>CM034152.1:245333051-245933051 GCA_019776745.2 Taxus chinensis | reverse complement strand
CTTACTTACCCAAGTAAAATGTGGGACTGTCACGTTTAATAACGACTATAAAGATGGCATTTTAGATAAGGCACTAAACAAATTGGAAAATATTAGTGCCGAGGCCCAGGAATATTTTTACAAATGGTCAAAGGACAAGGATTTGGTATCAATCGCAAATGCTGAAAGAGATAGAGCGGTTGTAAGTACTATTACATTCTAACAATCATATTTGTTAATTTGAAATTTTGAATTTACATTAATATTTTGAATTGATGTTACTCTTTTTGTGCAGTTGAAATATGAAAATTTGAAGAGTCAGGGCGAAGGTTTAGCAAGTTCACTTGGAAACAACAAAGAACAACTTATCCGCAGCAAAAAAATTGAAGCAAAATATTGTTTTGGTTAACAAACAAAACAATACACTAAAGCGGATCATTAAAGAGCATGGTCTCGACCCTGACATCTTGTTCAAAGCCAAAGCAGTTGCTGATCCAAATTTGTTGTCGCATGGAGATGCAACAAATCAAGAAGAAAAAATTATAAAAAATATGGACAGTGCTACAGAAGATCTTATAAGTTCAGGGGTTATTTCTGCTGTTGGGGAAAGAGGTGCAGCCAGAGTGGAAGAAGCCGTAGGGGAAGAGGGCAGAGCAGAATTTTCTAAAGAAAAAGAGTGTTGTGAAAATTAGAAACTTTTATTATTGACTAAACTTTTAATATTGAATTTGAAAACTTCAACTATTGAGTTTGTACTATGCTATTTGAATTTAATTATATGGTGATTAGATGGTGATTATCATGAATTATATGTATGTTTCTTGTTTACTTGCATTGTCATGAATAATATGTAGACATAGATGATGAATGAAGACAATTGATAATCAATGATAGATGATGATGAAAGACGATGATCGATTTAATGTGTATAATGTAAAATTTAGTGCCTGAATATCTTGTGGGACTTTAATTGTCTTGAAAATTATGTCGTGGGACTTTAATTGTATCTGTGGGGTTATACTGTCTATGAAAGTAGACTTAAGGTTGATAGGTTAAGAATCTGTGTTGTACTATGATTTTTCAACGTGTTGAGGACTTCAAAGTGTGTTTGGATTTTATGAATGACCTTTATCAGTCTAAAATAAAGATATCCAAGTCAATGATGCTAAGGTCTAGCAATCTGTCCTGTTATCTAGTTGGTAAAGCTCATCCTTGTTAAGGAATTCAATGAATTGAATATTGGAGTGTCAAGTGCAAGTTACTCTGTCAGTGCTTCAAGCTGACTCAGTCCTAGTTGGTGATGAAAATTATCAGTGCTTCATGATGTACAAAGTGAAAGAATTTCATCAAGGAGATTTATAATTCTCTAAAAGTGGTATAAGACCATGTCAAGGTGTTGATTCATCAATGTCTTGTAGTTCTAAAAGGTGACATATTAAAAGGACCTTGTTTTATGCCTTAAGAAATGTTTTCACATCTTTGAGAAAAGCTCAAGGTCTGTCAAGACCCAAATGTCATGTTATATGTCATTATGTGGTCTATCATGGTGCTGAGACAAGAATGTATTGCTACTACAAGAAGATGTATTGTGTAATAGAGGTTATACTTCTGATTCATGCTCAAAGTTGGGAAAAATGAGTATCTACAAATGTTATAAAGTTGAGAAATCTCATATTGATGTTACCTTGTCATAAGATTTGTGCATAGTAAGGAAGAGTATAACACATTGTTTCTATGTGTCATTATGTGGTCTATCATGGTGTTGAGACAAGAATGTATTGCTACTACAAGAAGATGTATTGTGTAATAGAGGTTATACTTCTGATTCATGCTCAAAGTAGGGAAAAATGAGTATCTACAAATGTTATAAAGTTGAGAAATCTCATATTGATGTTACCTTGTCATAAGATTTGTGCATAGTAAGGAAGAGTATAACACATTGTTTCTTAAAGGATTCTTAGAGGTCAATGCAAGGTTTGACAGTGGCTCCAGGAATGCGTTGATTCAAATGCTCATCTATCTTTGCATCACAAGGTTATTGCCTATAAAGGTTGTGAGTTAATGAAAGTGTGAAAGATGATGTGATATGTGTAAGGTAATTGGAAACAGTACAAGAAGATTCATGGTGTATGGTCAGGTTATCTAAGATGAGCTTTGTAACTTTGTTTGACCTGATGAGTGCAGTGGAAAAGTTTAAACAAGAAAAAGATCTTAAGAAAACTGATGGAACCAAGAAGGGGAAATTAATTGATGTTCCCAAACTTGATGCAAATCAAGCAAGAGGGAAGAATTCTGATCAATGTACTTTAATATTAATGGAGGGTGACTCAGCCAAGGCTCTTGTGGTTTGAATCAGGGAAATGTGAATATTGAATTTGGTAGTATTGTGACATGTTTCGACATCACTTTCCAATTTGGTAGTATTGTGACATGTGGCAGGAATATCTATTTTTTGGGAAGCTATCCACTCACCAACAAATGGAGAATAAAGAGATAGTAAATAGAAAAAAAATCCTTGGTCTACAGGAAGATAAAATATATTAAAAATAAATTAATATAATTCTAAGAAATCAAGAAAGAATCATCACTGGTAAGAAATTAAACATAATTGCAAATATGCTAGGGTTTAGCTTACCTCTTGCGTATTAGATTGCTGTGGAAATCATCAAGGGTAACGTGCTAGATCTTTGTTTCCCATGACATTGTAGATGGAGGGGGTGAGTTGCTTGACATTGTCAGTCCTGAGAAGTGCCAAGCAACATCTTTAAATATATAGACCAACAAATATCTTTAAAGGTCAAGTAAATATAAAGAATTAGACTTGTAATGTCTTTAATGATAACAAGAGCTGAAAAAATGTAAGGTAACAAACAATAAGATTATGTTGAAGAAGATACCTATTTAAAATTGAAATCATCACCGGTAATGTGCTAGATCTTTGTCTTAAAAAATTCAACATAAAAAATTGATTAGTAGATAGATGGGTGAGTTGCCTGACGTTGTCAGTCCCGAGAAGTAAAAGCTTCCTTGGAGGGATGTCAACCCACGTTTTCAAAAAATAAAAATTTTGTATTTTAACTAAATGTAAATACATACACCTGTAACATCTTTAATTATAACCAGAGCTGAAAAAATGAATAGTAACAAACAATAAGATTAAGGGGAAAAAGATACCTGCTTAAAGTTGAAATCATCACTGCCACTCGGTAATGATATAGATCTTTGTTTTAAAAAAAATCCAACACGAGAAATGGATTAGTAGATAGATGGGTGAATTGCCTGACATTTTTTAGTATATAGACCTGTAACATCTTTAATGATAAAGATAAAAGATAGATAAAGAAGATACCTACTTAAAGTTGAAACAATCCATTATCAATAGCTTCATCAAAGTCGATGATGTCTTCTGTAGAATGTGACGAAGAGCTAATTACACTCTCAAGGTTGGGAATATTTGTACTTGTAGCTGTATTATTTACATCTCTTTTTCCGCAAAGGGAATTCCAGTGAGCAATTGCTCTGTCAAAAAAATGAATAGTAACAAACAATAAGATTAAGGGGAAAAAGATACCTGCTTAAAGTTGAAATCATCACTGCCACTGGTAATGAGCTAGATCTGTGTTTTAAAAAAAATCCAACACGAGAAATGGATTAGTAGATAGATGGGTGAATCGCATGACATTTTTAGTATATAGACTTGTAACATCTTTAATGATAAAGATAAAAGATAGATAAAGAAGATACCTACTTAAAGTTGAAACAATCCATTATCAATAGCTTCATCAAAGTCGATGTTGTCTTTTGTAGAATGTGACGAAGAGCCAATTACACTCTCAAGGTTGGGAATATTTGTACTTGTAGCTGTATTATTTACACCTCTTCTTTCGCAAAGGGAATTCCATGTGCGCAATTGCTCTGTCAAACGGAAAGGTTTCGAGGGGAGTATCGTGAAACGTAACACCTCATGCAACTTTCCAGATTTTTATCCAACCTGTTTCTCAGTTTTGATTTTATAAATGACAATGCACTGAAAACTCTTTCATCCTCCACAGACCCCCAAAATCATTGTCTGGCATAATTCATATAGTCTGAAATACTCACTGATATCTTCATGTAAGATAGAACTTTGATAGATTCCTCTCCACAGCCTTGTAATAGCACCACTTTCAGAAGGTTGATCTAAATTCTTATATTGGTTCCTCATTGTTGTTGCAAAATTGGCTGACTGAAACTTTAATAAATCGGCATTCAGTATACCTTTGATTTCCGTACCCTTGAGCTCTGACGTCTTAGTAAATTGTTCCATTATTGTACCCATTGATTTATGGAAATGCTTAATGACAAAGTCTGCACGGCCACCTTCTGTATTCCAAAAATTCAGATTCATCACACCCATGGCTTCCAGAATTTTATCTTTACAGAAACGTTCCCTAATTTCTGATGACAAGGTTTCTGAAATTTTTTTAAGCTTTATTCTGGTTTCAACTATCACAGACTCAAACAAATTACGTGTCACAGGAACATCTTCTCGTTCCAATCCTGTAATATCTTGACGTCTTTGCAAAATGTGCATAGGTATTTCCTTCCCATTAATAGAGATGCATAGGTGATCGTGGATATTAAATCTCAAATAGGTGTTAGGATTTTTAAGATCTAATAAATCTCTCCAATTTTCAAAAATAGGTGCATCAAAACTATCCTGGGAACAATACAATATATCAAGACTTTAACATACCATTTTCCTCATCCGTATAAAATCCACAATATAGATCAATCTGCCCTGTGCATGCTTCATCAGTGTATTGATCTCCTTTAACATTGGAAGAATACCAACCAATGTAAGCAAAGTCTCCAAATCAGTTAAGCGGAACAACAGGTCCCTTGCCCTATCAACTTCATGACGGTATTTGTGCATGAAACCAACCAATGAAGGATACTCCTCACGAACTCTGCATGCTGGTTCATACAAAGAGATCCATCTAGGCTCCACATCCTTCAGAAGTTTTTTGCCGTCTGTAATTCCAATTGCAAATTTTTGGAACTCGAGAAAACGCTTTGGGCTACTTGACATATAGGCATGAAGTTCTCTTATGAGGTCATCTAATTTAGCAACATTTTCGTGGTTGCTTACCATTTTATACGCTAAATTCATTCTGTGAGCCATACAGTGAATTGGTAGCATATATGGGGCCACTGTTGTTTGTAATCTAACACAACAGCCCTATTCGGTGACCCTGCATGACAGATGCACCATCTGCTCCAACGCATACCAACTTTCGTAGCAATTTCATAATCAGTCATACCAGCAACATCTTTCAAATGAGAAACAACTATTTTATATAGGTTTTCAGCATTGCAGTTTTCAACCATTTTCATAACACCCAACAGATGAGGAGTCCTTATATGATTTTCTAAAGTATATATGTGGATACATACCCATGCGGTGTTGTCGACTGCTGTCACTTCATCAATTGAAAGAGAGATAAAGTTTGCTTTTTTTACATTCTCTTTCAAATCTTCCTTCTCTATCATCGAGAGGCATTTTGCCATTTCCCATCCACTACTCTCAGACCAATGAGACTGAGGTACATTCAGCATTCCGTTTAAAATTGATACAAAACTTTGAAATCAAGGAAATCTGACATCGCCCTTCCTTTTTTTAAGTATTTGAAAAAGAGTAGAGAATTGTATGAATTTTGCATGTAGATTTGTTTCTTTCATCTTACCAATATGCGATGTGATTGTTCCTCCCTTTTCCAACAGATGTCTGTGTTTTTTCTGCTCTGCCTCATATTCCGCTGCGTATCTGACATGCATGCACTCCTTTTTCAGTTTTCCACCTGTGTGTTTTGATTTTCTGGCCATCCGCCCCCTGTTACAGTTAAATATTGTTTTCCACAATGTTTTTTCTATTGTGTCCAGCTTCAGTTGCATTTTTTGTTGTTTTCCCAATTTCCACGTACATATTGTACATGTACATTCACATGGGATTTCTTCAGAATTTGATGATTGTACAGGTTCAATTAATGGAAATTTAGCTGCCCAATCAAACTTGTATGTCCTGCCAATGGTCCACATATTCTTGTTTGTTTTCAATGCTTTACTTTTTTGAGTAGAATTTTGAGCAATATCGCAATTACCCGGTTTCCTCTTTCTTGGACCAGAGTTTGATATTGATTTCTGTCTTCCATTTTGCTGAGTGTTTGTATCTGTGATATCTAGCTGCACTTCTGGCTGCACCCCAACAGGAACAATATCTTCAAGATCTAGCATATTATCGTAGGTTTCATTTGTTTGACTGTGATACTGTGCAGAATGCATGTCCACCTCAATAATGCCTTCCACACAGTCAGTATTCTGATTCTTTTTGGTGGCATCTATATGATTGGTATTTACATTATTTGTATCCGCAGAGTTTCCAAAATACTTGAAGAGGTGATTTCTGAGATTTCATACTTACTTTTAGGTTATTTGTATTCTTTGAGCTGGCACCTTCCATTATTCTGAAAAGAGTCCTGCGTCAGCAAAAGAACCAAGAAGCGACTCTGTACAGTCTTTGAGGTCTTGTCGCGCGTGAACTATCTGATGTCGCGCGTCAAC
This sequence comes from Taxus chinensis, assembly GCA_019776745.2. NCBI lineage: Eukaryota > Viridiplantae > Streptophyta > Pinopsida > Cupressales > Taxaceae > Taxus > Taxus chinensis. Next base: position 245,926,472 of record CM034152.1, on the reverse strand, counting down.
ACCGCCCAAGTCACGCGTCAACACTTCCTCTGTTGCACGTCAATCCTTCCTCTATCGTGCGTCAGTTCTTAGCCCAAGTCACGCGTCAGTATAGCTCTTGTCGCGCGTCAATACAACTCTTGTCGCACATCAGTACAGCTCTTGTCGTGCGTCAATACAGCTCTTATCGCGCGTCAATATTGCCCTTGTCGCGCATCAATACTGCATTTGTCGCGCGTCAACAATCACAGAATAACAGTAATATGAATCTCTGGTGCAAAGGGTATGCGAGTTCAAATTTCACAGTATTGGTAATTTGGTAAGCTACTTGAGGTATACTACCCAGCGAATCACATAGGTTTTTATAGGAGATGTTTTCAAATGAAGGTGAAGCCGACCCCCCGAAAAAAATATACTTTATATTTTAGGCGAACAGGACACCGACCCACTCCGAATAATTCGCCTTTTCAAATTTTCCTAAAATGAAATTTTCGCCATATTACGAATATTCGCCGCTAAAATTATCCCTGCATGATGATAAATATGAAGATGTGATTTTTATAATGAAAATGTTTGCCAATGGAAATGAATAAATTTATTCGGAGATAAGTAAGACAAAAGGAACAATGTACACGTTGTTGTTTCTCGGAATAGAGAGTGCTTTCAAGAATAGAATTTCTTTGAATGGAATGCATTCATGGGTTCATCAAGGACTTGGCTTGTGTCAATGGCCAATTTATAAGCTCCAAACCCAAAATTATCTATGATTTCGTTGTGCTCAAATTTGTCTTATTTGTCTCGTTCTTTGGGTGTGTTCTTTTGATTTTCTTTGAGAATGAAATCATTGACCTTAAATTTTCTAGGTTTGAATTTTTTATGGTAGCTATGCCATAGCCGATTTTGATATACGTGAAGATGATCTAGGGCATTAAGTCATTTTTCATCAAGAAGCTCTAGTTCATTAAGGCATGAGTGTCGATAATAATCTTTATTGATTACATATTTGAAGGATATTATGAAGGATGGAAATTCAACCTTGACATGTAAAATAGCTTCCCAACCATAAACAAAGGAGAAGGGAGTGGCTCCAGTAGGTGTGTGATAAGATGTGTGGTAAGTCTAAAGAGTGAGATAGATTTGGTTAAGCCAATAGCTTCCATGTGTGTTGACAATGATGGTTTGTGTTATTTGTTTTTTTGCTTCTATTTGTCCATTAATTGATTGTTTTGAGGATAGATTCATGATTAAAGATGAAAAATGTTGTGTAAAGATATTCCTAGGTATAAGTACCTTGTAGAATGTATACAAGTAGAAGTCTTGACATGTGAGAATAATTAGTGATGAGATGCCTACAAGATCAATAATTGAAAGCATGATGGACACGACAGGTTGCATTGTCGTAAGTGTCCAAACTCGATGTGGTTGTGTTTTGACAACAAGGCTAGAGATGTTAGGCATAAGAGCCAATATTAGAATAATAGAATCAAACTTAATGGTACCTGTTGATGGAACCTCTTGTGTAGTGTCTATAGTAATATCAAAGTTTTTAAAGGGAGTCTTGAAACGAGATCAAGGTCTCATTAGATGTTGGAAGAATGTTGTCGCCAAAAATAGGTTCAATATATGTTTGGGCTGAAAGAAAGTCTTGAAATAAGTTCAAGTGCTCAGTAGATGTTGGAAGAATGTTGTTGTCCAAACCATGGGTTCAATGTATGTTTGGGTTGAAAGAGAGTCTTGAAATAAGTGCAAGTGCTCAGTAGATGTTGGAAGAATGTTGTCCAAAATAGGTTCAATGTATGTTTGGGTTGAAAGAGAGTCTTGAAATAAGTTCAAGTGCTCAGTAGATGTTGGAAGAATGTTGTTGTCCAAAACAAGCTCAATGTATGTTTGGGTTGAAAGAGAGTCTTGAAATAAGTTCAAGTGCTTAGTAGATGTTGGAAGAATGTTGTTTTCCAAAACAGGTTCAATGTATGTTTGGGTTGAAAGAGAGTCTTGAAATAAGTTCAAGTGCTCAGTAGATGTTGGAAGAATGTTGTTGTCCAAAATAAGTTCAATGTATGTTTGAACTAATGGAAGGAGATTTGAAGAAGATATGGATTGGTCATGATCTCGTGGATTTTCAGAATATATAGGCGTTTTGACATTAGTCAGCTCTTCATGGAAAGTTGTGGTATTGCATGTGTCATTGGTTGCAAGAGCATTGTCATCAAGTTATACAGAGATGACATCGTCGTTAATTAAGTTTTGGATGTAATTAAATCGCACACATTTATCTTTGCGATGACCATCAATGCGATGAAATTCACAGTATGTGTTAGGTTTGTACCAACATGGCTTAGCTTCCCCTTCGGAAAAGGGTTTTGTAATTGGATATATTATTAGTTTAGCCTCTTTTAGTTGATGAAAAACACTAAAGAGACTTTCTCCAAGGGGGGTAAACTAGTGTTGGAATTTATGCGAAGTGACGTCTTTATTAGGTTGTATGACCAACTTTTTGGGTGATCATTCACTAATTTAGGTAGCCATATGAGAGAGTTGTATTGTCATCTTATTAATTTGTTATAATAGTTCATTGTGTGATGTTTTTCATGAATTCATCATGTTTGAAAGAGAGGGAGAATGAAGAAAGGTATGATGAAAAACTCAACCTATTGATTGTGATCTTTGTTTTGGCTCAATCGAGTTTTAACAAGTAAGGCTATAAGGAGCAAGCTTAAACAAGCTACTCAGGATAAATATGTGATAGCTTAAATAAGCTATAATGAAAATGGTTTAGATTTGGCTTAAACAAGCTCTGGATTGTTGACGGGGAGAGTAACCCAAATAGGTTAATCGTGATATGGTTGTGATATAACTCAAAACAATTTATGAAAGGATTTGTGTTGGCTGTGATTTGGATAAACATGATGGTGGACAGAATAATGAGTGAACTCAGACAAGTCACCCAATATTAGTTTGATATAGCTGGAAACAAACTATGAAGGATGTTTTGAGAATTGACAATATGGGGAGTGAATGCTAGTCACTCAATATTAGTTGGGTATAGCCGAAGACAAGCTATGGCAGATGTATTGTTAGCTGAAGCAAGCTAATGAAATTGGTGTGATGTTTTGGTCTGCGTTGTTGGATTGTTTGGATGTTTTTGCTTGGTATTGAATTGGTCAAGAAATGATTTTTTTGTGGAACACAACTAGGGTTTGATATTTTACAATGAACACATTGATATCAGCCAAGTTTTTTGATAAAACATTGCTAAACTATTTTTTTTCCACACAACAAGCAATCATGTGGATCCAATTATTTTGGCTTAGGAGGTAAATTCTTCAAGAATGATCATTGTTTCATGCAATCATATAAGTATGATGTGGACTAATGGATGCTGGCTCTTATTTCTCCAAAAACAAAATGCGTCCTCCGATATACCCTAGTCCTGATATACCTAATTCTGTATGGGGATAGAATTGGTACGGGAAACCCTTAGAGCACTGGAGGAGACTCACCAATTCTTACTTGCCTGTTTTGGAGTGAATCACCACGTCTAGAACAAGGTTTGTGAAAAGGTGGAAGGTGATGGAGGGATGAATGTGTATGGTGTTTTTATAACTCCCTGAAGATTTATAGGGACGATGCTTAGGCTTCGTTCTTACAACTATTTAGGCGTGACTCGCATGCGCTGCACGACAACATTACCTGTAAGTGAAGAGCAGGGGCAAGGTAAATATTGAACGCTATGATGAGACTAGGTCCCAAAGTGCAATCCAGATGCAAATGATGTTGGTGCGTGGTAGTCAACCCCATGTCACTGATGTAGCTTTGGTGGTGATGAAATCCACCTCATCTACGTGTAAAAAAAAATTGAAAAAGTGATTAAATGTAGGGTTCTTTCCAACTTGAAATAAATCACTAGCAAAAAATAATTTACGTACCTGGGCGTGCTAAAAAAAATTAGTTTCAGTAGTTTTCTTTGAATGGTGGTACTTTTTGCGGGATTTTTTTGTTTGTTTTTGTGTTTTTTTATTTTTTTAATATTCTGGCGATGTGGTCCTGCAAAGAATAGATTAGTAGTTATCCTGCAGATGACGTGTTAGAAAATTGATTGTGGTTGTTTTTTGATTTTTCAGATCACTCAAAGGCGCAGGAGAAGAGCATACACAACAAACGAATAAACAAATATTAATAATATGATGAAGAAAAATAATTATTGAAATGACAATTAGAAAAAAAAAAGCTAGAGGATCCTGTAATGTTTGAACAAGAAACTAAACAATTGCGATCGTTCCTGATTTTCCAGATCGCTCTAAGGCGTAGGAAAAGAGCATAAGCGGATACAATTGGAATAGTTTTTTTGTGTGTTTTTGTTTTTTAAATGTTAGTTATTATTGCAATTAATCATGATTGTGAAATAACGATAATGATGATTTTCACAAAAAAGAAAAACGACGAAAGAAGATTGTGAAAACATTACTGAGAAGTGTTGTCGTGGAAAATTGGAATGTAAGGCAAAAAAAATGTTTTGCGGAGCTCGGGTGGCCTCCAGTGTGTAAAAGACGATGGGGGATGCGAATCTGACAATATTGGTGAAATAGGTGCAAACAGTTCTTGTATTGTAAAAAAAAAGGTCCTGCAAGAAAATGATTAGTAGTTTGTCTGCACAAAATGTTAGCAAAAGAAATGGAATGATCCAACGATGTTTAATGACTCAATATGAACTGAAGAAAACACATATGAAAGCAAAGAAGTAGTGTAAAATATCACCACAAAAATTTGTTTGAGTGGGTAAGTTGAAAATGCAGGTGGAGTTGGTGAACCTAATGTCAAGTGGAATGTGTAGAAAGACGTGGTACTTGACAATGTTGAATTGGAATCAAGAGATGTTGAATTATAAACTTGAATGTTTGAAGTGTAAACGGAAGACCGAAACGGTGAAAAATAAATTGTAGACCAAAGAAATTTGTAGATTAGATTTGTGTAAGAACAAATACATAAATTATACGCAATTAAAATGACATGGTAGGGGGTCTGTATGTGAAGTGGGATGAGAATGATGGAGATTGAGTGGAGTAGCTCGTTGTGGGATGAAGCATGGTATGATCGGGATCAGGCCGGGAATCGCAAAGTATCTATGCCTGTCAAATAGAAATTCACTGATGGCTGAGCTTTTTCCGGTGGCTATAAATTCAATAATTTTTATAGATATATCTCTAATTTGTGCATATATATATATATATATATATATATATATATATATATATATATATATATATATATATATAAATAGGTAGTACGTGTTGATATAAACCACGAAGAAAAATGAACAGTTGTCAAGATTTTGCAGTCTACGGAGCTTGTAAAAATTTTCACAGAAATATATGGTTAAAATCACAAAAACAACCTAGAGTTGGTCAATGTTCATGCCTCAGCCACAGCCAGAGTGTATTGCAAGGTGTAGGATGTGAATGGAGTTGGACAAGGTAGTATACCCTGTGTTATGGTCAAATGAAAAAATTGTAGACCATCTCGATAAGCTTTTGCAAGCTATTTGCGTTGACAGGGCTGGAGATGGGGATGGGTGGTCTGCGTGTAGAAATCAAGGCTGACGTGTAGGGGATGGGGGACAAGGTAGGTGTGGAGGGGTTGAGGGGGGAAGTCGGCATGGAGGAAGTGGGGATAGGGATGGTGTAGGGATGGAGGCTGGGTGGACGTGTTGAGGATGGAGGAGTAGTCAGAGGTGGGGATGGAGTCAACGCTGGGAGTTTGGGATAGAGGCGATGTGGGATAGTGAGCGAGGTCGGGACTAGTGGCCGAGGGAGTTGGGAGAGTCGGTGTGGGGGGAGTGGGGATGGAGGCGGTGGGAAGAGAGTGGGATCAGTACTGGTGGCTAAGGAAGTGAGGAGAGTGTTATGTTTGTGGAGCCTATTTTCATGTTAGAGTATGGTACACCTTCCATGTGTTACACTCGGGTATTTTTACGGCGGTCTCACTCGCCGGTGAGCGGGTTAGGGGGGTTCGGGGGCGAAGCCCCGAAGTAAATTTTCACGGGTGGTTTATTAACCCATGGGTAATGGGTAATCGTTATGGGCTGTTTTTTGGCCCATGGTTTTTTCAGTCTTTTGCCCATTGTTTTGATACCCACGGTTTTTTGCCCTTGGTTTTGATACCCACGGTTTTGTATCAAATTGCTTAAGCAGTTGTCTATTTATATGGTCTTATGCATATGATAGATAGAAAAGCAAATGTATTACAGATGTGTTTTGAATTCGGCTGTGAATTCTGTAGAGTTTGTTGAGCATAGCTCCAAACGGATCTGGGTATTGTATTGAGAGAGCAGTGGCTTGTAATAAAATATGAGCAAGTGATTCTTGGTGGACGTAGCCCAAATTGGGTGAACCACGTTAAATACTGTCTCTTTGTGTTGTATTATTTTATTCTACAATTTTATTTGAGATCTGTAATAATTTCTGCATATTAGTTTCTTCTGTTACGATTCTGTGAGGGATTATTCCGCATATTTTATCCCTTATTTCCTAACAGAGAGTTAGTGTGGGGGAGGAAGCTAGGAAGAGACGATGTGGAGTTGTGTTACTTAAAGGGAGAGTGGATGCCGCTCGAGGAGAGAGTAGATTGGGGATGGGGCTGCGTGGGGAGGAAGGATGGAGTTGGCAAAAGGTGGACGTGGATGAAGAATAAGATTTACTACTAAGAATAGAGAACAACACACAGACAAATATAGAAATAGAAAAAGTATGCATTAAGAGCTCACGGAGGGGGAAGACACTGATCACAAGGATCAAATAGTTTAGTTTTTATTTATCTAAATAAATAACCTTGTATAGAAACGGAGATCAATGTATTCAAGAGCTAAAGTTTTAAAAATAGTAAAAACCTTGAAATAAAAGAAGAGTTATATAGATTTGTGTTTATTTATTTTTTATATTTTGTGTATATGTTTTTTTTTTAAATCGTGATGTTCATTGACCCTTAAAAAATGAGATTGGAAAAATAAACTATGGGAGTGTCAAAATGAAGATCTATATATAGTTGAAAAGGAAGATCGAAAGAAATAAAGATATTGTTTTTGTTTGTGTTTTTTTTTGTTTTGTTTTGGAAACAAAGATCGAAAAAGTATGTGTGTTAGGAAAATCAAAATAGATAGTGATTGAAAACTAAGATTTGAAAAATGGATGAGTAAAGAAGATCGAGTGCTCACAAAACAATTATTGTAGCAAAAAGAAATAAATAGATAGAGAAATTAAGTTTTTGGATTGGTTTCCCATACCAAATGTTGTCATCTACAGTGACCCATGAGTAGCTAGAGCAGGGGATGAATGTGCGTTCTGCCAGACATCGAGAATTGTGGAGATCAAAGAGATGACGAGCATTGTAATGTCATTATGATTATAACCTACATATATACCACAAGACACTGCACAACAAAAACACTACCCACAGTGTGAAGGATAGACAAAGAGGGCCATATGGCACGAAAAAGGAGATAATAACGAATAGTAATAAACAAAGAACAGATAAAACCACTAATTGGGAAATTAATGGTAACATATCAAAAGTAACCAGGCGTGCCAGAATGTAAGCTAGGAAAAATACACTACTAACAAGGAAGTAAGATACCAACAATATTACCTCCTCTTTCGCGTTCCATAGAAAACCTCGGAATGGGCTAGGAAACTTGGATTGAGCCCTGATTATGTGATATGTAGGTTCTTTTCTTCAAGACGGAGCAAGGCCTTCCTGCAACAACGATCCTCTTACTTTGCACCAGATGGGAAAAAGGATTATGAGGCTATTTGGGCATTAAGACGAGGCAGAAGGATGTTCTTTTCTCAAAGGATGCAAGAACTTAGATAGGGCATTCAAACTTATTCTCTATGTCCTTAGAGGGGAGGGGTAAGGTTGTATTTATAGCCTGGGGGAGTGATTAACTTAGAGTAATTTAAGCAATCATGGTTTGAAAATGTGGGCAAGATTAGGTGAGTGGGGACTACGAAGAATGGGTGAGGATTTGATTTTGAATTTTTAATTCATAAGTGGAGGATTTTAAGTGAGTGGGGACCATGAAGAGTGGGTGAGGATTTGAATTTGAATTTTTAATTCAATAGTAGAAAAACATGGAGAATAATGACATGTGGTGAGGATTGGGTTATTTTTTTGGATTTTGAAATGGATAATTAATCAAATTATATTTGATTAATTTGAAGTGTATTTTTGTGGGAAATGAGGAAGGGGAATTAATTGATTTAGGATAGATGTGAAATTAGGGTGTTTACAGCTTCCATATCACTTTTATACTCTGCTTCAATAGAAGAGATAGACACTATTTGTTACTTTTTTCTACTCCAAGTGATTACACCTAAACCCAACTTGAAAAAATATCCAGAAGTGGATTTTCTATCGGTATCATCATCAACATGGTCAGAATCACAATATCTAAATAATTTTGCATCATCACAAGAAGAATAAAATAGACCATAATTGGTTGTTCCTTTAACATATTTCAGAATTATTTTTTCCATTTTCTAATGATACTCATAAGGATCCTACAAAAATCTAGAAACAACTCCTACTGCATAGGAAATATCATTACTGGTAATAGTTAAATAAATTAAGATACCAAATAGACGATGAGGCCAGAATATGCTCGTTAAATGTACAATAAATGATCTCATCTTACTCTCCTTTTGATTAATTTTGACTGCATTTTGTGACTTTTGTTTGATCTAATATGAGTTAGGATGTAATTGTCCATCTTTTGTTAATTATGATTCTAACGTTTAAAATCTCTGTAATTCCTAAAAAAGTGTTTTGGAAACTCATTTTTGTAATAAAGCAAGTCGCAATTAGGCGGAAGAATGATGTATGAAGCAGTCAGCATGTTTTTGGAAGCATTGGAATCAATACATCTTAGTTCCAGAACTGACAGACTTAGTTTCAGAACTCCATTACACAGTCACAAGCTTTGTCACTTAGTTCCGAAACTTTAGTACTTAGTTCTGGAATTTTTGGAATTATTCCCGGAACTCCTACAGATAGCTCCAGAACTCTCTCGGTTAAACCTAGAACGATTTCCTTTAGTTCCGGAACTCTTCTAGAGTTCCGAAACTGATAAGAATCTATTCCAAACGGCCGGCTATTTGTCAAATCAATCATCCTCTCAATCAGGAGTAGATTAGAATACTTCTGACTCTCCATACTTGCAGATACAGGATAATTATTACACAGTTGTACATCCATCCTTGTTCTAATTCAACATCTATTTTGGGCACGATTCAGTTCCATTGTATTGGTGGAACATTTACGGCCATAAATGTACCCCTGGAAGAAGTATATATATATATACAGACCTGCAGATAGGTTAGATATAACAGAATATAGATATAGAACAGGACATAGATATAGATTGATATACACAAATCCATCACGTTTTTGTAATGCAGAATGTTTTATCAATAAAATAGCCATTTCTGTTTTGAGAGAAAATTAAGTTGTTCAATCTTGTTTCAAGGCGGAGCAAGGGCCCACTCCTCCAAGAACCAGGATCCTCGTTTTGTTGGTATTTATATTTTTAAAGCAATAGTTTAGATCTATTAATTTTGTATCACTTTCAATTCCTTAAGTTGAAATATGTTGTAGAATTGTCCCTGTAGGTGTTCTAGATTAAGTTCTTATTTCTTTGCAATCATTTTCCAAACATTCTCAATTGTGTGTTTATTTTTGTAATATTTGTTTATTTCCAAGAAATTCATTTATGCAAGGTGTGTTTATTTCCAGCAATTCATTTCTGTAAATTGTGTTTACTTCCAATAGGTTTTCATAGTTGATTCCAATAAGGTTTTTAATCAGGAAGTCCTTAAGAAATTGAAAAGACCCCCCAGAAAATACAAAATACCTAAAATCAACTTCTAGATCGCTAAGATTTCTCTTGTTGTGTGTATCTTTAAACACACCCCTGGTTTGAATATTACATCAACAGAGAGTTGATTAAATGAAGGGAATAATGACACCCATCACTAGCTATCTATTCAGCGTAGGATTAAATTTAGCACATGTGGGTTTAGTATCTAGTTTCACGCCAACTTCAAAAGGAATGACAACAGGTTAACAATCAAACATGTTAAATATTTCAAGTAAATTGGTAGCATAATTAGATTGAGATGCAACAATAGATTTATGATCCTGAAATATAACCATGCCTAAAAAATGATTTATCATACCTAATTCAGTCATTTCAAAATGTTGTTTTAATTTTTATTTGATTGTAATAATTAACTTTTTATTACTGCTAGTAATCAAAATATCATCAACATACAAGACAATAATGTTAATATAACTACCTTAAAACATAAAAAATAAATCATTATCAGAACAAAAGTTTGTGAATCCTAAATCCTAAAAGAAACTATTAATTTTAGCATATCAAGCTCTACGAGCTTGTTTAAGACCATACTATTTTTTCATTTTGCAGACATATAGTTCCTTATCAAGTTCTTCAAAACCTTTAGGATGGTGCATGTAGATTTCTTATTTCAGATCACCATTAAGAAATGCATTTTTAACATCCATTTAGTGAATCTCCCAGCCATATTGGGCTTCCAAAGTAATAAAATTTTTGAAAGTGCTCATCTTAGCTACATGAGAAAAAGTCTCAACATAGTCAAGACTAGCTTTCTGAGTGAAACCATGAGCTACTAACATTGCCTTGAATTTATCTATTTCTCCTATAGAGTTATACTTAATTTTATACAACCACCTAGATCCTACAATGCTTCATGTAGAAGGAGGAGCGACTATGATCTGAAAATAGACTGAAGATTTTATCTACTATGATAAAAATTCAATATTCTTTAGCCTTTTTTAAGGTTTTGACCAACCCCCGCGTGGATTACCTTTTTTTTAATTAATTTATTTTTATAAAAATATTTTAAACCTTTTTAGGTGGGTAAATCATAAACCCACGTTCCATGTTCCAAAATACACGTGTTGATCTTCTAGTATGCCACATGTCACCATATTATTCGTCCACTTGGCGCGTCTTCTACTCGTTGACCACCAATTGATCGATCTTTGACCGGTCATAACTTTCGCATATGGACTCGGATTTGTTCCGTTCAAAATGTGTCAGAAAGGTATTGGAAATATATATGCAATGGTTCTAACATTAGATGATTTATAAATCATCCATTTTCCATTGACCAGCTGTTGACCAGAGTTGACTTTCTCATTGACTAAACTTTGACCGGACATAACTAGAGCTCCCAATGTCCGTTTGTCGTGCTCTCATAGTCATCGGAAAGCTCTCAAAAATATAATTTTTAATTAAAGAATTGTATTCATATTTCATAGCCTTGATACATCTTTCATATTGATTGGATTCTTCAAAATATTGTGGTTCAACCTCATATAAGGTCATTAAGGAATGATAAGTATGTTGACTACGAGTTACCTTTCTAAGGTTAACAGGATTAGAATCCTTAACAAGATTTTGAGCCCATTTAAGAATCTTAGGATGCAAAATATTTGAGATGACTCCCCCTCAATATCCATCACATATAGATCATGATAATCATCCTCTTGAACTTTTGTTTCCATATTGTTAGGAGAAGGATTATCAAGATCTATTTCAGGGGAACAAAGAAGGGTTCATAAGAAGCATCACAGAATGTATTTTCTAAGACATGAACATTATTTTTTTCAACTATGTCATGCTTGAAAGGGTCATAAACTCTTAATCTTTTTTTTACAACCAAAACCAATAAAAATACAGGAATAGGAGGTTGGGTCAAGCCTCTTCCTTTTAAATTTTGGAATGAAGATAGAAGCAGGAATACCAAATATTATTAAGTGGGAGATATCTAGTTTTTTCTTTATACATACTTCATGAGGAGTATTTTGATGAAGAGATTTTGTGTTGGGGTATTAATGTCAAGTGGGGATACCATTTGGTGGACCACCACTTAAACAACCCCTTGTCTTAAAGATTATTTTTAATAATCATAGTTGATCTTCATAATGAAAAGAGTGGAATGGTATAACCGACCACCCATCCTATTTATATAGGATGATCTCTAATAGGATTGGGATCAATCATATCTATCTAAGCTGATCAAGTTAATATTCAAGATTAAGCTACTTATGTGAGTTGTTATATTGCGAGATAGAAGTGTTTTTTTATTTCTATGAAACCGAGGAGTGAAGTGGAAGTGTTGGGTTAAAGCTATTAAATTCTTGATAAAAGATAATGCTTTATTAGTGTGGTTTTTTCCTTTGGGTTTCTCCACTTAAATATGGTGTTATCTATCTCTTGTATTTGTCCATTATTTACTTTCATCTTTCTTATTAAGCTATGTATTTTGTTGTTTGTTATAAGTTAATTTTTTTTCTATAACTGCACATCATAATTTAATGTCTTCAGTTTTATAAATGGTGGAACTGTAACTTGTCAATTATATTTCCCTTAACAAATCTAATATGGTATCAAAGCTTGACCATTATGAACATGTAGGGTTGATTTGGAAGATTTTAATTTGCTAGAGAGAAAAAGCTTGAATTCTATTCATGGATCTACGAAACCCTAAAATTTTCACAATCGTTTTCAAGCAAACTAGGTTTAAATTTCTAATTCTCACCTAAAATATTTTATAATATTGATCAAATTGTTTTTTTTTTTTAATTATTGGTAAATAGTTTTTTGAAAGGGACTATACCCTTTTACAACAGTGCTCAAAAGAAAAATTTAACCCCATAAAGCCCAACAAAAGAAAACAGCCAAGAACCAGCAAAAACAAAGCAGCTGCTTCAAAAACAGCTAAAGAACAACAACTTAACAGCAACACAGCTGCCCAACAACTATGCAGTTGGCCATTTGCCTAGATGTAACAATAATAGCACTAACAACGACCAGAATCAAACCTTGTCCGAAGTGGTGGGGGGTTTAGATTTGACATTTCCCTTCTTCTTCCGATCAACCACTGTCCATTCAAGATTTCCTGCATCCAATGCAAATGAAGCATCTGCAATAGACTTGATGTGTATGTCACCCATAGGAAGGGGGGCCAAAACTTCCTTAAACACTGAATCAACAATCTGTGGAGGATATTCTGTAGGTAGTTTCGCTATGTTGGCCTGTGAATCAGCCATTACGGGTGAGTCAACATGCAAGGGGGCACTAGAATCCTCAGCCAGATCTGAGTCAATTGTGAGATGTTCAGGAAGTGAATCCTTCCACCAAGTAGTTTTGGTCTTTCGTTTGGAATGTTCACAATCATTTGTAACATGACCAGTTTGGAAGCAATGCTGACATCTGAAGGCAAGTCTCTCATAGTCAATCCTTTGTACCCAGAGCCTTTCTCCAATCTGAAGATTGATTTCTGCTGGTAAGGGTTTGGAGGTATCAATGTCAACTAGGATACAAGAAAACGTAGTATGTGTTTGAATGGAGGTCTTACCATCAATTGCCACACATGAGCCAAGAGTATCACCTATAGCAATGAGACAAGATCTATTCCAAAGTTGTAACGGAAGTCCTGGTAAACGAACCCAAATCGGGTAAGTATCAAAAGACTCCTTTAACAGGTCGAAGGACGGATACCATGGTTTGGACATTAGCCCATGTTCCCCCCAAACCCAATGCTGGCTAAAGATTAAATCCCTATCAGCAGGGGTTTTAAAGACTGCAATGAAGTAAGCTTTAGCATAGGGATAAAGCTCAATCTTACCTTGTATTTTTTCTCTCCATCTCTGGGCGATCCATTGATGGAGGTGAGAAAGCTTAGGCCAAAATTTATGGAATCTGCATATGAGACCCAACTGAGAGAGATTTTCCTCTTCCTTAAGAATTTTTTAAAGTAGATCCTCCCCGATTTTTAGCGTCGGGACCTCCTGAGAGGGTTTCAAGATCTCATTTCTGGTACTCTCCTTTTTTTTGGAGACCACTGAAGCATAAGAAGTGGACTTAGCTCCACCAGAGGTTCTTGTGCGACCACTTTTCTGAAGCGAGTTGGATTTATCCATGCTCTTGAAAGAAGATCCATCATTTTTAAATGATTCATTGTCATTGTTGAGATTTGTAGGGGAGACCAAGCCACCTTTACCTGTCTCAATGGAGAGACCCTCTGCTTTTTGACATGTCGGAGAAACTCTATCCCAGATTTTCTTTGAAGGGGGGTCTTGATTTGCATCAAAAGCCATGTCAATCCAAGAGATTGGTGCTATATTTTCCATGCCAATTTACAGGCACCGCCATCAGTTTTGCACTCAAGGGGTGGATTCCCAAAGCCGTCGCCAAGGAGAAGGGCATCTTGTTTAAATTTGTTGTTCGTGCCTCCAATCTCGTGTTCAGGCCGATCCAAGCACGGTAGAGAGCTCGCAGACCTACGTGAACGCGTAGCTACCATGGCTGCGCAGCTAGGGCAGGTGCTACAGGCGTGGCTAGGGCGCAGCTAGGGCACGGGCGCGGTGCGGCAGGTGCGGCAGGCAGGCGAATAAAATTGGTTTTTAGATCTTGTCTAAGTGTTTGTTTTCTTAGATTTTTGCCTCTATAATTGGTTTTTATTGTTTGTAGTTTAAAAATGTCGTATGTGTGTTATTTTTATGTTTTTGCGCCTTTTATAGCCATTGGGGCTATCTTTGTCTGTGGATCTGAAATAATTTCCTTAGATCTAGTTAGTTCATGCGTTTAAATCCACCCCATCTTTATAAATATTTTTTCACTAGATTTTTCTTTGTGAAGCCCGATCCTATCATTTTTTTGAAGCTTGGACTAATAAAATTACTCCAAATAGCTTCATAGATTTTTTTTTCATGTTTGCAAAGCCAAAGCCACTCATAGAGTGCCAAGTGGCTTTGATATGTCACTTTTTTGCTTAGATATTTAATTTTTTGTGACTTTTTGAAGCATTATCCAATCTTCTTGTGCCATATGGCTTCCCTTTGTCAGTATTTATTGATTTTTTCATTTTTTGCGAAGTTATATTGACTGGGAAGCTTGAGCCAATCATTTTTCTCTAGCTAGCTTTGCATTGTCAGTCGTTTAATTTAAAACCTTCTATTTTTGTGAAGGTCAAGCCAATCAAAAGGCTTTATCTATCTTTACATTTTCAGTCATATTGTTTATCTGATTGTCAGTTGCGAAACACAACCCAATAAGGGCTTTCCGCATGTCTTCACGTAGTCAAACTTAGTTTAGCTTTCCTCTGTCATTTGCAAAAATTGATCCAATCAGGAAGCTCCAAGTCACTTTTTATTTCACGCTATCAGATATTTTGTCACTTTTTTATGTATTTGCAAAATACGGACCAATAGAATTACTCCATATTTCACATTGTTAATCCCTTGTAATTTGTTTCTAACATTTACGAAAACTGAGCCAATAAGATTTCTCCATATTTCAATTTGTTAGTTGTCTGGTAGCTTTATTAGTTCTTGTGAAATACAAACCAATAGATTTGATCCAAGTATTTCACGTTTTCGAGCCTTTGTTTTCTTGTTTCTGACATATGTGAAGGTTGAGCCAATAGAATTTCTCTGTATGTCTTCGGATTTCACTTTTATTAGCATTTTTAATTGTGTCAGTGGCTATCTAATAGAAATTCACCACTTTTTCACATTTTTCATACTTGCGAAGATCAGTCCATTTAAAAGGATCAACGTATCTTTAGTTTTATCTTAGTCATTTTGGTAAGCACTGTGATGTGCAAACCAATTGATTTTTGACACGTATATCTTCTGATTGTGTCATTTTTCACAAGTCTCAAGGTGTCAATCTTTGCTTTGGCTTAGCCACTTAGATTGTAACACATGTCTTTATATTTCAGACCCAAAATTTATTTTAAAGTTTGTCTTATTCCATGGAATTCAAGTCCACCCAAGGAAAACTATTTAAATTTTGGCAGAAAACCACCAAGTGTTTATTCTTTAGCCATTAGATTTTCAACAAGTGGCTTTGTTTGACTAAGACTTTGCTTTTGCATTATGTCAGAGTGCAAAGAAGTAAACCAATTAAGTAAAGATATGTGTATACGGTTTTGCTATCTATTTTTTAATTAATTTTCTTCTGACACATTAGCTACACTGTCAAGTGTGAGATAATAGAAAAGTCACACATGTATTATGCTTTTCACAGTTTTCAGGATTGTTATAGCTTTTTGATGTGGGTTTAATATTTTATTTATACCACGGGTTTCTAGTTATTTTGTAACGTGGATCTCTATTTTCCTTTATTCTGTGGATATTAATTTTGCTTCATCCTACGGGTTTCAAATTTCCTTTGTTTGGTGGATTTTTAATTTTTCTTCAGTCTGCAGCTTTTCAAAGTCTATGTTCTATGGGTTTTCTAAGCTCTTTGTCTCACATATTCTAAAATTTTAATTCCTTAGATATTTTTCCATATGGACTATTTTTTTCTACTCTTTGCTAATCTATTTTCAAGCATATAACTAAAAATAAGATATATAGAGAGTTTTTTTCTTCTATTTGGCTTCCTCGACTCATTTTTAGCTAAATTTGTCTCCATTTCTGTCTAAGCATTAAAAATGGCTAGTTCATCTATTTTTTCAATGGATAAGTCTCAATTATTAAATGGGACAAATTATAGCATCTGGAGAGTGCATTTAAAATCTTGTTTTATGGCTAAAAAGCTCTGGGATCTTATGAATAGTATAGAAAAATGTCCCACATGGAGACAAGCTACCCCTGAAAACCTTAATTCTTTTTCTCAGAGATCTTAGGAAGCCCTATCCATCCTTTTGCAAAGAATTAAAGGTGAATTTTTAATGCATATACATCATATGGACTCATCTACAGATGTTTGGAAGTAATTATAAACTATGCATAAATGCATTATATTTTCTAAGATAATTAAGCTAGTTTTAGAGATATTCATGACTCCTATGAAAGGGGATGAGAAAATTGTGAACTATTTAACTAAAATTAAGAACCTTAAATCTCAATTAGATGGTTTCAATTGTGAATTATTTCAAGCTAAACTTATATATTTCATTATTTAGATAAATATTCATGATAAATTCATAAATTACATCTCAATTCTTAACTCTAAGTATCAAAATGAGAATGATCTTCCTAATTTAGACACTTTGTCTTCTTTGTTGATTCAAGAAGAGAGAGTCATGGAGAATTTTGATTCAAATGATATTGCTTCTCAAGCCTTGTTATCTCATAATCATAAGGTATTTATAAAAAAGTTTAATAGTAATCCTAATCAGAATTCTAACATCATATCTAGATTTAAAGAAAATCCTAAGCCTGATTTGGCTAAAAATAGTTAGAATTTTAAAGTCAAGTTCAATGGAACTTGCAAAAAATGTGTCAAATTTGGGCATAAAGAATCTGATTGTAGAGTAAATACTAACAAGTCAATTAAGAATACTAGAAATAATAAGCCTCAAAATCAAAAGAAAGATCAAAAGTAAAATCATGCAAATCTTGTTGATCAGTCTATTGCCCTATATATTGTCTTTCAACTTTAAATGATAATGAATGGATTATTGACAATGGTGCATCTAGGAACATGACTTGTACTCCTGGTATCCTCTCAGAAATAGTTAAATGTGAGGAAAATATCTATCTTGGAGACAATTCCATCATTAGATATAAAGTTTGTGGGAATGTTAAGTTGTCAAATGGTGTAATTAGGAATGTCTTGTATGTTCCTCAATTGAAAAAAAATATTTTTTCTTGCTCTCAACTAACTAAAGAAAATTGTAAAGTTGTTTTATTGCAAGATAAGTGGTATGTAAAAGATAAGTTCAGTAATGTTATTGCTTATGGTATTCAGAAAAATGGCTTGTACATATTTGATGGATTTGTGTCCAAGTCTTGTTTTTCTTCTTCTTCTAGAAATGATATTTAGCTTTGGCATTAAATACTTGGTCATGTAAATTTCAAAATCTTGTATGAAATGTCTAGACTAAATCTTGTTGTTGGTCTTCCAAAGATAAAATCAGATCATGAAACATGTGAAAGTTACCTACGTGGTAAGTAACATGTTGAACCATTTCACAAACATCATGATCCCAATTCTTCTCAATTATTAGAACTAATTCATAGTGATGTAAGAGGTCCACTTGAGGTTCCTTCTCTCAGTGGTGCTTTATATGTTGTTTTCTCTATTGATGATTACTCTAGAATGACTTGATTTTATTTCATTAAGAAGAAGTCTGATGTCTTGTCTAAGTTTCATAAATTTATAGCTTTAGTTGAAAATGATTCTAATATGAAAATCAAAAGAATTAGGATTGATAATAGAGGTGAATATGTCAGAAAAAAAATTTGATGAGTTTTTTGTGTTATGTGGGATTCAGAGAGAGTTGACTACTCCTTATTCACCACAACAAAATGACATTACAAAAATAAAGAATAGAACTATCTTAGGTATAGCTAGAAATGTGATTCATGCTTCTAATGTGCCTAATTTTCTATGGGCTGAAGCTATGAATAATGTTATCTATATTATTAATAGAGTGCCTACTAAATCTCTTCATCAAGCTACTCCTCATGAAGTATGGAAAAATCAAAAACTAGATATTTATCACTTAAGAATATTTAGTAATCATGCTTCTATCTTCATACCAAAATATAAAAGGAAGAAGCTTGGTCCAACCTCATTTTCTTGAATTTTTATTAGTTATGGTTGTAGAACTAAATGATTGAGAGTTTATGATCCTTTCAAGCATGAAAATTTTGAAAACAAAAATGTTCATGTCTTATAAAAGACTTTATGTGATGTTTCTCATGAACCCTCCTTTGTTTCTCCTAAGATAGATCTTGATAATATTTCTCCTAACATTATGGGGAAAAAAGTTCAAGAGGTTGATTATCCTAATCTATAAATGATGGAGATTAAGGGGGAGTCATCTCAAAATATCTTGCATCATAAGGTTTCTACATAGGCTCAAAGTATTGTTCAAGACTCTCATCCTGCTAATATTAGAAAGGTAACTCGTAGCCAACATACTTATCATGCCTTGATTACCCTCTATGATATTAAACCACAATATTTTGAATAATCCTTTCAAGATGATATATGGATTCATGACATGAAAGATGAATACAATGATTTTATAAAAAAAAATAACACTTGGGAACTAGTCACTCCTCCTTAGAGAAGCATTGTAGGGTCTAGGTGGTTGTACAAGATCAAATATAACTCTATAGGATAAATTGAAAAGTTCAAGGCAAGGCTAGTAGCTCGTGGTTTCATTAGAAACATGTTCTTGACTATGTTGAGAATTTTTCTCCTATAGAAAAAATGAGCACTGTTAAAATTCTTCTTGCATTGGTTTCCCAATATGGTTGGGAAATTCACCAAATGGATGTTAAAAATAAATTTTTTAATGGTGACTTAAAATAAGAAATCTATATGAGTTAGCCTAAAGGTTTTTAAGAAATTGGTAAATAAATTTATGTCTGTAAGCTTAAAAAGTCTTTGTATGGTCTTAAACAAGCTCCTAGAGCTTGGTATGCTAAGATTAATAGTTTCTTTCAAGATCTTGGTTTCACTAACTGTTGTTCTGATAATGATTTATTTTTCAAGTTTGAAAATAATCATATTATCATTATTGTCTTATATGTTGATGATATTTTGATTACCAACAGTGATGGAAATTTAATTTTTATAATCAAAGAAAGACTAAAACAACATTTTGAAATGATTGGTTTAGGTTTGCTAAATCATTTTCTTGGCATGGTCATTTTTCAAGATCATAAGTCTATTTTTGCATCTCGATATCAGTATGCTATGAATTTTCTTAGAAGATTTGACATGATTGATTGTAAACATATTTTCATTCCTATTGAAGATGGTGTAAAGTTAGATCCTAGACTAGCTTGTGCTAAATTTGATCCTACTCAATAAAGACAACTAGTTGGTAGTCTAATTTATTTTACTATTACTAGACCTGATATTTCTTATGCAGTAGGAGTAGTTTCAAGATTTATGCAAGAGCCTTATGAGGTTCATTAGAAAATGGAAAAAATAAATTTGAAATATATTAAAGGTAGAGTCAATTATAGCCTATTTTATTCTTCTTCTAATGATGCACAATTATTTGGCTATTGTGATTTTGATAATGTTGGTGATGTTGTAGATAGAAATTCTAATTCTGGATATGTTTTCACTTGGAGCAATAAGAAACAACAAAAAATATCTATCTCTTCTACTAAGGTAGAGTATATAAGTGTTATGGAAGCTACAAAGGAAGCTATGTGGTTAAAAATACTATTAGATGAATTGCACATGGGCATCAAAGGGAGCACGTATCTGCTATGTGAAAACTTGATTTGCATTACTCTTGCCAAAAATCTAGTTCAACATCAAATGACCAAGCATATTGAAGTTCATATACACTTTAGTTGAGAGAAAGTCCTGAATGGTGATATTGATCTCAAGTTTTGTTCTACTGAAGATCAAGTTGCAGATATCTTCACTAAGCCATTATGTGTTGTGAAATTTTCCAAGTGCCGTACCTTTTTGGGGATATCAATATTTCCATTAAGGGGGAGTGTACATGACAATGCCACATCTTAACAGTTGTTATAAAACTTCCAGTACTTCCTCCATTTTGTAATAAGTAAATGTGTCACATTATGTAAAGTTACTTGTAAATCCTAGTGAAGCTTTAATTATGGGTATGTCTTAGTTTCTAAAAGGATCCATAATCTGATGTAAGTCTTAATATGTAAAGCACTGGTATTAAGAATTTATGTATGGGGAGATCTATTGATTTCCCTTGTTTGCATGTTTTCCTGAATCACTATTGCTGATTCAAGGATATGTAAATCCTTTTGTAGAAAAAGATAAATTTGGCATGTCTAATTTTTTTTTTCCCACTTAACATTAAGGGGGAGTCTTGGGGTGTTAATTTCAAGTGGGTATACCATTTGGTAGAACACCACTTAAACAACCCCTTGTCTTAAAGATTATTTTTTAATAATCTTAGTCGGTCTTCATAGCTAAAAGAGTGGAATGGTATGACCGACCACCCATCCTATTTACATAGGATGATACCTCATGGGATTGGAATCGATGAGATCTATCTAATCTAATCAAGATAATATTCAAGCTTAAGCTACTTATGTGATTTTTTATACTATGAGATAGAAAAAAAAATTATTTCAATGAAACTGGGGAGTAAAGTTGAAGTGTTGGTTTAAAGCTATTGAATTCTTAATAAAAGACAATGATTTATGAGTAGAGTTTTTTCCTTCAGGTTTCTCCACTTAAATATGGTTTTATATGTCTCTTGTTCCTGTATATTATTTACTTTCAGCTCTTTTTTATTAAGCTCTGTAATTTATTGTTTATTATAAGCTAATTCTGTGTCTATAACTGCACATCATAATCTATAGTCTTTGGATTTATAAATTGTGGAACTATAATTTGTCAATTATATTTCCCTTAAAAAATATAACATTTTGTAGGAAATCTATTAAGGATATAGACAATAGTATTCATTTCTTATGCCTATGGAAACTTAGGCACATTTGCTGCATGAATCATAGTCCCAGCCATTTACAAAAAGTCTCAGTTTTCCTTTCTACAATGCCATTTTGTTGTGGGGAATAGGGAGTAGTCAACTCTCACTGAATCACACATGACACACAGAACTCATCAAAAATTTTACTAACATACTCACCTCCATCATTAGTTCTAATTCTTTTTATTTTCAAATTAGAAGCATTTTCAACAAAAGTTTTAAATTCTTGAAATTTAGACAAGACATTAGACTTTTTGTTAATAAAGTAAGACCATGTCATCCTATAGAAATCATCAATAAAGAATACATCATACAAAGAAACACTGAGAGAAGAAAATTTAAGTGGACCTCTTACATGAATGTGAATTATCTCTAATAGATGAGAGGAATTTGGATCATGATGTTTGTGAAATGGTCCAACATTTTTCTTACCACACAAACAACTTTCACACATTTCATGATCAAATTTAATCTCAGGGAGACCAATTAAAATATTTAGGCGATACATTTCATACAAAATCCTAAAATTTACATGTCCAAGCCTTTCATGCCAAAGTTAAAGATCATTTCTAGATGAAAAAGAAAAACAAGATCCAGAAACAAATCCATCAAAAGTACATATAAACCATTTTTCTGTATACCAGATGCAACAACATTACTGAGTTCATATTTCACATACCATTTATCTTACAACAATATAAATTTATAGTTTCCTTTAGTTAAATGAGAGCAAGATAAAGTTTCTATTTCAACTGAGGGACATATAAAACATTCCTAATTATTCCATTTTTGAGTTTAACATTTCCAAAACTTACAAATATAATAATGGAATTATCCCCTAGATATATATTTTCCCCACATTTAAAAACATCTAAGAGGATACCATGAATACAAGTCATGTGCCTAGAGGCACCACTATCTAGGATCCATTCATTGTCAGTTGAAGTTGAGAGAGCAATATATATGGAAATAAAATGCTCAACATTATTTGAATGGTTTTTAGTCTAATTCTGAATCTGATCTTTATTTTAATTGATAAATTCATTATTTTTTAGTATTTTTAACAAACTTGTTAGTTTTTACATGACAATCAAACTCTTTATGACCAAAATTTCCACATTTGTTACATGTCCCATTGAATTTCACTTTAAAATTCTGGTTGTTTTTAACATAATTAGATTTAGGATTAGATATAAATTTTGATGTGATATTAGATTTTTTATTAGGATTGGAATAATTTTTCTTATGAGAAGTTTTATGATTATGAGAGAAAAATTCTTAAGGATCAGTCTCTTTTAATAAAAATTATCCATTACCCGTTCTTCTTGAATTAACAAAGAAGACAAAGTATCCAAATCATGCATATCATTCTCATTCTGATATTTAGAGTTAATAATGGAGATATAGTTCCTAAATTTTTTGTGAATATTTATCTAACTAATTAAATACATAAGCTTATCTTGAAACAATTCACAGTTAAATTCATCCAACTGAGCTTTAATATTTTTAATTTTAGCTAAGTAATTAACTATTTTCTCATCCCCTTTCATGGGAGTTGTAAACAATTCCATAATTAGCTTAATTATTTTTGATAGGAGACTTCCTTCATGCATTATTTATAATTATTTACATGCATCTACAGGAGAATCCATATGACCTATATGCGTATAAATTCATCCTTTATACTTTGCAATAGGATTGATAGGGCTTCCTAAGATCACTATGAGAAGGAGCTAAAGTTTTCAGGGTCTGCTGGTCTTTCAGTGGGTCATGTCTCCACACCAGTTATAAGATCACATAGCTTTCTAGCCATGAAACAAGATTTTAACCTTACTTTCCAAATATTGTAATTATTTTCATTTAATAACTGAAATTTATCCATCGAAAAACTATCATTACCGACCATTTTTATTTTTTTAAATTAAAAATACAAAAAAACCTTGGAAAACATAGTAAATTAACAAAAAAATGAGCAGCAGAATAGGAACCCACCACTTGGCATGAATCCAATGGCTAAGAGAGAAACGTGTCTCTATTCCGAAATCATCCCAACTATATTTTCCTAACGGACTTGAAACACCCAAAATAAATCATAGCTAATAAACTTACAGATCTAGATCAAGGGTATGATGATAAACAAAGGATTAACTTGGTGATAGATTGAATAACTCGGTGACAATAACTCGCAAGATTGATCTCATAAAGGAGCTAACCAATCTCGAATGATCTACTTAACAACCAAACAAAATAAAAGAAAACTTTACCAAAGTATGTGGTAACACATGTCAAAAATCAAAGCAATCAACACAGAAACTTTCCGACTTTCACGTTGTTGGGATTCAGATTAGCACTTAGGATGAAACCATAGTCAGGGGACAAGCAAGTCCCTCCTCTTTAATGTGAGAGGTTCCCTTATTGAAAGCAAGGGAAAATCCTATGTACAAATGTGCAGTCTTCATTCAATGGTGGTTTCCCGATATCCTGAAATGTGTTTTAAGCCTGGAAAGTTATCAATACATGAGGATAGAAGACTTTGAAGAGAGGAGGGAGGAAGAAGAAGAAAATACTTTCAGGGAAAAGAGATGGTAGAGAAAACCCTTATATGTATTATGTAAATGAGATACAGAATAGAACCATCCACGTTTATAACAGACACAATTCACAGACTCAAAGTTCTGGAAATTGTACAAACTAGAACACAAAATTTCCAAGCACGCAAGGATTAGATGATTCACATATTAGAACCAGAAAGAAAGAGAAAGTAGAAGAAAAGGGGAAAAACCTTTGTATTGATTTCTTCCAATTCGAAATTACAGTTCCAGAATAATCAAAATTCCAACCACGATAATGGCTTTGAAAGCCCATGATATAGCTTGCAAGAGATGGTTACAACTTATTCAAGCAAGCAAGAAACAATTAAAACTTATTCCAACCATTCGCGCCCTTTTGAATTCTTGATTCGAAAAGAAACGTTAATGGCAGAAAAACCAGGTTCAAAAAAATATACGACCGTTACATTATTTTTATCAGTTAAAATATGCGCCATTCGA
This sequence comes from Taxus chinensis, assembly GCA_019776745.2. Lineage (NCBI taxonomy): Eukaryota > Viridiplantae > Streptophyta > Pinopsida > Cupressales > Taxaceae > Taxus > Taxus chinensis. The sequence goes on along the minus strand of CM034152.1, from coordinate 245,901,940 downwards.
TTTGCTTTTACAACTTTAAATCTGGGTCGCCCAAGTGGAAGGAATTGATTGGAACGGGCCTGCAGACACCTTGAATGTCTACCTTCTATTTGGCGGGGCTGTATATCTGACCCTGGACATGTGGTGGGCCAACGCTCATTTAGAACCTGCCTCTAGATTTTATCTTTGAAGTTGCATCAAGTTGACACGTGGAGGCTTTAGTTGATTCTTCAAACTTAGCCGATCTGAGGTCTATTCCTGTTTGACTCATGTTGACCCCTAGACACGTGGAGAGCTAGCGCTGATTTGAGTTTCCACTTTGGAAGCACCTTCTAAAATTGTGCCAAGTTGACACGTGGCTCCTTCTGCCAGGCTTAGACTTTTCAACGGCCAACTCTCTCTCTCTCTCTATTGACCCTAGACATGTGGTGATCTGGCACTCATTTGGAAATTGGCCCTTTTGTGTCACTTTTAGAATTACACCATTGCGGCATGTGGAGACCTCCACCGACCCGCCCATACTTAGCCAATTTTAACTATCGGCTCTGTCCCTTTTGGACCTGGGACACGTGGAGGACTAGCGCAAGTTTGAGAACTACCCCCGACTTTGACCCTTGAATCTGCGTCGATGAGGCACGTGTCTTTTTCCGTTGAAACTTCAATACTTAGCTGATTTTATTTTATTTTACCTTCATTTTGAACCCGAGACACGCGGTGAGATGGTGTTTATTTAAGGATTGTCCCTTGGACCCTGCCCCTGTAGTTGCACCATTTAGACACATGAAGGCCTCTACTGTTGCTTGAAAAATGACCAAACGCATCCAATCAGAGATGCCCACATACTACTTGTGGATGTTGAGGAAAAAATTGATAAGAAGGATATGCCTGTCATTCTCGAATGCGGGAAGAAATAAATAGAAGAAGAAGAAACTCCAATTGTACGCCTGAATTTCAAATTGATCTCCATGAACTAGAAAATTACAAAAAATACCAGGCTCGATGTAATTTAATACTTCAAGGAAAAAACTCAAATTTTGAAAACTGACTCCAAAAGAGGGGAATTTTGGGGCTGACAACAGCTTTCTCTTTCTGGGGATGACTTGGCTTGGAATGAAGACACAAGGAAAGATCAAGAACTGCATATAACTCTAGGGAAATAGGACCAATGCCTTATCCATTAGGCAAAGGATTTGAAAGAAAATATAATACAAGGTAACATACACAGCAAGGAACAAGAAATAAAACAAGCCAAAACTGTGAAAGACCCAAAATAAAACACGAAAGAATGGTCGAAGCCAAAACACTATACAGAATATACAAAAGGACTTCCTATTCACCTAGGACTTGAACAACTTAAGATGCTACCCACTATAAGGAAGTGGGAGAGGATAACCATCCATGTAATCCAGATAAAAATATTTTTCTCCAGACAAAATTTCTAATTCTAAAAGGACCAAGCCAAAGAGAATCAAACTTACCATGGCTTCCTCATGGCTCATGTCTTTTGTCCCAAAGCAGCACAATGTCTCCCACTTGGAAAACTCTGGGTTTGGATTTCTTTTCAAACAAAGCCTTCACTTTCAACTGATGAGCTGCTATCCTGTCCACCACTTGCAATCTGTCTTCATCAAGCTTCTGAAGGTACAAAATTCTCTTATCCAAAGAGTCACTGAAACTTGAATCTTCAATGGTTTTCATCAGATGCAAGGCTGGAAATTCCACCGTGATTGGTAGTTGAGCTTCTACACCATACACCACTTGGAAAGGGGACATTCCAATTACTCTCTTGGGTGTAATTCTATCAGCCCAAAGTGCATCATATAGCCTCTTATGCCAATTCCTCTGAGAATCATTTACAAGATTTCTAACTATAGTTACCAGATTCTTGTTTGTCAATTCTACCTGTCCATTCCCTTGGGGGTAGTAATATGAAGAGTGAGCAAGGGAGATCCCATATCCATAGTAGAATTCCATCATCTCAGTAGAAGAAAATTTAGAAGCATTTTCCGTCACAATCTTGTTTGGGATCCCAAACCTGATCAATATGTTTTCCTTAATGAAGTTGCAAACTACCTCAGAGGTAGTGCTCTTGACTGGGATGGATTCCACCCACTTGGTGAAGTAATCTGTGGCAGTCAACACATGAGTATGTCTAGCACTAGAAGATGGATTGAGTGCTCCAATGAAGTCTAAACCCCATTGTTGAAATGGATCTTCAATCACTACAGGCTTGAGAGGAAAAGCAACCAACTTAGGTCTTCCAACAAACGTTTGGCATGCTTCACATTTACCAACCCATTTTGATGCATCTCTGAATAGAGTGGGCCAATAATAACTAGCATGAAGTATTTTATGAGCTATTACAGCAGAGGAGAAATGACCTCCACAAGCCTGGTCATGAAAAGTAGAGAACAACTTCTTTTGTTGTTCCTTGTCTACACACTTCAAAAACCTTCCATCTATGCCTCGTTTGAACAAAGCATTTTCCCATAGCACATATTGTGCAGACCTCAGTTTGATGGCTCTCTTCTCTTTGGAACTCAAGTGAGATGGACATTCTCCATAGGTCAGAAAGTGAGCAATGTCAGCATACCATACATCTGTCGAGCTGAGGAACAAAACAACAGGGGCATCAACCTCATCTTTAGATAACTCCTTGGCAGCTCCCTCAGTAATGAGTTCACACAGGCCCTTACCCTGAACTAGCTTTATTGGCCTGATATCAAGATCATACTCTTGCACCTTTGCAACCCAATTACCTCTCTTGGTTCCAAATTCTTGCTGAGTAAGAATGGATTTGATTGTTGTATCAGGCACCAGCACCACAGGATGAGAATTAAGAATGTAAAACCTAAACTACTTGACAACTTTGACAATTGCAAAAGCATGTTTCTCCATCATGGTGTACTTCAGCTCATGATTTTTCAAGACATAACTCATAAATTTAATTGGGAACTCATGATCTTTAGCATTCTTCTGGGCTAACACAGTAGCTAAGGTATTTTCAATGGCATAACAATAGATAATGAAATCTCTATTAAAGTATGGGCACGCCAAGGTTGGAGTCTTTGCAATAGCCTGTTTAATGTCTTCAAATGATTTCTTCCCTTCAAAGGACCAACCAAAAATTTTCTTCCCTTGCATCATGTGAGCAATGCTCATAGTAAGTTCTACAAAATCAGGGATGAATCTCCTCAGGAAATTGATCTTACCAAAGAAAGAATGGACACCTTTCTTACTTGATGGAAGAGGAATTTTCTGGATGGCCTGAACTCTTTCCAGATCAATCTTAATCCCTTCCTTTGAAACAACGTGTCCCAACAACTTTCCTTCTGTGACACAAAACATAGACTTCTTAGGATTTAAAGAAATCCCATGCTCTCTACACTTCTGCAATATTGTTTCAAGGTGTTGGATGTGATCTTTTCTTGCTTTAGAAAACACTGTCAAGTCATCCAAATACACAACAATGCATTTCCCTTTCAAACTACCAAAAGCCAAGTCCATGGCCCTCTGGAAAGTAGCACCAACATTGATGAGACCAAATGGCATCCTTTTGTATGCAAAGGTGCCCCAAGGAGTAGTAAAGGTAGTCTTGTGTTGATCAGCAGTATTCACCTCTACTTGATTGTACCCCAAGAATCCATCCAACATAGATAGCATCTCCGAGCCTGTAACAACTTGTAATACTTGGTCCATCATGGGGAGAGGGTAGTTGTCCTTCAAAGAACCCTGATTTAGATTTCTAAAGTCCACACAGATCCGGATCTCACCATTCTTCTTCCTGACAGGCACTATATTAGCAATCCACGTTGAATGGTGGATGGGGAAGATGATCCTAGCCTTCAGAAGCTTTTGTATTTCTTGGAAAATTGTATCAGCTATCTTTGGATTATATTTCCTTTGACTTCTATTTGAAAGGTTTGATCCTAGGCTTAAGAGGAATGAAATGTTGCATTTCTTTAGGCTGAAAAGCCTTAAGATCATCATAAGAGTAAGCTAGAACATCAACATACCTCTTCAACAAATTTACCACCTTATTTTTCTCTTCCTGAGTGCAGCATTTTCCAATATTGACCATTTTGGGATCATCAAGACTCCCAATATTCACTTTCTCAGTCTCAGCAGATTTTTGGGCTCCTTGGGAAACTTTAGACTTCATATATCTATCATGTTTATCAAAAATATCCTCCAAACTCACCAACCCTTTAGGGATTTTGTTTCCTTTTAGTTTGATGCATCCATCTTGATCCATCTCTTCTTTGACACCCTCTTCATTTGATGACACACACTCTCTAGGAAGATTGTCACTTCCTTCAAAGTATAACTGATCAAAGTTGTCTCTGAGCTCCAAGAAAGAAATCAAATGTTGGTCATCATTAAAAACTTGCCAATTATTTGCATTGTCAGGCACACTGGGTCTATGGATCATCTCAATGGTGAATTTTTCTTGAGGAAAATCAAGATGAGGAATTAACAAGGACCTCAAAATAGCTAAAGAGTCATCCCTAGTGTTATTTTCCCTTAGCATGGCTTCAATGGAAAAAGCATCAAGGAATTCAATGGAATCCCAGACCAGATTCCTATAGTGTTTCAACCTTCTATTCTTTACCTGATAAAGGTCTCTAACTTGTTTTACAATTAGCTCTGCATCTCCACGAGCAAGAAGGTTCTTCACTCCCATTTCCTTTGCCATGCTCAACCCAAGAATGAGGGCCTCATACTCAACAATATTATTGGTATTTTCAAACTGAAACTTGAAGGAGAAAGGATGAACCTTACCCTCAAGAGAAATGAGCACTACACCAACTCCAGAACCAACTAAAGAACAGTTCCCATCAAACTCCAAAGTCCACACACCATTAGGGTCAAACAACACTCCCTTTGGTAGACTTGTCTCCTCTTGTGACATGATCATGTAGTTCCCATGCCCAATGTCTTCATATAATATTTGTGCTTTAGGATCATCTGTCTTTTGCACAATATACTCTACTTGTTTCTCAGGCAACAACTTCTTCATCTTCCCATTGACAGGGATTAAGGCATGTGACCAATCCATTTGTATTTCCCCCCTACCTCCTTGCAGAAATTTCTACTCAGCAACAACCCATATGAAGGAGGAATATCAGCTACCAAAATGGTGGCTAAGACCCTTTTCTCTGGAAAAGCAGCAAAAGCTACTTGTGCATCTTTAATTCTGCCAACCAAAGGTACTTTCTTACTCTCCATGGAATAGCAAGAGCCATAAGTGCGGGTTAGGGTTAGACCCAAAGCATGGGCCACTTTTGTAGGCATTACATTATCTGATGCTCCTGAATCTATGACACAATTACTGAGTTTATGGCCAGCTATGAGAAGGGTCACATAGAATGGTTCAATTTTCTCATTAGGGGACGTGACTATAGCCACAAGGCTTGATTGAGGTGAGGAAGAGGGAGTGGGTAAAAGGCCTTTGGAAGAATGGGATGGGGTTCTAGATTTAGAATTTACAAAGTTAACCATTTTGGAAAAGGCTTTAGGATGGGTTTGATAGAATTCTGCCTCAGAAATCTGAATCTTGGTCTTCTTAAGATGGTCTATAATATCAAAAGATCCAGATGTGGATGGGGAATCACTACTAGGAGTAGGAGGAGCTTTTGATCTATCAACTTTATCATTTGTTGGACAAGAATTCTTAGAAGTAGAAGTAGAGGAAGAAGGACTAGCAGAGCTTACCTTTTGAGTGGAAGTAGTAGGAATAGGAGCTCCTCTTTTTGCAACCACTGGGATGGTAATGGGGTAATCCTTGGATATTTTAGTAGGTTGCACCACTTTTTCCTTTTTTTGGTCTACTCCTGGGTCATAACAACATATGACTCACTATTCATGTCAGCCACTACATCATCATAGTCATCTTCATCATCTACACCTTCAGTGGTGAGGAAATGAACCTGAGAATCACCAGGCTCCTCCAGATCTTCATCAGCTTCCTCTTCTTGTTCATCATAGAGTCCATTTTCTTCCTCATCATCAGGCTCAAGAACCTCACAAGTAGCATTGACAGGCACCTTGAGGGGTGGACCTTCAATGGCCAATTTAGTCTGAGGAGAAGGTAGGTAGTTCCTAGGCTGAAAATTCTTCCTTGGAACATCTTGATATGGAGCATGTTGAGCCAATTGTTTCTTGATGGTAATAAGGTCATTAGCAAGATTTTGCACCAACTGATCTGCATTACCTCTAGGAGAAGGAGAAGAAGAGGATGCTTTGGATTTGAAAGACTCCCTTTTCAGCTTGCCAGACATGATCAAATCATCTTCCACACTGATAGCCAATCTCTGATCAGCATCCAAAGTTGCAAGATTTTCTCTCCTCAGGGCATAGCTCACTTCCAAAATTGAGCATTCAAGAAGAAACACTTCTGAATCTGATCAACAGGTCTAGTATCTTGTGGAATCTTGTTAATCAACTTGTTGAACTTGGCCACAAATTCTCTCATAGGCTCATGTGACTCCTTCTTGATTTGAGAAATCTAAGCTAACAAAGCATGCACATCTTCAGCAGGTTTGAAACACTGCTCAAACTGAGTTGTCATAGTATCCTAATTAGTGATGGTCCAGACAGGAAGATGGTAAAACCAATCTGCAGCATTGTCTTGCAGCCTAACAGAGACATCTTCATGTTCAACTCCTAGGACCCCACATGTAAAAGTGAAGGCTACAATGTGTTCATCAGGGTGTACTTTTCCATCACCTCTAAATTTGGGAAAATTCTTCCTGTTACCCCTAGGTAACTCATTCAATGGTTGAGGAAGAGCTAGAGGCCCAACTCTTTGTCCCCAAGGCTGAGGTGCTGCCATCCTTGGAAATATTGATTGAAGTGGAACTGAGACACTAGCAAGAATTAGGGCATGAAGATTAGGGCTAAGTTGGGCTTGAGGAATGCTACTACCAGAAGCTCTGTCTTCAACATGAGGTGTGCTTGTGGAATGAGCTCTTCTATTTCTTCTTGTTGGAGGAAGTTGAAAACCTTGTTGATCCAAGAGTTGAAATTGGGGATCTTCAATTCCAAGAGCCCTTCTACCATGAGTATATCTTAGAGTCACCAGATTAAAGAAATGATCAAATTAGTTGTTCTTTTTAGAAAGGAAATTTTTTGAACAAATTCCCCAGCAGAGTCACCAAAAACTGTTGGGTTTCAGATTAGCACTTAGGATGAAACCACAGTCAGGGGACAAGCAAGTCCCTCCTCTTTAATGGGAGAGGTTCCCTTATTGAAAGCAGGGGCAAAACCTATGTACAAATGCATAGTCTTTCATTCAATGGTGGTTTCCTGATATCCTGAAATGTGTTTTAATCCTGGAAAGTTATCAATACATGAGGATAGAAGACTTTGAAGAGAGGAGGGAGGCAGAAGAAGACAATACTTTCAGGGAAAAGAGATGGTAGAGAAAACCCTTATATGTATTGTGCAAATGAGATACAGAATAGAACCATCCACATTTATAACAGACACAATTCACATACTCAAAGTTCTGGAAATTGTACAAACTAGAACACAAAGTTTCCAAGCATGCAAGGATTAGATGATTCACATATCAGAACCAGAAAGAAAGAGAAAGTAGAAGAAAAGGGGAAAAACCTTTGTATTGATTTCTTCTAATTCAAAATTACAGTTCCAGAATAATCAAAATTCCAACCCATACAATGGCTTTGAAAGCCCATAATATAGCTTGCCAGAGATGGTTACAACTTCCTCAAGCAAGCAAGAAATAGTTACAACTTGTTCCAATCACTTGCGCCCCTTGCAAATTCTTGATTTGCAAAGAAATGTTAATGGGAAAAACAAGATTTTTAAATATACGACCATTACATTATTTTTACCAATTAAAACATGGGCCATTTGATTTGCTTTTACAACTTTGAATATGGGCCGCCCACGTGGAAGGAATTGATTGGAACGGGCCTACAGATGCCTTGACTATCTACCTTCTATTTGGGGGCCGTATATCTGACCCTAGACACATGGCAGGCCAACGTTCATTTAGAACCTTCCTCTAGATTTTGTCTTTGATGTTGCGCCAGGTTGACACGTGGAGGCTTCCACTGATTCTTCAAACTTATCCGATTCAGGGTCTATTCCTGTTTGACTCATGTTGACCCCTAGACACGTGGAGAGTTGGTGCTGATTTGAGTTTCCACTTTGGAAGCACCTTCTGAAATTGCGCCAAGCTGACGCATGGCTCCTTCCACCGAGCTTAGACTTTTCAATGGCCAACTCTGTCTCTCTATTGACCCTAGACACGTGGTGATCTGGTGCTCATTTGGAAATCAGACCTTTTGTGTCACTTTCAAATTAGCACCATTGACAGCATGTGGAGACCTCTATCAACCCACCCATACTTAGCCAATTTTAACTATCGGCTCTATCCCTTTTGGACCTGGGACATGTGGAGGACTTGTGCAAGTTTGAGAACTACCCCCAGTCTTTGACCCTTGAAGCTGCGCTGATGAGGCACATGTCACTATCCACTGAAACTTCAATACTTAGCTGATTTTAGCTTGTTTTACCTTCATTTTGAACCCAAGACACACGGTGAGGCTGGTGCTTATTTGAGGACTGTCCCTTGGACCCTGCCCCTAGATTTGCATCATTTGGACACGTGGAGGCTTCTGTTGAACCTTGAAAAATGACCAAACTGCATCCAATCAAAGATATACCATGTATTACCCGTGGACTCTGAGGACAAAAATTAATGAGGAAAATATGCCTATCATTCCTGACTGTGGGAAGAAATAAAAAAAAGAAGAAGAAACTCCAACTGTACGCCTAAATATCAAATTTTTCTCCATGAACTGGAAAATTACAAATAATACCAGGCTCGACGTGATTCAATACTCCAAGGAACAGACTCAAAATTTTTGAAAACTGACTCCAAAAGAGGGGAATTTTGGGGCCTACACAATGAAACATAGTCTCAATATAAGAATAAGACATTTACACACAACTCCATAAGCCTCTTAAAACCAATCCATATTCCTCCCAATAGAGAAAGAATCATAATGCCAAAACCAAACCAGGTCACTCACTATAGAGCCATGTCACCTTATTTCTCCATGTTGGGTCACTCATCATAGAGCACCATCTCTTTATTTCTCCATATTGGGTCACTCACCAAGAGTTTTGTCACCGTATCTTTCCATTTAATGAGATTATGTCACCATATGGCCCTAGGCACATATATCACCGTCACCTCCACCCAAGTGGCATAGTAACTTGTAGTTCAATACTACACAGCCATGTGATCCCCTTGGAGCATACCCCTATACAACGAAGTGGGTCCATAGGTCTAACCACTCCATGGTGAATCCCATGACCCTAATCCAACACACAATGACATTAGAACCATCATAAAAATTAGATTAAAATTCCAAGCGGTAACAACTCCTAAGCCTTGGGCTAGCCTAGAAAAATCTAAGCTCTAAAAGCAAGTCTCAATCTAAGAAAAATAAATGGCTAAACAACCACTGTAATGCAAAAGTCTCTTGTTAGCACAAACCCAAGTAAAGTCCCAAACATTTAAAGATACATCACTCAAGAAAATTTTTGGTTCTTCCAAGAAAAGAGAGAAGAATGTCAATTATGAATAAAATACAAACATATAAATATCACATTATGAGCACTACATGGCCCTTCTGTGGTCACCGAAAGGGTACTCATCGAGTTGTTGACACTTAGATATCAAGACTCATTTTATAAAATATAAATAATAACTGATCAAAATCATGTACTGTCACAGTCTCTATTAGAATCAACACCTCCAAAATCCCCACAATGCTCAACACAGTCATAATCACACAAGGTTGTTTATAAGACAACTAGTTACAGAGAGAGATAAAGAGGCACATGTTTCCATTTACTGAGCTTAAGGTGTCCATGCAACATAATATGCATGGCTCTCGTGGAGTAATACCATACATTTTAAATGAATAGAAGTGGATTTTGAGTCTATGTTAGACTCCACTTCCTGGGTCATACTCAACTCAAGTCAAATGGTCAACAATCCACTTTTCTCACTCCATACATACACTTTTACTGATTGCTTCCCTTAGGTTCAATTAGTGTAGGGTACACAACATACACATAACTACATTGCTAGCACAAAAAAACATATGCACGGTAACCATAACATCTTCTGCATGGTAAAATTTACGGGGTAACATAATAATATTCCATGGCTTATATCATGTAACATTTCCAAATAGCACACTAAGAGTGCGAGTATAATACATTAGGGGTCATGGAATCACCATATGTCCCCAATTCATTATTAGAATTTATCACATAACAATATTAGTACATATATATTATGGACATAATGTTGGAAGCACAACAGATTGGGGGAGGTGAATCAATCCTACAAATTTCTCAATTCATTAATCATTAATTGCTTATTTAGTGTGCATAATACATTCAAATAACCACAACACATGAGAAGATGCACATAGAAAAAATATATAAGTGGGAAACCCTCATAGGGAAGAAACCCCATTGAAACTCTACTTATATTACTCAAAGCAAAGAGATTTAGTGAAGCACCAACTTCACAAGGAGCACTAACCCCTAATTTAGTAGAGCACCAACCCTAAAAGGAGAAACAACCCCTAATATAGTGATTCACACACTCCATAAGGAGGCTACAATACCCTAGGATGACTAAGCAACAACTCAGCCTCTTGATGATGTTTAATTCTTGATATCGTTGCTGCCACAACTGATGGAGATCACTTATTTAGCTCACAAACCCTAACTCATACCCTACATCTTCAATCTCTCATAATATTTATTTTTCTTCACTATTCATAGCTCTAAACACATGCATGCATGTTCCCTAATATTCCTCAACCTGTCATCCTCTTCCTCATCCTTCAAATCATCCACACATACATTTAAAACATTTCTACATGGGTCGTACTTTTCCCTCCAAGAGCACTAGCTTTATAACCTTCTCTTCCTTTAAAAATCACCATAGGTCAGTCTTAAACCTCTTACATGACCAAATAATCATAATAAAATCCCATATACTTCATTACAATGGTCACATATGGCCCAAATAGGCCGGCCTTTCCAAAACCCACTTTTCATGCACTAACAAGCCTCAAAACCCTACGATTGGAATGCCAAAAATATCCTAACACCAAAAATATTTTTATTCAATCTCAAAAAAACACCACACATGTTTAAAATAACATGTAAACATCATCCATGGTAATAATTATCATGAACCAATCATATTATTGAGCTTAATGCACCCAGAGGCTCATTGCCTTCACAAAACACTTATTTCTAGCACGTTGTCCATCTTTTAGCTTCAATATAATCAAATAACACCTCAACTATGGAATGTGACCACTTTATGGAACTTATATAACCTTTATAACACTTCTAAATAAGTTAAAACACATGAAAAATCCACCAGTTCAAACTACATCAATGTTTTACTTCACCAAATCAAGTTGCCCAAAAATCAGTTTCTGAAAAGCAACTAGTTAACACCCTTCCTGAAACTTTAAATACCTAAAAATGGATTAATTGGATGACACATTCATCCATATTTACATGTCATGTGATATAAATCATCACCCAATCCATCTCATGCTCCAACCATCTCAATCTTTCAGCAAATACATATATATATCCAGGATAGCCAAAAGTCTTCTTGTCCACAAAATAACCTGGAAACCATATAAAACCTCATTGTCATGAGATAAACCTTATATCACTAGAAATATATCTGAATTAAATTTCCAAAACAACTTGAATCACCTCTTAACTCCCCCTGTAGCTCATGCAATGTCCATTTTACTAAAGATTACTTCTAACTGCCCCAAAACTGCCCTTTGACAAGTCAACAAAAATAGGGGACACTTTTCACTTTTTCACTGCAACCATGACCTAAAACCTTCATGAACATCTAGATAAAATCTTGTGCTATCATAAATTCCATTTTATACATTACCTCATTTGGACAAATTCTACTTAAATTTTAAATCTTCAGAAACAAGCAAATTTAGGCGGGTCTCACATATCACCACAAGCTCTAACATACCTTTCTAGAAATCTAAAAGAGTCCTCTACAAAATCTAGTAATAATTTTTTATGAGCCAATCAAAACTGGACTGATACAAGCACTTTTTTGTAAGTTTCTCCTAGCTAGGGTTTAACTAGGCTTTCAAACCACTTTACCTTCTTAACGATCGTTCATAAAAATGTGACAATAAAACCACCTCATTATTTTTGTGAAAGATTCATAATTGACGTTAGAAGATATATAAAATATCTTAGGCACCCATGTAAAGCATATAATTCACAATGAGCATCAAATGGTCCAAAATTGTCTTAAAAACACACTGTTACTTATCTGATTTCACCAAAACTTTCATATATTCAAATTTCTTCACCACTTTTACCTGAAACTTGTCATGAATCACCATGAAAAAATCCTATATCTATTCATAATCACCACATATCCCAAATAGCTCTGAAACTCTTCATCCAATCTCATTTGTATGTGTTAAATTGTTTGTTTCTCACTGGTAGCTTCCCAAGGACCCTGTAAATGAATCCAACCATTGAATGCTGACCTAAAACTCACCATAAACCTTAGGTACACTGTTAAAAAAAAATTCCGATGCTCCACCATGACTTATTTGTTCCAAATCTCATATCTCTACCTCATTCTACTTGTTCCAGGGCTAGAAACAAGCCTGAAATGACCTGATTCAATGCTGACAACTCATGACTTGACCATGTTGACTCAGTAAAGAAACTTAGACACCTATAACACACCTCATGGACCATGAATAACCTCATGAAAACCTCTAACCAAATATATAGAGCTCAAGCAATGACTTAGCTCACTCAAACCATACATCAGCACTACAAAAGACTTCACCAAACTTGACAATCAACATGCTTGACATCTAAATATCATCATATAGGGACTCGCATGACTGCATGAAACCCTTGGACATCAATGGTAGCTGACACTAATGAAAAAAAAAATCACATAATGGTGAACACATAAGGATTTCACATCATTTCATACATTCCAATACAACGCAGTATAGTGACACAATGTCATAGTACAATACAACACAACAGGGATCTTCACGATGTGACATATTTCACTACGAAGTAATTTTTCATACAACACATTGTTCCACATAAACCCTATCACAAAAGAATGAAACACTATAACACTTTCTCAGTTCACAAGAATTCCCTCCACATGACAAGGTGGTAATACACATGAATTTCATGTTGAATTCACAAGAGATGGTGAGAAATTACTCCCCTCAAGAAACATACCAACATCAAAGATAGTCCACAGCAAGTGGTAAGGAAAACAGGTGCATTCACATGGTCACAATTATAGGTTTGTCACATCACACAAAAGAAACACATTGCTCCTCCATCATCATGCATAACCACCGCAACACCCAACTATCCCTGACGTTCGAGAGTATGAACCTTCACTCTGATACCAACTGTAGTGCCCACCAATGTGGGGCCCAAACCCAAGATTAAACATAAAATAATAATTTTTTTGAATTTCATATTACTTTATACAAGTGTGTGACACCAAAAGACTCGCAAGGGTTTTCACGACACCACATGTAAAATTTACACCAACATGTAGAACACGTAAATGTTAATAAGACACAATATGAAACCAATGTCACACCTAGATAAAAGAACAAGTATGAGACTATGACACAAACACGACATGAACAACATGAATTGGCACTTTCCACACTATCACATTTTCAGTGTTCAATCTTTATCATGTTCAAAAATCTAATTTCAGCCTTAAAGGTTTGAGGAGCATTTAGCATGACAAACCTACATTTTCGTTGTTCTCTAGATTGCATTTTCCTTACTTTGTTTAACACTTAATTTAATATTATTTTCACTTCACTACCATTTACATTTCCTTATTTAACCTTATAGGTCTTGAATCCATTAAACATGAGAGCATGTAGTTTCATTCACACTGATACACATTGTATATTTCATTTCAGATTGAATTTATAACAAGTACACTTAACCACATGAAAGTGTTAACATTGGTTTAAAGAGAATTAACATGCAAGGAATAAATCCCCTCTTCTCAAAACCTAACAACTCTATTACACATCATGAATATCTTAAAATAATTCTACACTAATTGGTTCACATTTCAATGGCCATTATTTTGTAAAACTTAACGTTAGTTCGAAACATTTTGAACATAAAATGCCACCCAACTCACATTCTTAGACTATGGGTTCATTTCTTCATGAACATGGTTATTCATCATTTTACTTAGTTTTCATTGCAAGGAAAAAAATTACGAAGATAAGAGGAGAATCTTAAGTTAACCTTATGCTTGCGGTACATCTTGGAGATAGAGACGATTGAGATCATTTATAAGATACAAAGGAGTCACATGTGGTTTGTGTTCAAGTCAAAGGTTAATGTTCTAGAGTATCATGTTCTCGAAGGAAATATATCCTAATATCTTTAAAGTCAAAAAATGGAGACTTAGCAAGGAGTAAGGAACAAGTCAAAATTCTCACCTTTCTAATGGGTCAACATCCTACCGTTAACAAACCCATATATTAAGGTTTAGATACCAAAATATGTCATCATATTATCCTCCAAAGAGGTCCTAGTATTAGTTTAAAATTTATTTCCAAACACCCCAAGGGATCTACGCCCTACGATGGGCCAAAGCTAGCGTTCAACAACTTAATCCCCCAAGACCTCCAAAAACTCAAAGGTGTCCCTATAATCATAGGCCAAGGAAAACACTTCCATTCTTAAGGTGTAGATATGTCCCATTAGGTGTTCATTCATACTAAAGAAACAAGGAACGAGGTCAAGCTCAAGGTGGGCATTTCATACCACAAGGGTTGATATGTCAAACCTAGGTTGGTTGATGCTTTCCGCCCAAAATAAAAACACACATATGCAAGTTGTTATATTTTTCTTTGAAGGCTAAGATATTTTCCTAGGTCAATACATCACTAGAAAGTAGAAAAAATTATGTCATTACCAGACTATTACCATCAATTTTCACTGGAACAATCACATCCAAAATTACAATGATGCAAACCATTTTAGATAACATGATCTCAATTTCATTCTCTTAATGATGATTCAAATATAATAAAAGGAATCATCTTACATTGCTTTCCAATACAAAAAGATATAATCGACTTCATTTACCTAACCAAATTTACTGAAATATGACTAAGTGTGGAATTAGTCATGTTGAACACCAATCATTGTCAGTAGTGTTGTCATTGATAACAAGTGGTATTGATGGAAAAATGGTTGATTGGTGAAGTGAATAAGTTAGGGACATGAAGGTTGATTGGTAGTTCCCTTTCAAGATAGTTTCAGTGCTCTTTAGGATTTGTTGGTGAGGCAAGATTCCAATGGAAGTATGGACATAGTTAGTATGTTTGACTCAGAGGTTCTACATGTCATAAATGATGATGTAAGCATGGGAAAGAGCTCTTGCAATAAGTTTCAAATCAGTTTTTGGAAGTCTCAATTCAAAGTGGACCTTTTAGGCATGTTTATGGTGCCTGATGAGATGTGGTAGGTTCGTACATGTCAAGGAAAGGTCACGTGAGCATTAGAAAAACCTAGGAATAATGTCTAAAACATGTGTGATCGAAAACAAGGCTCATTTTAGCTCCTGCAGTCAAAATTTAAAAGTGCACAGAAAGTGGCTTTAAGAACAAACAATATTTGCTAAGGTAAATAATATTATTTAGATCTTCATAGGAAAACCCATGGCTAAAAAACACATTAAATGTGTAGATGGGTATCTTGTAGTGCTTCATGTCAAATTTCATCATATTCTGAAATGGGGATTTTGAGTTATTCAAATTTTTATAAAACTTCCTTCTTGAAAAATACATTTTGAGGACTCTATCTTCTTATTACCCAAGAAAAAATATTAAGACTCCTTCAAATAAATAAACGAATAAATTTTTGAAGAGAACTCCGAGCATGAAGTGTTGTAAATTTTTTTAGGAAAATTGGATAAGTATCATAGAAGTTATGAGCATTCTTTTGGCTATGATTTTCTCTCTCCTAAGAACTTTCATGATTCAGAAAGGGAAAAAGTAGTTGGTTTTTCCTAAAATCACCTGGATGAGAAAATTTGAAGCTTGTTATGGTCTACTAGTTATTTTTTCATGCTTCTTGGTTTGTTAATTACCTTCTCAAGATGTACTAAACCATACAAGTGTCTTAAAGGACTAACTCGGTCTGCAGTCATGATGAATTGCATTCTTAAGCATGAAAGGTGGTTTTCTCTTCTTCGCATCCAACCATGAATTGACAGAGTATGTTTAATATATCTTCATTAAAGTGTATTCATGTGTGGGTGAATGTAAGTGTGCTCAAAGAAGACTACAATATCTTGTGTATATTGTGGTGTGTCAAGAACAAGTTTTGCACTTTTTGGAAAAGGCTTGTTACCATTATTGCATCTCCTGAGGTAGTAGTTGTATTGAACAATGGTTAAAGGCATAATGTGTACTGCTTCTTGTTTGTGCTTTACAACCCCATTTTCTCTACACTGTTCTTATCAATAAAACTATAATGTATGGAAACTTGAAAGTTTTCTTCAAAGCCTTTGAAAGTGGTTTACAAGTGATTCTTGAATATACTCTCTCTAGAAATGGACAAGGAGTTAGAAAGTATGACACTCTTCCACCAAATGAATAGAAAGGACTACAAATATCATTACCCTGATAAATCCATGTAAACACTATCTCATTGGTTTCACTATGCATTTTATTGTTTCTTTGTTGTTGGGATCAGATGAAGAAATTTCATAGAGTCTAATGGATTAAGAAAGGTAGAGTTTGGTTTAACAATGTCTCAGAAGCTTGAAGTTCTTGAATTCATTCAAATTTTCTCAAGAAACACATTTTTTGGTGCTCTTAGGTCTGCACAAACTCACAAAACCCTCTCCTAGGGTTTGAGGAACAAAAATGCTTAGATCTCGATCATTATCTAATAAAAATTCTCCAAATTTTGTAGAAAGATATATTTGGATGACACGAAGCTTATGCAAAATAAATAAGGTGAGTTCCTATTGAATCTAGAAATATTTTGATGATAGTATCCTCTCATCAGACCTCCATTTCTGTACATAGATAAAATTTGATTGTTTGATCAAATTCTTAACTGCAAACTTTCAAAATTCCCATTCAAGATCCTAGGATTCATGATAGAATTTTTACAACATAGGTTTGAGTTTAGCTTGGATTCAAAGTGTAAAATCTTGTGACAGAGGTTAAGAACAAACTCAGTCTCTCTGATTTCAGTCTCAGTGAGTTGTAAATGAAAAATTTCCTCTACATGAATCTTGAAATGGTGGTTTTTGACATCAAACATCAAATAGAGAGTGTTGTAATGAAGGTTTGAGAGTTTTTAGTGGTGAAATGACCTTCTT
Source organism: Taxus chinensis (assembly GCA_019776745.2). Taxonomy (NCBI): domain Eukaryota; kingdom Viridiplantae; phylum Streptophyta; class Pinopsida; order Cupressales; family Taxaceae; genus Taxus; species Taxus chinensis. The sequence goes on along the minus strand of CM034152.1, from coordinate 245,884,461 downwards.
GAGAACTTGAGAAGATAATATTGGTGCTCAAAGTACATGAATAATCCCAAGAGGTTCTTGTTGGTTACAATACCTTACTTATCTCAAACAAGTAATTACGAAATTGAAAAGACAACTTCAAATTTGAACCTAGAAGATGAAAAGTCTACTTTTGGTCAAGATACAATTTGAGTCCAAATTTCATTAGTGTTTTCTAGTGGTTTGGAAGTTTAAAGGTTGAGAGATGGTTGTTGATGAGCTCAAGTAAAAGAAAAGATATAGAAGTTGAAAGGGGTGAGTAAGATATTTTTTGGTAATGGAACTTTGTACAATGTTTGTGAAGTTTTTTTTAAGATACATGTGATGAATGAATCGAAAATAAGCCTGAACTACAAAAGCAAATAAAAAGAGTTAGAGTTCATATAGATATAGAAGAGCGGAATGTGTATAGATGGTAAGATCATTGGAGAGTGATATTTGTATCTTGAAAATATGAAACAATGATATAGTGCATGCATTTGTATAATGCAAAAATACAGTGAACAATCAAGATGAAAATTTAAGGGAATATGCAGGGGTAGTAGTATAGGTGGCAGTATAGTATCAAAGCATGAATGTAGGTGATCCTTACATTTCAAAAGGGTGAAGAAGATAGACATAACATGATTGATTTAGAGAGAAATTCAAGAGGAGATTGATTGACCAAACAGGGTGATATGAGGCATATTGCAAATCAAAAAACTGTGAGCAAAGAATGAGAAACCTCAATGAAGTCTTAATTATAACTTGACAAAATAAAGAGTGAAATTGCATAAAAGAATGCAATTGTAAGGAGATATTAATCTGTTGATGAAGCAACAAGTTGCTAAATGATCAAATTATACATTTTCACTGTATTTTTCCTAAGTGGCTGCTTAGGTTACAAGAGTAGGTGCTTATTGAAAGTTGCAGCTTGTTAAACTAGTTGAGTGGATGCTTTGATGCCTTACAGTGGGTGCTTAAAGGATTTTGAAGTAGGTTTTTCATACGTTGTGTGGGTGCTTAGCCAAATTAGAAATCATTGTATGCTAGGAATTTGTGTTCCTAATAAAAGGCCTTGATTTCAAGTGGGTTTTCTCCCTCTATGGGTTTCCCACTATAATTTTGGTGTCATGATTATTTGTCTTCTTGCTTGTACTTTAATTTTTTCATGGTTTGATCTCTAATTCTAGTCAAAAAGGCTTAAATATTCTAAAATTGATCAGCTTTGATTTACCCCCCCATTTTCATTACTTGTGATATCCAACAAGTCAAACATACAAAAGTACAACTACTTAAGAAAAATTGTATTTCATCAATAGGCAACAATATGGTATACATCATGGAACCAATGGAATAACGCATTCCATTCATAACAATATTGCTAATATATTCTATAAAATTACATTGCTTTCAGATAACATGCTAATAAAGACACAAGTGTTGTACTCCTATTGTTCATGTACCTACAACCACCGCAAGGTCAATCCTATAACTGATATGGAAATTCCCTACACTCAATCATAAATCCACCTATTCATCATTTCAAACAATTTCAATTAAAAATTAGAGAGAGGTAGAGATAGGGAAAGAGAAGAAGAGAGAGTTCATTTCTCATGCATTCACACTTTCACATTTATTCGCACTTAACATTTTTGGTTCTAGAGAGAGAGAGAGTAAGGATGAGAGAGAAAGTTAAGAGACATTTATTTTCCATTCATAATGTTATAACCATTTACATTTCATGTCCATTTTCATTTCATTTCAAACCAATTTAAATTTTCCAATTCATTTACGTTTTCAAATCAGCCAAATTATCATAGTTATTCCTAGAGAGAGAAGAGGGAGGAGAGAGAAAAACACCATACAATTCAAAATCTATTCATATAAGATAAATATAGAATAATACTGTACATAGCATTGTGACGGTATTACAAGGTCACATGCCTGGTTAGAAGTCAAACGGGACTCTCAGAAGGAGTTTCTATCTAAAGAAGCAAGTTGAGAAAATTGACCAAAACAACAAAGGTGCTTACAAAATGGGTCCTAAAAACACTTATCTTGAGTTCAAGGAAAATTTTAAATGAATCCTAATCATTACCCTATATATATATATATATATTTCATCACATTTGATGGATTTTGAATATGACAAACAATCCTAAAGTTACAAGGGTATCTTTGGGGTTGATAATGGTAAATGCAACTAAAATTTCCTGTCGCCCATGGCTAGAGGGCCTCGAAACCCACTCACAAAACTAATCCTCGATAGTCTTTTTGCATAACTGAGATTTGGTTCCAATTCTCCCATTAACAATATAGAGGTAGTTGGCGGTAGTTTTTTGTTTCGCTCAAACGAAGAGGCATCTACAAGCCGGAATCAATCTCATTTTATTAAATTGAACTTGTCACCACAAGTGGATAAAATATTAAAATGGTCTTCTAGACTTGACTCATAAAGGCATTAAAAGAATTAAAACAACTGAGTTAAGTTTTCCCATGGTGTCCTACATTACCAGGAATCAAATTAGAAGTTCTAGATTCACAGAACATTTGGGTATGGCGCTCCATGTACACAATTTCTGAGGCTAATTTTTCTGTGTTTTGAAGGTTTTAGGTAGGGTAGAAATTGTAACATTTTTTCTAGCTGTATTTTCTATGATCCAAAATATTGATATCCAAACACAAAGGACATGAAAGAGTGTGTATTTTAAATGCAAAAAGAAGGGAAAATCCATACCTATTTCGTGCAATTCACCATCACCGCATTCAAAGAGACCAAAATCTCCTGAAGTATTTTTTTCAAACAAATTCTTTCTCCTTCCTTTTACACATTATGAATTTAACAAATCACATCAGACACTAATCTCCTTTAACCTAACATTTGGTGGATTTCCATACTTCTACTCTGATGCCTTATAACAAGCCAATTTTATGCACATGCAGCAAACCTTGTTGGCCTGAGAGGCCACATTTCAAAAAGGAGTTTAGTTAAACAATTTTCCTACCCTGCACAAGCTTCCCTAGTTTTTAAGCAAGCACATGTTGGGCATATGTTGGAAAATGTTAACATAGTCTGGATTTCTACCTTCCAATTACGTTTTTTGATAATTTCCATGGGCCTTTTCTATAGTCTTGCTTGTAGCCAAACCTTGAGCATTCTAAAAGACCCGCATTTCTCCAACAAGATGAGATTTTTGTCAAAAGAATCTTAATCCTTACGTAGGCCATGCTAGTCTTCTTTGTATCGTTCCAACTAATCAAAACAGTCCATGCACCCATGACGGGTTCCCCAACAGTTTACCTCCACGTCAAACAGTAAAACAACAATAAAATTACTAAGGAAACTCCTCTCTCTTTATGTTTAATCAAAACAGAGACAAAAACATAGAAATACAATGTTTCCCACTTCTAATATCAACCCCACGATAAATAAATTTTTTTACCTCTTATTGCACTTTATGTGTGACCAAAACAAATTTATTCAAAAAAATAAATGCCAAATTAGGAGCAAGTTGGGTGGTATTGGCAAGGGTGAGGTGTATGTTTTTACACTTGTCAATTTCATTGGATTTGAGGCTTTGTAAATCCATTTTCAACCCATCTGATTTGTTTATATCTTGAAACCAATGCACCCATAAAATCCATGTTGTCTACCAGGTACTTGCAAAAATAGCATTAAACAAAAAATCTCCCTCCCTCAAAAATTTGTGGGAGGATGTCCACGCACTGCAAGAAACTCTAGTCTTATCACATGATGGGAACAAACTTGCAAGATTATGGAGGACACCAACAATTTCTACAAAGCCAATAATTTGTAAAAGCAACATCCCCTAGCCAAAATGGAATGCATTCATCCTCACACAGACCTAAAATTCCCAAGAAAATCCTTCTCAGTTACGCACCACACAAAATCCCAAATTTTCATTAATTCCTTCATGGCAAACAAAAATATAAAGCCTGAGGATTTACATTAAATTCTTCTTGAGATGAGGTTTGGTTCAAACTCCTAAATAAATTTGGAGAGATTTGGGTAAATCTTATTTTATGATTTATTTAGATTTAATTGAATTCCTTGCTTATTGCTAATTTCATTATTTGTTTTTTATTATTATATAAATTTTATTAAATCAAAACCTCAACTGCTACCCGACAGGCTTCTTACCATGAAATAATCTTCATTTGAAAATTCAGCGGAATCCTTCCATTGATAATGAAATACACTTGAGTTAGATCGATGTTTAACATTATAAAGAAATTTATAAATATTTCAAACTCAAGGTTCGCGAATGATCCCGATTTGGATGAGTCGCAATAAGAATAAATTCACCTCTCCAATCAATGACATAGGGACAATCCTAGGGTTCCAAAAGGTTAGTCCAAGAAAGGACACTTCAAAACTACCCTTATTATATTATTGGCACAAATGTTTAATAAAAATGCTACCATTTTTATGAAAAATTCATAACGTCAACACGACGCTAGAAAAAAAACTCACTCAAACCAAGAACAACTTGATCCCACACAACTACGATCAAGAAGGGGTAGTAGGAGGTGCATTACACTTATATAGGGTTTCATACATGATTTTTTCTAAAAAATTCCAACACAACAAAAGTATAAGACCCAAAGAAATATTTGAATTTCAAAGTACAATTGGAAGACATATCTATCGAAGACCGTAAAAATAGGTGAGGATTGTATGGTACGGTCCTATCTAGGAGCATGGAGTATGCCAAATGAAGTGTGGAGCTAGTAAAACAAGGTTTCTCTATAGATTTTGTGCTTGTATTCTCAACTTTTGTCAACATGTTAATGTGCAAGGATAAACAATGGACCTCAAAAATTATTAAGTGGGAATGGAAAAGTATCATTTATCATAGAAAGAGTGTATACTCAAATCAAGGGTTGTCAAAATATAAATTACCAAGTGTCTACATTTTCCCCCCATTTAAGTATGAAATTAAAAATGCACTTGTTTTCTTGATATTTTCTTGTGCTTGAAGATTTGTATTGTTGAACATTGTTGAATAATTGGAGGTAATGAGTCCCCAATCAATGTTGAGGATAAACCAAGGTGCTGGGTGCATGTAACCACACACAAAAATATGTAAGTGAAATAATAAGAAATATGTACAAATGCACCCCTATAAAATGAAGAAGACTATGTATCAAAGTTATTCAACAACTCTGGAATTTTTTCCCCTTAAAGTGTAATAGGAGAGGAAAGTCTTCCCACAAATACATTAGTTGTTTTGTTGCATTCCATAACCCCAATAATGACACTTATGAAAATAGATCTAGACCTGATTTTACAAATAAGGACATACAAGCACAAAAGAGAATAGGTTCCCCCAAAATCTCCCCATATGCCAAACAACTAAGCATAGACTGAAACAAATATTGAAATATTTTGAAAATTTTCTAACAACATTGAACTAGGAAGGAGACTCATGAACATAAGATTCTTGAAACTGAAATTGAGAGAAGAATGAATGAAAAACTTGCATGCCCCTATATTGATCTGAACTAAGTAATATGAATGTGAAATATTGCAGAAAAATTGTGTATGTAGTTGAAAATCTAAAAAAAAATGAGAAACCTATTGAAATTCCCCCCAATTAGAAATGTATGGGGGGTTTAGGACCATACCACATGGTCTTGACCAAAGTGTATGGTTTTGACCATGTGTTGTTTTGCCAAAAAATTGTGTGCAATTACATTTATGGGTGTTTGTACCTTTTATGTACCTACACTTGCCCCCAGAATTTTGTATATGTCTATTGAAAGTGTAAAATAAACCCAGATAGATGTCCCCTCTTTTGAGGCATATGTAAAAACCATATTTTATCATATGGATCAAGATAAATATTGATGAAGGAGATGTCTAAGAAGCTATGTAGAGAGTTAAAGAGGTGGCCATGTTTGGAGAAATTGTAACTAAAAAAGGAAATGTGTTTGCACATGGTGGTAACCATGGTGTGCAATAAAAATAATACTATCAATAAATAATGATTGTAGTAGTGAAAACATCTGGTAGAAACAACACATGTAGAAAACATAAATAACATCAGTGTAGCCAATTTGCAAATAATGACATACAAGAGCATACGAAAGGATTTTTAGGCTTGCCAACATTGGACACCCACATTATTGCTATATAATCAAGGACCGTAGGCCTAAAAACAAGAGTAAACAATTACGAACATGATATTCATTATGTCATAAACATCGGACACCCACGGTGTGACAAGATAATCAAGGCATATAGGCCACAAATGATAACAATCAAGAAGTAACACACATACAAGCATGTATACATGAAACTAAAATGTCAAAAAATGATAATGTGGTGTAGTAATCAACATAGGTGAGATATATGAAATAAGATATGTCAATGTTGCAAAAGACACATGTGTTAGTCCTATTAATTTCAAATGAAGAAAGTACACAATGTATATAATTAAGCATAAATGAGGAAGTGCAGATGAACTATAATAAAATAATAGCACCTATGGGATGTGGAGAGATTTCCCCCAAATGATGAGAATGTAAGGAGACATGAGTTCTTCTATAAGCCTGTAGCATTATATGTGTCCTACATCTAGCTCAATATACCAAGTGAAGGCATGTGTGTAAAGAAATATAGTATGTTATCGATCAAACCAAAGTGAAGAACAACTACGGTTTAGAGATTAGGGGCTAATACCCAAGGAATATAGGGTTTATAGATTAGGGGGCCTAATATCCAAGGAGTATATCCTAGATTATGTCAAGGGTTCAATCAAAATTGGGTTTATCATAATGTTGAACACTTAATTAAATTTCAAGTCAATTTAATTAGGTGTCAAATATATTAGAATTGATATACAAATCTAACAAAGATGATACAGCACAAATACTAATTTATATTTGCAACTCAAATCAGATAGAAATAATTTGCATACACAAATTAAAATAAAGTGAAATTGAAAGCATAAAATGGAGGTATATAAGTACTTAGATGATTTCTAGTGATTTTTGGAAATATCTAAGACTATGCAATAGAGAAATTGGAAGAATTGAATAAGAGAAACCCTTGCAAACTAGATTGGAACTATAATTGCACCTAGGTCAGGACTATACCATCAAGTCAGGATTGTACTATATAGTCCAACCCCTTTTGTATGGTATTGGACCTACTCTGAATCTACCTCTAAAAATTTATGGGTTAATCTCCTTCTTGGATTTGTTTGTTGTTTTCAAACTCTAGTTGTCTCCCATGCAGCGAAGCTCTCCGAATGGACTATTTCATAATCTAAAACCCTAAGCCATAGATGAAGAGTCTTGTAAAATAAACATTAGAAGGGTTATGAGTACCCAAATGCACCCTTGACATTGGATCTACCCTGAATAGGTATCAAACCACGTTCCACTCTCTACCTAGCATGTGATATCTAGATAGATCAATCAGATTTGGTATTTTCCTTGACCATGATTGATTTGACTTAGCTCTTGCTAAAAAACTTAGAGAGAGGATGTTTGGATGCTTTCAGATGAGAGGTATGCTTGTCTTGATCTGGTTTTTAACTTTAGGCCTGATGTGAGTGTTGCTCTAATGATTTCAGATGTGCAATTCTGAATTTTAGGGTGTTTTAGAGGCCTTTTGCAAGTGTATGAAGTGAGTTCTCTAGTGCATTGGCTTAGGAGTTCCATGTTAGTAAATGAGACAATGTTTATTGTTTATATAGGGTTATGTAGATGATTTTTCTAAGAAATAATGACCCAGATGAAGTATAAGACCCAACAAAATATTATAATCAAAAAGTGCATTTAGAAGATATATCAGTCTAAGACCACACAAAGAGGTCAGGACCATATGGTAGGGCCTTGACCAGACTATACAATCTTGGATAGGAACAGGGAATATGCTAAATGAAGTTTGGAGTTCATGAACTAATGTTTCTTTATTGATTTTATCTTTAGTATTTTCATAATTGTCGAGATGTCAATGTGCAAGGATAATAAGCTAACCAACGGACCACAAAAAGTGTTAAGTGGGAATGGAGAAGTAGCATTTATCATAACAAGAGTGTATAGTCAAATTGAGGGTTTTCAAAGTAAAATTTACCTAATTTGAGTGTTTACACTGGTAAGGAAGGTAGGATCAAATTCTAAGGGGAGTTTTGCACCCAATTTGACCAAGTGAAGAAGGACTTTGTGTTTATTTTGGTATAGGAATTTATCGACTTGGGTTGGATTGAATTAAAATATATCATGCTTTCCTTTTTCCTCTCCCCCACTATAATCAATGAGACTAAGCTCATCTTCAAATATATATTATAAAGGATCATGGAGGAATGGGTTATGTTCGCATCTTCTATGACCTAAGTATGATAGGTTTCATGGCAGTGTTTGAAACCTGAAGGAGTTTGTTTGACCACGTTTGCTTTGGATTGAAGGAAGTTTTAGGTCAATTCAATCAGTGTGACAGCTACATAATGTGTGATTGAATCTAGGTTTTGAACATGTTTATCATTGATGGGGATTTTAGACAACATAATGGCTATAAAATGGAATTTCTACTCAGTTTGGGATGTTTGATTGATTTTCCTAAGGAAATCTAAATAAAATCAGACAACATGTAGACACAAAATCACGCACTTTGGGTAATTATTTAGTCATGTTTACATACTACTACTCATGTGATTCCTAAGTAAGAAAATTACTAATCAACCTGTGTCTTTGGCCACCTTTCTTTTCTTTATATTGCCACTTTTGGTCTCACACCCTTACTTTCTCAGTATACCTCTTTATACTTCAACATTTATCATCCTAAACACTAGCACCCAGTCAAGATGCCAACGTCAGATGCCCTCGTCCCCTCTAAGTGCCCCTGGCCCCTTTGTACTTTACTCACATCTTTTGGGTCCTTTCTATCCATTTTAACAACTCATAGTTTTGGTAGTTGGCCTTTTCGGGGTTAATTACTAAATCCAAGCAAAGGAATCATATAAATATTAATTTATGTGATCATAATAAGGTACCAAACACTAAGCATTAGCTATCACTACCTAAGGTTGCATCCATCAAACATCTAAAGAGCTTTATTGCATACATCTATCACCATCCAAAGGACACAAGAGCTAGTTATTTTGCATACACTTCATAGGAGGGAAGTTCATTATATTCCATGCACACATCTATTATATTTATTTGAATCTAGCGACTTTCTCGCTATCAAGTGGGACACACACAAGATCCACCTAGGGCACAATTTTGCACACACATACATAGAACTAGATTAGGTCTAAGATGTAGTGCAATGCTCAGTTATAGGCTCACCATTGTGATAGCTGAGGACAGCCCGACCCCTCATTCCACATCTTTATTTTTTAGGACTTGATGTCTCTTTGATGGTTTTGCAGGTCATTACTTCATTGTAGGTTTCTATCAACTTAGGTGATCAATGTGTGACCTCGTAGCGATGAAAGGAAAACAAGAGAAAATACCTCACAACCACTCAAAGGAGGTTTTCTAATCATTCCCGAAAACATAAGCGCACAGAATAAGGTCTAGGGTGCCCAAAAATGCCCCTATCCCTCTCCAGGTGCCCCAGTCTAGGAAGATTTTCAGATCGCCCACTTTTCTAAGGCTCTGTGTGATGCTTCTCCATCTATGTTCATCTGGTCAACACTTTGGCATAGTCCAGATCGTATTGTGAACCAGCTAGGGATTTTCTTACCCTCTTTACAACTAGGGTTCCATATTTTATTGCTTAGTTTTCTTGGGTTAATTTTTGTACTTAATTAATTGTTTACTACTACAATAGCAATCAGATTAGGAATATATTTCCATATTTAGCTTAATCATTTTGGTGAACCCCACCTCTTTGAACACACTTAGGATCTTTCTTTTGTCGCTTCTTACATCTTTCTAAGATCCTTTGATCATGAATATTTCTATTCATGATTTCTTACTCCTCCATCCTAAGCTAAGGGCTAAGATCATCACTTTCTTGACTACTTCTCGTGTTCCTTCTAACATTCATCCATACTTAGTCTATAACACATTTGGAGATGCATTTTCTCATCACATTTCTTTTCAAGCTAATCATATTGTTGATCTTGCTACTTTTGAAAATGATCCTCCTTTTTACAGCATGATGTTCATCCATAATATTGGTGTGAAGAAATTTTTAGTCAATAATATATCTGAACTTAATTTGTGCACTCTAACCTTCCTTAAGGATTTAGGTCTCTCAACTGCTAATGTCAGTCCCTCATCTATTTCTCTTTGCACATACGATGGTTTCGTTCATCCATGCATCGGCCATATTACTTTACCCATTATTGTTGGGCCAAAAACCCTTAATACCATTTTCTTTTTCATGGACTTCCCAATTTCGTACAATTGCTTACTTGGTAGACCATGGCTACACGCCATGCAAGTTGTACATTCCACAATACATCAATGTGTTAATTTCTTACATGAAAATATTGAATACACCATTTATATTGATCACGAGCCATTCAAATATTATAAACACGATCCTACTACTACAATCCATGCTCCACAATCTGTTACTATGAATGAACCACAACCTATGGACCCTCTACTTAACTTAGAGGCTACTATTTTCATATTAGATGTTGTTCCATCCACGTCATCACCCCCTTTCGCTACTACAAATGCTATTGTACTTTATCAGTGGCCTATCCACACATCAGATGTCATTCCACCTACTTCACTATTGCATGTGCATCCACCACTAGCACATCCTCCCTTTACATGTATGCTTTTCATGAATGATTCTTAAGCATATTCCATTTTAGACTACTTGTGATGACACTATATGCACACGTGATGACTTGGCGCAGCTAGACTTTGCGGTTGAAGACATCTTTCCTTCACCCTATGCTCCTCATCTTGAACATGGTTTCATTTACATAAATGTTGCTTATGTGATTCACGTCTTTCATCTCATAGTGTTTCTTACATGAGCTCCTCATGCTACTCCCCTTACTATTAGATAGTCTTGGCTTGACTATATTGGGGGCACCTTAGATCCTGATCATATTAACATTTCATTTCCTATACCTTTCATTCGTCTTTTCATTTGCAATGATTCCTTTCTCAACTAGTCACAAAATCTTACACACTAGTATGCACATGGTTTTCCACTACCCCCTTTCACTAATGAATATACACAATGGGAATGTATAACCTTCATCGTAATGGCTCAGTATGTGATCAACCCGACACTATTGCTTATCATTTATCAAATGTTTTACCTTTCAGTTTTGATCATGACAATGACGACATCCTAGATGATGTCACTTGATCTCTTTTCTCATCACACACTTGGGGGGTATAATACCTCTTTCTCCCCCCTCTAGCATCAATAAACGTCTTGTTTTATCACCATGCCACACATATACTCTCACATACAAATCTTGATACATGCACATATCGTCATTTCCTGATGACACAATTGTGTTCTTACAGTTCTTATATGAATGTTAAGGGATCTCTTCCCATAAGAACCCGTTCCATTATATCTAGCTACTACATACTCATTCATACATGCATATATTTATCACCATCTATTTACACATACAATACTCTCTTTCATCATCTATCACCAAACATCATTCATTAACTAATGCATTCATCATACACATTTCAATTCCTCTGTATTGTCATTACCTGATGACACACTCCCATGCTACGGTTCACACTTGAATGTTGAGGGCATCCTATACACATGAACCTCACACACTGTACATTATACATTTGACTTTACATACTACATACTTCACGCATCACACATCGTAAACTTAGAACCTCTTCTCACACAACATCTACTATACATTTCGCGTCTCATTCACTCTACACACTTGCACTACATCTCTCTTACATCTACTTCTACATGCTATGGTCATTACCCTATGACGCACTCTACTTCTGTGGTTTATACTTGATTGTTAATGGTTTCAATCTAAAATTAACCTCACCACACTCGCACATTCAATTAATCATTCACACGCTTACACCCTACGCTTTGCACTTTCACGATCACATATTTTTATTACACATAATTCAAAACCATTTCTCGATGAAGCACTCTTATTTACGGTTCATTCTTACTATTGATGGGGCATATACAAATGAACATCATCTCATGAATACACATCCACTCGGAGGCATGCGGCTTCTATCATTCACACTATATTCCATTCTGTCTCATCCACAACATACTGCATATTTTAGTTGCATTTACTCTTGCTTGCTTCTGATTTTACATGTTCAATTTATTACACATGCTAGATAGCTATCTTGTATGTCATTGTCTTTATCATACATACATGTCCATTCAATTTCTTTCTAGTTGTGATCATAGATTTAATAGATCTATTACACGCAACATGGATGATTGGTGTAGTACCTATTACCAGTCCCATAGCAGATCTTGGGGGCATCCACTTCCATTAATCACTCTAAAATGAACCTCACCACACTCACATGTTAAATTAATCACTCACATTCTTACACATTATGCTTTGCACTTTCAAGATCACATATTTGTATTACACACAATTCAAAACCATTTCCCGATGATGCACTCTTATTTATGGTTCATTCTTTATTGTTAAGGGGGCATATATAAATGAATATCATCTCGTGCATAAACATCCACTTGGGGGGAACTCAGCTCCTATCATTCACATTTCATTCCATTTTGTCTCATCCACAACATACTGCATATCTTGGTTGCATTTACTCTTGTTTGCTTATGATTTTACATGTTCACTTTATTACACATGCTAGATAGTTGTTTTGTATCTCATTATTTTTATCATACACACATGCACGTTCAATTGATTTCTAGTTGTGATCATAGATTATATAGATCCATTACACACAACATGGATGTTTGGTGCAGTACCTATTACCAGTTGTTAGGTTGTGGAGCCTATTTTCATGTGAGAAAGTTTTGAAGACTGTGCACTAAGAGTACTGTACACTTTCCATAGTTGTTTATGGGACAGTTTTGGCCCATGGTTTTGATACCCACAGTTTTGTAAAATTGCTTAAGTAGTTGTCTACTTATATGGTTTTATGCATATGGTAGGGATAATGTATCATTGTAGATGTGTTTTGAATTCAGGTGTGAATTCTGTACATTTTGTTAAGCATAGCTCCAAACAGATCTGGGTATTGTATTGAGACAGCAGTGGCTTGCAATAAAATATGAGCAAGTGATTCTTGGTGGACGTATCAAAAATTAGGTGAACCACGTTAAATATTGTCTCTTTGTGTTGTGTTATTTTACAATGCACTTTTATTTTAGATCTGTAATATTTTTTGTATATTAGTTTCTACTGTTGTGTTTCTGTGAGGGATTATTCCACATATTTTATCCCTTTCCTAACCATTGGTATCAGAGCCTAGTTTGGTTTGCTGAAGTGTTGAATCACAGGGAAAGTTTTATCTTGAGTGGGAACTATGGAAGATGATGGAAGATCTAGGGTTGATAAATTCAACGGGCAGAATTTCAGTCTTTGGAAGATGCAAATGGAGGATTACCTTTATCAGAAGGATCTTTATATTCCACTATCTGAGAAGGTGAACAAACACTCGAGCATGATAGATGCAGAATGGGATTTTCTAGATAGGAAGTCACTTGGGACAATCTGTCTGTGTCTTTCATCTTCGGTATTATTTAATGTTTCAAAGGAAAAGACTAAAAAAGAACTGATGGATGCATTAGGGAAGTTTATGAAAAACCCTTCACCTCTAATAAGATATTTTTAATGATTTTTTTTTTTTAATATGCAGATGTCTGAGAATGGTTCAATAGCAAATCATTTAAATGATTTTAATATGGTTGTAGATATGCTAGCGTCGGCTATAATAGAATTTGATGAAGAAGTTATGGCTTTATTAGTTATGTGCTCTTTACCTGAGAGTTGGAATAGCTTGGTAATGGCAGTAAGCAACTCAGTTCCAGCTAACTCAAAGTTGAAGTTTTAGGATGTTGTAGGGGTGATTCTAAGCGAGGAAATGTGAAGAAAAAGCTCTGGTGAATCTTCTACTTTAGGGAATGCTTTGATAGTTGAAAATAGAGGGAGACAGAAGAATAGAGGAAATCGTGGAAAATCAAAGGATTGAGAAAGGAAAAAAATCCAAAAGCAAGATAGTATGTTGGCACTGTGGAAAGTCTAGGCATGCAAAGAAGGACTGTTGGGAACTTCAGGACAAGAAGAAACAACAGGAAGAAAACAAGGAGGAAAATATGGAAACAGGTAATGTATGTCAAGATGATTTGATTCTTTCTTTGCACAATATTACTGAATATTGAATTTTAGATTCGGGGCTTCTTTCCATGCTACTCCACATAGGCATTATTTTTTAAGGAGATTTTTGGCATGTTTTTCTTAGTGATGATGAGCCTTGCAGCATAGTTGGAAAAGGTTATGTTCAAGTTAAGATGCAGAATGGGAATACTTGGCTATTGAAGGATGTCAGACATGTGCCTACATTAAGACAAAAATTGATATCGGCAAGGCAGTTGGGAAGTGATGGTTGTACTATGATATTTATAGTGGACTATTGGAAGGTTTCCAAGGGTCCTCTTGTGGTGGCAAGAGGTAAGAAGATTGGAACCTTGTATTTAACCATGTATAGCACTAATGTTTGTAATCTTGTGGCTTTAGAAGTAGATACAACATTATGGCATTATGGGCTCGGTCATATGATCCATAAGGGCATGGAGATCATAAAGAAGGATTTTCCCAGATATACAGAAACAAGTTTGGAGTTCTGTGAGGACTACATATATGGGAAACAAAAGTGAGTAAGGTTTCTCAAGGTTGTACCTACAAATAAAGAGAATAAGTTAGAGCTGGTGCATTATGATGTGTGCGGGCCAGCTCAGGTATCATCTCTTGGGGGTTCAAGTTATTATGTTACTTTTATTGATGATGCAACAAGGAAAGTTTGGGTTTATTGTATTAGAAACAAATATGATGTATTTGACACTTTTGTTAAATGGAAAGCCTTGGTAGAGAATGAAACATGTCTTAAGCTAAAATGTCTCAGGTCAGATAATGGAGGGGAGTATTACAACAATGAATTTGATGATTACTATTCTAAGAATGGAATCCGCAGGAAAAAGATGGTTCTAGGAACTCCATAGCATAATGGGGTGTCAGAAAGGATGAACAAAACAATAATGGAATGTGCTAGGAGCATGAGGTTACATGTAGGACTACCTCTTTCTTTTTGGGTAGAAGTAGTGAGCACATCTGTGTACTTTATAAACAGAGGACCCTCAAGTGCCTTGGATGGAGGCATACATGAGGAGGCTTGGTATGGTAAGAAATTTGATTATTCATTTCTTAGAGTCTTTGGATGTGAGGTGTTTGTCCATATAGACAAGGATGATAGGACCAAACTAGAGGCTAAATTAGAAAAAATATACTTTCATTGGTTATGGTGATGATGACTTTGGATATAAATGTTGGAGTATTAAAGAAAAGAAAATCATTCGATCTAGGGATGTGCTATTTAATGAGAAAGTCATGTATAATCAGCAGTTGTAGGAAAATAGGCAATAATCTAAGAAATAATATGCAGGGGTAGAGGATATTTCGGATGGGAAAGTGACACATGAATCAGTTCAGAAACCTCCTCAACAGGAACCCCAAACTCCTATATTGAGGAGGTCTTCTAGGGTAAGAAGAGAATCGGAACATTTTTATCCTTCTCTTTATTATTTATTACTCACTAGAAGTGGAGAGCCAGAGAGCTTTGATGAATTAATGTAGGTAGATGCCAAGAAGAAGAGGGAGAAATCCATGGATGAGGAGCATTATGCTCTCATGGAGAACCAGACATGGGATTTGGTGAAGCTACCTGAAGGAAAAAGAGCATTACAAAACAAGTGGGTGTTCAGAGTCAAAGAGGAAGAAGGAGGAAAGAAAAGATACAAGGCCTGGTTGGTGGTCAAGGGGTTTGCACAGAAAAAAGGTATAGATTTTGATGAGATTTTTTCTCCTGTAGTAAAAATGAATTCTATTAGAACTGTTCTTGGAATAGTTGCAACAAAAGACTTGCACTTAGACAAAATTGATGTAAAGACTACATTTCTCCATGGTGATTTGGAGGAGGAACTATATATGCAGCAACTAGAGGGCTATGAGGTCAAAGGTAAAGAGGAGATGGTGTGCAAACTGAAGAAGAGCTTGTATGGCTTGAAACAAGCTCCACATCAATGGTATAAGAAATTTGATAGCTTCATGATGGAGCAAGGTTATATTAGATGTCATTTTGACCATTGCGTGTATACAAATAAATTTGAGGATGGAAGTTATATTATCCTGTGTTGTATGTGGATGACATGTTAGTTGCATGTAAAAACATGCAGGAAATAAAAGTACTCAAGAACCAGCTAAGTGAATCCTTTACTATGAAGGATTTGGGGGAAGCCAAAACAAATCCTTGGTATGAGGATATCTCAGGATAGGAAGGAACGAAAGCTGAATTTATCTTAGGAAGAGTACATTAAGAAGGTCTTGGAGAGGTTTAATATGCAGGATGCTAAACCGGTTAGGACTCCTTTGGTAGGCCATTTCAAGTTATCAAAGGAGCAGTGTCCCAAGACAGAGCAGGAGAGAAACCAGATGTCCAAGGTACCTTACTCATCAGTGGTTGGCAGTTTGATGTATGCCATGGTGTGCACTAGGCCTGATATTGCCCATGCAGTGGGAGCGGTGAGTATATATATGAGTGATCCAAGTAGAGATCACTGGCAAGTAAAAAAGTGGATCCTTTGGTATTTAAGAGGGACCATGGGAACAATTTTGTGCTACAGTGGATAAGACACCACTTTGTGTGGTTATGTAGATTCAGATATGGCTGGAGATGTAGACAACAAGAGAAGCATGAAAGGTTATATTTATATTGTAGGTGGGACAACAGTGAGTTGGATTTCGCAACTACATAATCTTGGTGGCTTTGTTAACCACAGAGGATGATTATGTTTCTACCATAGAGGAAAGTAAAGATATTATTTGGCTACAAAAATTACTTGAGAAGTTGGTACATAAGCAAAAGGAAGGGAAGATGCATAGTGATATTCAAAGTGTTATACACCTAGTTAAGAACTCTTCTTTCCAATCTAGGACAGAAGCATATACAGTTATAGGTATAATTTCATCTAGGAAAACTTTGGAGGAATAGAAATTGAATCTAGAGAATCATTCATACTAGTAAAAATCCTACATATACGATGACCAAAATGGTTGTCACAAGGAAAAAACTGAAGTTGTGTTCAGCTTTGGTTGGTCTTCACGAAAACTAAGGAATGGTTAATAAGCTTTCTCAGAGGAAAACTAGTCTCCAAGTGGGAGATTGTTAGGTTGTGGAGCCTTTTTTCATGTGTGAAAATGTTGAAGAATGTACACTAAGAGTACTGTAAACTTCCCACATTTGTCTCGCTAGGGTTTGGGGGTGCAACCCCTGAGAAATTTATTTTGGGCCTCGAAAAAATGTTCCCATTATACCAGGAAACATGATTTTTGCTTATGGGCGATATTTTTGACCCATAGGTTTATGGGATGGTTTTAGCCCATGGTTTTGGAAAATTTATTAAGTAGTTGTCTACTTATGTGGTTTTGTTCATTTGGTAGGGTTAATGTAACATTGCAGATGTGTTATGAATTTGGGTGTGAATTCTATAGAGTTTGTTGAGCATAGCTCCAAACAAGATCTAGGTATTGTATTGAGAGAGTGGTGCCTTGTAATAAAATATGAGCAAGTGATTCTTGGTGGACGTAGCCCAAATTTGGTGAACCATGTGAAATACTATCTCTTTGTGTTGTTTTTTAATTATTCTACACTTTTATTTCAGATTTGTAATATTTTTTGCATATTATTTTCTAATTTTGTGATTCTATGAGGGATTATTTTGCATATTTTATACCTTATTTCCTAACATTTTGGACTCATAACGGCTATTAGGGACATCGACTTCCTCGAGTACGACTATAGATGTTTTGCATCACCTTTTCACAGCACAGTTGTGCATCAGATTATGCATGACTTTGACTATGACCCATTGGTCATATCAGCTTGCTATCCATACTAACAGGTGATCTTCACCCACTCATTGTCTCCATAGTTACATTGTTTGCCCATCTCCATTGTTTGACCAATAGTATCCTTTACTGATGTGATATTGGAGGATTTTCCACTTTGTCTTACGTGTGCGTTGTCTTCATTTGGATTCGCCAACCTTAATTGTTTTGCAACATTGTGAGTGGTGTCCCATGTTTGTAACCCACTTTTTGTTGTCTACATTTTCTTCTTGCAACTTAGATTACACATTGTCTTCATGTCTGCTAGATTACATTTTACACGTCATAAATTTCCCATGGTACTAACACATGTCTCCCAGCCACCTTTGTTTGTGTGAGTCTTGGTTTCTATCAAGCACATTCCCTCCCCCCTGTAGGGCATAGTCCTCATCACAACTCGGTCGATCATCTTTTGGGTCTCATACGCCTGTTATCGATGTCAAATGCACTCAACAAAAGGGGGGGGGGGGATAATTTGGGTAGAATCATTCACCTAAATTCATTATCTATACAATCACATTTCAGCACAACACAATGAGCAATATAGCATAGTTAATCCAGTATCAAACTTATTTAGGCTCAGAATTCCCACTTTAATATCTATCACCTTTAATTCACAATACATTAGCATTAAGATTCAGTTACATTAGATCCTGGGTGCTAATCATTACCGTATCTTGATCCCATATGCCCATAATGGAATTTCTACTTCCCATCTTTACGCTTTTTCTAACACTATCTCTACAGCCAACTCCACCTACACCTGGATCCCTATAGAGCATCACAATCATTAGCATTTTGGCATGCATGCTTTAAAGAACTTTCACATCTGTATCAAATTAAAAACAAAAAATCATGCCAAAACTATTTGAAGTGGTCCTATACATTATGGGAAGAATTTCCCTGAAAGGTCAGAGGACGATACCAGCCATTTCGTCCATACAATTCTTCCATATCATATGGCGTGCTTTCATTACAAAAACTTCCTCAGATGGACATAACTAGTGTAAGATCCCTAGCTTCCTTGTGAGATGTGATACTACCTCTTCATGCATGTGCATTTCTAAAATCAACTATCTTACCTCATAGATCATCTTTGGAACATGCTTGCATCCTTACATGATCATCCCTACGTGAGTGTATTGTTATCATTTGAATTGATTTGTTTCATATATTGACTACGTGTTTATAATTACTTTATTGCAGTATCTAATATTCGTATAGGAGAAGTCATAATCTACAAAATTCAATCGTAACTTACAATCATCAATAGGCACATTTTGCAGATCCATACTATGCAGGTGTTTTCTCTTCTAGCTTGCCTATTCATCGACACTTTATCCAACTCTATCCTCATAAGTCATCCATGTTTCACCCTTTTATCAGGTCCACGCTTTGTTAACTCAGCCTTCTACATGCTTTCAATCATCTATCTATATAGTTATTACCGTACATCCCATCTCTACATGATCTACTGTGTCTTCCCCAGTTTTCTACTAATCCTTATCATAAAGTGGGGGCAACTGTAGACATTAAAATCACACATGTTTGGGAAATTATCTAGTTCTGACCACATAGTACAAGGTTCATGTGATTACCTAAGTAATAAAACTCCTAATCAACCCATGTCATTAGCTGTCATTTTCTTGGTTTTTTGCCACTTCATGGTTTTACACTCTTGCAGGCTTGATTCAAGCTCTATACCAACCTGTGCCGCACCTAGATTATCATCCTAGACACCAACGCCCAGGCCAACATGCTAGCGTCAGTGTCAGGTACTTTAGATCCCCTTTGGGCACTCCTAAGTCTCCGTCGTACTTTGCTTCTACATCAGTCTAGGTCCTGTCATCGACCATTCAGACCAAGTTATCTATTTTATGTAGTCATCCTTTTCGGGTTAATCATGAAATTCAAGAAAAACAATCATTTAGATTCATTATAGTTATCTTTTAATATTTTGGTATTCCTTTAGTTTCTAAGCATTAGCTATCATTCTTCCTTCAGGTTGTATCCATCAAGAATCGTTAAGAGCTCTATTGGGCTTGACATCCATAGCAGGAAGTCCAATGCTTCATAAGGGACCATTTTTTCTGGGAAACACCCCAAAAAAACCATCTAAGTCATATTTCTATTCCATTGGGTACTTATTTATCAGATTTCATTTGATTTGTAGCTAGTGGAATCGCATCATCATCTGTGACACGCACAAGTATCCATCTAGGGCATCACGTCCACAGGTACACATAGAACCCTTAAGCATTGGATCTGAGATGTAGTGCTAGTTTCTCTAGTCGTCTAAGTGCATCAATGTGACAGTTTAGAAAAATAAACCCCTCATGGTAAAAAATTGGAGATTTTATCAAATTGATGTCTCTTTGAAGGTGGTGTGGAAAATTACTTCATTGCATGTTTCTAGCATGATTAGCGATCATTTTGCAAGACCTCATGAGTGTTTAGACCAAAACAAGGGTTCTTAAGAGCTCATGTTTTCCAGCTTAATATGGAAAATATTTTCTTGGAATGACCACATGTAACCTTTGCACCCAGACCCTAAGAATTTCAAGGATGATTCCTGTCATGGCAGCCTAATCCCTCTCCAGATTTGGAATGAGGTTAAATGAGAGGTTATTCTTTATGACACAATTGTTAAGAAGGAAAGAAGGTACAAAACTTCTCCATAAAAAACCTAGTTTTCTAGTGATGGTTAGAAATCTTGTTTGTATGAGCCCATAATGTACACTGCGATACCAGCGAAGGATTTTATGACCCTGGATTATGGAATTAGGACTCTCCCATATTTCATATGGTGGTGATTTTCTTGAGTTCATGATAGTGAGTGGACCCTACTCATATTTTATTGTTTCCATAACAATCAGATTAGGCATTTTATTTCCATAGTTTACCATTAGATCACAACATAATGAGTATAAAATGGTTTTATGAGATATTTAGGATATATTATACATGTTTGAAGTAATTTCCTAACGAAGCTTACGTGAGATGAATTTATGCATCTTACACATGCTCATAAATGGATAGTTTACTAAGTTTTTGATGTCAAAAGGGCGGTTTTAGCAGGCTTGGTAAATGTAAGTTCTTGAGAACATTTGGGCATGATGATGGATTATAATAGCCTTTTATGTGTTTTAAACTTCCAATGTGATATTTTTCATGTTTTGGTGAATGCATTGAGGTGGCATGGTTGAGGTCACAATTTTACCTAGTTTTGAATGTGTAATTTTTCTAAGGAAGTTTACGTAAAATTAGGAATCATAGTAGTTGTAAATGGGGATTTTACATAGTTTTAGATGTGTAATTTTCCTAAGGAAGTCTAGGTAAAATTTGACAACATAACAACTGTAAATAGATACTTTAGTATTTTACCTAGTTCTAGATGTGTAATTTTCCTAAGGAAGTCTAGGTATAATTGGGCAACATAACAACTATAAATAGAGATTTTACCTAGTTTTGGATGTGTAATTTTCCTAAGGAAGTCTACGTAAAATTAGGCAGCGTAATGACTGTAAATAGAGGTTTTACCTAATTTTTGAGATATTTGGGAGAAAGGCTAAGTGTTCTAAGTAAAATTTAGCACCCTAATGGTGTAGTTGTATCAATCAACTAATTATGACAGAGCATTGGGTGCATTTGAAAAATGAGGGTAAATTTCATAAAAATGTAAAAACTTGATGTAAGATACACTTGATCCAACTTGGAAATATTTTCACCTTATTTTATTGCTAAAACAAGGTTTAACTCGAATAGGGTTTTGCCTCGTGTGGTTTGAGAATCAAGGTTTGACTCAGACAAAGTAACATGCTTTGTTTATTTTCACACAAGTTTTGGGGATAGTCAAACATGCACAAATTAGACTAATTTAAGCCACCTATCTAGGATAAACAAGGTTACTAGGGGCATCCTTAATATAACTTTCGACACGTGAGGCACAAGTTCGTGAAATTAGAAAAGGTTTTCTACTGGTGTAGCTCGAAGGGTCAAATCACTCTCCCTTTCACTCCAATGACTTTGGTGGAGCTTCACAAAAAATGGTAGTTGTTTCCTATGGGGTCCAGTCTGAGGACTAGGTATTGGAGGAAAATGAACCCCTCACTTCATAGGAGCCATGTAAAAATTACCTCCTCCTTAACCAAAAATGACTAGTATTCCCACGAATTTGTATAGTCAGTCGACACATGGGTTTTATCCAAATGGATAGGTAATAATGCCTTAGACACTGAACCCTATTAAAGAAAAAGTGTCTAATAATTTTTGATTTCGAAGATCACCTTACGGTGTGTTGTCATAGACTTGAAAATTTTGAGTATGGGTACGTCCTTTGTATTTTTGGTCATCTTTGCCCTTTGTTGAGTCAATATTTATACAATAGAGAAAAAGAGTTAGTCAAATTTTGTGTTTATTTTGAGTAATTCAAGTAATTTGTGTCTTGTTGGAGCAAGAGGAATGGTTCCTTTGTTCCTCCACTTCCCCAATTTACCACAATGTCCTCCTCTATTAGTTATGCCAGGCATTTTAGGCTCGAGAGGAACTCACAGCCCTATCCCCTACTTCACAATGTTCCTTGGGCCTAGTTCCCTAAGGGTTTCTCTTCTCCACATCCCCGACCCTTCTGCTTTTCCTACCTCCAGTGGTAACGTTGGCCATTTCATTCCCAAATTGAAAAGTGGGAACTTGTTCTCATTTTCCTCCTATTCCTTGACACGTCGATTTTCCCACCTTTAACACTCTTAATCGGGAAAATCAGGTGTTTAATCCTATTTGGAATAGTTCCTTTGGGCCTCCCGTGATCAAATTTTCCACTTTAAACATGTATTTGGTGAAAATAATTTAATTTAGGGGAATTTTCCATTGGATATAAAACTTTTCCCCACTCTATTTTACCCCACCTTTGTGAATCGAGAGAAATTCTTGCCCCATGCTTTTCCTCGTGCCCTAAAAGTAGTTTTCTAGCCATTTCTTCCATATTTCTCGGTCATTTTTAAAATTCAAATTGCATTGGCTTGTGGTCTAGGAGCCTTCCTTTCCATCCAATCGATAAGTGATTTCATCATTGTTTGATCCAATTATGAAGGAATTTGGTTGTTTCAATTCCCTCCCTCTTTGTTTCATTAAATTTCTTTATGTGAGATCATATCCTTCCTTATGAGTGTCCATTCTAATCAAAATGAATTATCAATATGTTGGGTATGAACCCATATCCTCCCTGGAAACAACAGTTCCTGAAATTGGAGTCAGTGATATTAAACATATGAACCTGGATGAATTTTGGGTTAGAATGTGAGATGTCAATCCAACCCCAATGGCCCATAGAATATGAGTTAGTGGCATATCTCATGCAAGAGTATTCCCCACTTCTATATAGTGTGTTGATATTATCATGGCCTATGCTTCAAGCTTTGACTCACATACCAAATAATTAAAAGATCCTCAAGGGAAGATAATTACACAACTTGATGCTCATCATATTAAATTGGCCTTATGTATTCCCACTTTTGATAAATCCAAGGTCCTAATTGTGGTTAATGCTCAGAAAGATTTTGATCTAACCCCAAAAAAATACCAATCTATGATTTCTAAGTCCTAGTTGAAGGTGAAAAAGAGAGGGCCATCAAAATTTCCCAAGATCCTTTATAGAAGTGATTTCATTAAATAATTGGGTGGCATGATAACACTACTTTCTAGAGTAATGGGTCTTCCTTCCACCAAGGAATTCTAAGACTGGATGTGTATATTTATCAAATTGATTTGTGAAGGAAAAAAAAACTTAAACTGGGGACATCATTTTTGGTAACTTACCCCAACAACTCACTCATGTGCATTAAACCAGAACATTTTATATGACCTCTTATTTTATTTACACCATAGTTGGATAAAGAATCTGGATCGGTCTATCAAATCAAGGTAACATGAATAACCTTACAATTCGCAAAATTTATACTCAATTACCTTATGAAAACAACAAAATCCATCATAGAAGGGTTAATGATGCCTACACAATGTTCTTAGTGAGATTATTGGAAGTAAATGTGACAAGAAAAGTATATCAGGAAGCTAAAAAAACTAATAGTTGTTTATGACAGTTTATTCATCCAGTTTCAAAAATGTTCATACTTCATAACATTGAGATTTGAGGGAGCTCCATAAAATATTCCTATTTATTGTAGTGATAAGATCATTTGTATTGAGCTTTGCAAGAAGTTGGATCTTCTCCATAACACCTATTAGGATAATAAGATATCTAACATCCAGTTTCCCATATCTTTGGAAAATTACACATGTAAATCTACTCTTGACACTTGGAATGTTGAAAGAACCATCTCTCCTTTCACTATACATCCTTATCAGAAGAGGACAACTTTTGATAGTAATAATTTCATTAGTAAAAACCTCTGGATATCTTACCTACATGTACCTACAGTTGAATATTACAGGGTAGATTACGAGAATGATTTTGAGGTAAGAAAAAGAGCATATGGCAAGTTGTCTTTTCAACAAATTCAAGATTTCAAATTTTACAAAGTACCAAAGGATATGGTTGATGATGGTTTTGATTTTATCACTCCTAAATTCCCTAATTCTATTTAATTTATTCCTTTCCCCACAATTGACTGGTCACAAAAGGAGAGATATCGCCTAGAAGAGCTCAATGCTCCCATTTTATTTAGAACAAAATAATGGTTTAACAAGAAAGTGGTTGAGTTGAAAACTTCTCAACAAGAAACTTATTCCTCTCAGCAGGTCACTTCTTCTCAATAGATGACTCCTACTCACCAAACCCCTCCTTTGCAGTAGGATCCTGTAACCAAAGTCTATAAAAAGAAAGATAAAGTGAAAAGGACTAAAAAGAAGATGATAAGAATAATGAAACACAAGAAATAGGAGGAGCAACAATTGTTGAAAAAATTGAGGAAGAAAATAAGAAAAAAAAAAGTAACAAGAAAAAAGATGATGAAGAAGAATCAGAAGAAGAAATTGAGTGAGGATGATTAAGAAGAAGAGCATGTGGTGGAAGTAACAACCCTAGATCTAGGTAAAACAAGTGATGTCAGGCCTAAACTAGATGTAAGAAGACCTTCCTCTTCTACTACAACTACTATGGTAGTGGTTGTCTCACAACCCCTTCCTCCACCACTTGCACTCACTCTCCCACCTTCGAGCACAAATTTTGGCTGATCATTCACTTAGATTCAACCTATGGTTACAACAAGAAATGAAAATATCAATCTAAGGTAGAAGTTCCTAACTACGATGTTGTTACTGTTCTTGGAACCACTCCTTCAAAGAAATCCAATATTTTTTCTCGTCTTGTTTTTGATGCCACGAGACAACAATTTCTTGAAATTGCTAAGTCAAAAGGAGACAAGATTGAGAAGTATATTTCTACATCTGACTTTGAGCTAACTAGGATATCCTTGGGTGAGTCAAATTCTGAAAGTGATGTTCATAACCTCAAGGAGATTGTTTATAAAGTGATTGAAAGGGTAGAAAAGGGTAATCAGACTGAAGAGCATTTAGAAGAATAAGTTCATACCCTTTTCTCCTTTTCCAAATCCATCCTCTCCTCCGAGAACACTACTTTGGCTACCGCTCCCTTAGCCTCTCTCCCACATTCTATTGCAACTGCTGAAATTGATTTGAAGGAAATTTCTAAAATTCACAGGCACACAACTTTGGGAAAATTGGCAGAGGCATGGGTGGAGAAAATTATCCTTACTGCATTAGATTTCATTGATAAATCTTACAAGACATATGCCAGCATAATCTTAACTCAAAAGCAAATCAATTTAGATGTTGAGACAATTGAGAAAGAAGTGAAACTTTGGAGAAAGAAGAATGTTTTTTATGAACCGAATAAAAATATATCGCACACTTGATCATTCAGTTTGGAATAGAGGCTAAAAATCTTTAAGGAGGCATCCACTGAGCTGCAAAATTCCATCTAGAAAGGAGAGTCTATAAAGTATGAGATCTTTGTTGATTTGAAATCCCTCCATTGTGATATTTTCAAGGATAATTCACCTTAACAAAATTCAGATGATCAAATCAAGGAGCATTTCTCAAATTTGATCAAGGAAGACTCATGCAAAATAGAGAATGTAAACAAATACAAAATGGAGGAGTTATGTGAGCTAAACAATCTAATTGTGGAAGTTGTCAAAGGCTTAGCTCAATAAGGAGGAATAAAAAAACAAATGGAGATTTCCCTTGGAAGTTGGTTGGTGAATCTGGCCAACACTGTTGTGCCAAAGAACATAGAAATATCAACTATAGTCACCAAATTTCGTATGCACATGCTGAAATTGAAAGTTCATGCCTCTGTTATCTCTTCTCTACCTTCTACTAGCTAGTTGTTATATTTTCATGTTGACCTTTTTTATAAAAAGGTTATTAATGTAAAATTAACTTTAATAATGACTTAACTAATCAAGGGATTAGTTAACTTAATTGATAATTAGTTAGTATGTAGGTAGTTACAACATATTTCCTCCCCACTTACCTATTTAAGGATATATTTTCTATTGTAAAGGGGTTGGATATTGGTGAATTTTGGATGTAAAGAGTATTGGTTTTGAATACAAAAGAAGAACCATTCTCTCACTCCTTTCTTTCTCTATTCATATTCTTATCCTGATTCTATTATTTCTTATGTATTGTTCGCAGTATCTAGATATTGAAACTTTGTGCTATTACTCATGTGTCTAGGCTCTTTGAAATTTAATTCAATCTACATCTTGTTCACAACAATAAATTCCATTTTATGTAGGCTTTTTTATTCTCAAGTTCTATTGACATGCAAGAATAGAATAATAACTACATCCTTCTTATTTGAAAGTGTTATTCTCTCTCTTTATTTTTTAACTTTGTAAGTATGGCAATCTTACACAACCAAGGAGGAAGTGTTTCGTTGATTGATAAATTTGTAGAACTGTGTGTCCATAATTTTTCAGTCTTGTTGAATGCTTACATCACTTCATTCCTCTAATTTTTTCTTTCTCAATATTTTCTATGTATTTGAAATTATGGGGTCGATCACTAAAACCAACATCCACATCAAAATTTATTAGATTATATGTTTTAGAGTTTCAAGTTTTGGTCTAAATAAGGTAACCTCCCCATCAAAGATGAGGTATTTTTGTCCCCTAAAATATTAACTTTATCCTCAACAACATATTTTTCAGCCAACACGGTGCGAGGAAAGAGTATACGTAATTGAGACGACGTACAATCAAGCAACCAAAGATGCAGAAGGGAAACAAATACCCCAGTAAAGTAGTAAGGACAAATGTTAATCCAATATATAACATTTTTGCAAGTAACCTAAGTGGTTAAGGTAATGATTAATCCAATATGTTATGTAAGCGATTAATTTAAAGTGTGATTTCCCAATCAAAATAACCAAAATTCCAAACAAAAATGAAGCAAAGAATGAGTATGAATTTTTTTTATTATGTTTAATTTTTTGTTTGTTTGGAAATGATCATCTTTGATAAGAAAATATGGCAACATGCACTCTAATATTAGTAGTTTTGACAACAAAAAAGAACGCAAAACAAATTATGGAAGTGGCTAAAGGTGAGACAAAGCAAGACCTAATTTCTTTATCACGATGTCATTGATACACAAAGTGAATTCATTATTTGCCAAAGTGAGTTCACTAATAGTAAGGTCGATGTCATTTATCATGAGGCCACTGAAACAATAACAAGTATGCCAAATCTTGTGGCGAGGACACTAAAGTGAGACCACTGCAAGATGTAACAAGTTTGCAAAAATAGAAAGTGAATCTGCTGAAAAAAAAAATACTGGATTCATTGTTTAGAGCACTTACCTCTTTTACACCTCTCTAAGACCATTTTTTCTACAAAATTTGTTACCTCTACCTAGATATATATTGTTGCCATGTTATGAAGCATGATCGAAAGTACATACAAGTTACAAACACATAATAAGTATCCACGAAAACCAAAATGTGTATATAAACAATGAATGCAAGTCTCAATAATTACAAAACAAAAGCATAGTCAATTAAGTAGTGCTAGAAAAATAATTAAACAAATCCAAACTGACTAAAAATAGCAAGAGAAGGTCCAAAATAACGTTTCCCCTATGTAAAAGATAAAATTCACTATGAGTTGAGTCAAGATTGTTGTTCTATGGCGAGTTCGCTTCCCTTTAACACACAATCGTTGATAATGAAAATATATCGTACGAAACAATGAGGACGGTGGTAACTAAAAGGCCACTGTAAGACACCATCAAGTCACTAAAAGGTGTAAATATGTTGTATGATACTATAAAGCTACTGAAATATGTTTGCACAGAGATTGAAAAACATAGATCAAATCTACCACAGGTTGAAGTGAGGCCATTTTTTATCAATGTGAGTCCATTGAAACATAGACGGGACAGAAACCAAGATAAAAGACCAAAAATGACATTATTTTCTTGACAAGTCCAAATTTTTCCTACACCTAGCATCCCTTATACCTACTAATAACACTCAACACTACCAACCACAAGAAAAGATCAACAAACACATGGAATTTTGAAAACAATTCAAAGAACCCAAAGAAAAATTACATGTGAGACAAAACGGTGTCTCATCGGTGTACCATATGTATGCATGCAAATGAAAGTAGATAAAACTAAGCTAATATCTAACATCAAGTAAATCCTAATATACTTCTATTGCAACTACATAAACATAAACATCGTAAATGCAAACCTTCCTTCGATGTGTGGATTTACTTTGGAATGTGGGTATCCTTGTGAGCCGAGTGTAAGCTATGATCGATTTTGATCCAAGGAAATATCTTGGTGAAGGAAGAGACCTCCTCAAAATGGCCTAAAATCCATGTTTTATTCTGCTCTTACTACCTCAACAAGCAAGGGTTTTCTCACTTTTGCAAACTTTTCAATGATAAAATGCTCATATAAGTAAATGGATATATGTCTTAGAAGAACATGGTGTGTTTTGGGAAAGGAGTATTGAGTTTCATTTATATGTTTCTTCTTAGGGAAAATTACAACTCTTAGTGAATGTGGGATAATGGAGATGTAGAATTTGGAGTGGATAAACATGATTAGAGGTAATTAATTAAGATTAATGACCCATGGTAATTAGAGGAGGCTTAATTAATCACTTGGAATTAATTAATAGGCCAAAATTAACTTGTAGAAAATATTCAAAGGAAATGTAGAGGAAATTTGATGTAGGTTCATCAATACATGGAGCATGATCACGAAGACATTTGCCTTGTAAAGGTGTGAAAAGTCTTGTTAGGCCAATGATAAGCTATTGATAAGCTTCACTAGGAATTTTAGGTCCATAGTTACATTTTCCCTCTTTTTTGAAAAGTTTGAAATTTGAAAAGTAAATAGGTCTAAGTATATAAAAAAACTTGATGCAAAAGTGAAAAATATGGTGTGAGACTTTTAAGGTCTAATGAGAGAAATTAGGTGGTAGTCAATAACAAGATCCCAAAGTTTGTCATGATGATTGCAAAGTTAGAGAATGTCTATGTTAGTAGTTTTAGGTGAATCGTGTTTGTTGAGAAGATCATGATGATCCTCAACCATTTGAAACTTAATTTTAGGCATAAAACAACTCGATATACCACAAACCAAGAGGATGAAATATGATAGTAGAGAATAGTATGAAGATATAGCTCAGTTTCGTGAAGAGGGTGACTAGTTTTTGAAGAAGTCATAGGGGTGTATGTTGTTTTTCAAGTAAGAATTGAATAAGAGAAGGCTTCCATGATCTCATTTACTCTCTTACAAGTGTGAGTGATCTAATTTTAAGGTTTCTTAAACTGATCTAGTATGTATTTTATTTTTTGTAGAGTATAGGGTTTGGAATTATACAATTTTGAGGATTTTTATGTGTACAGTCCTGATAAAAATAATATTTTCATGCATTTGATGATTGTTCAAAGCCTCAAAAATACATGATAGGGTGTAATCTACTAGTATATAGAAAACTAAAGTGGTGATTTAGGAAAAAAATTCAAAATTTTAAAATTATAGTTTTTTTATGTGCTCTTACATAGAAATACAGAAAAACAAGTGCAAGGGGTGGTGGAAGAAGATGATGACATAGTCAATCAATGATCAAATTTTCTGCATCTGACAAACACTTAAGCTACTCCCAAATCTTCTCATGAAAGTGAACCTTGAGATGTATTATACTCATATAGATGGTGCATGCCATTAGACCTTTTGATATGAATACTCTTAATGCAACTTTAAAATATAATGAAAAGGATTCATACAGGTCTCCTAAGGTGATCACTGATAGAGGATGCAATTTGGGAGTAATTTGGATTTTCCTATTTTTACCAGCTAGGTAAAGGCTTGAAATAATTTTATTTTCATTACAAAACAGTGCATGTAATGTGCCAACTAGATAGAATGGTGTTCCATGTCTCTTCCCACTTCAAATGGGAGTTGATCCATAGAGTCTGATGATAATGAGAATGAGAATCCTCATGGTGAAAATGTATGCAAAATCCATTTTATAGACAATAGGAATAGATTGGAAGATTGACGTTATCAGGGATGAATTTTTTGTCTCTGCTTCATAATCTAACAAGAAGATAAGTAATGTTTGGTTTGAAGTTCAAAACATGTGTTGCAGATTAAAATAAAATCTATGAAAATGAAATAGCCAAGAGTAGTTTTGGGAGACATATCCAAAACTTAGGCTTAGAGAAGACACTTTCAATAGAAAAGGACCTGAGTCAAGAATAGTACAACTTGGAAATGTATGTGATCTCATTATAGGTATGTGCCTCGGACGATTTTTTGAAAAGAGTGAAGTTAGAATATTCCAACAAATCCTAGTCATAAAAGGAACAAAAATTTTGAATTGAGTTTCAAGATCCATCATTTTAATTAAGAAACTTCGTAATTCAATTATTATTTTAGGAGTAATTGTGATTTCTTTTTCCATCCTTTTTCATCAAACATTTCAAGTTGGTTTACAAGAGTTTTTACATGGCCAAATGATCATCTTCAATCCTCATAAAGGGTTCATGCATTTAGTCCACTACTCTGTAATTTGAGTACTACTTCTCTTATATTTTTTTTGGGGTTGTAATTAACAAAGCATTGTTAATTTGTATCCAAGAAGATGAAATTAGTTAATTGATGGAAAGTCATTAATTAAATGGTGAGAATGGGGGAGAGAGTAGTTAGTCCCTTTTTCGTATTCCTTTTGTGTGTGTGCAAATGAGGTGTCAATAAATACAATGACAAAAGAGATCCCTTATGTAAATGTGTTGAGACTGGATTTTTTTCCCAAGGGAGGCATAACATCAAACACTTGAAAACTCAACCATTTTTCTTAGACATATTCTCCATATTTAGATGGAGAAGGAATTTGAAAATGGTAGTGCACGAACTTGTATCCAAGTGAGACAACATTTTCCTCTGAATAGCTCACCCTAGAAAGGTGTTGTGATGCATTCACATTTGGAATGGAGGTAACGGAAGAAGAAGTATGGAGTGGGATGTGGGAGAGCAATGATAAAGCTTTAACAATATGCGGTGTAACTTACTTGGCAGTGGTGGTAGAGTAGCCACCTCAAAGGCTACTAGTAGGGTGATAAGAAGCTAGTGGAGATCAATTGGTACCACATGAAGCCTTTTTTTATCTATGACCATGGTCCATCTATTAGACACGTTCTTCGGGGTTTTGGCCTTTGTTGAGCTTTTTTCCTATGAAGGTTGAAGCGAGGTGACCATTAAAGGGATTTCCCTAATCACATTGTTTCAAGCTTACCACTAGAAGCACATATTTGGGAGGTTAATGTAAATCACACACTAAGGGAACAAAGTGTCATTAATCTAAATATCTATGGTTCTCTTGAGGTCTTTGGCCAAATCAATTTCAATACAAGTGTTTTTTTAGGACGCATTGCCCATAATTTGAGTTTCTCTAGGTAGATGAAATGCCCTAGGGGTTTAATGAGATTTTCAACAACTCCCCAAAGGGGGAGAAAAAAACCAGGGAACTCAACCCATATAGGGATTTAGAGTTTAACTTGCTCGAACACTTGGGAATATTTGGTCCAGTGCATAAAAACAACCAAATTGTTGCAAATAAATCTGTTGTGATTTAAAATGGCTTTATAATGTTTCATGTTGTTAAAGTGAAACAAAAAAACCCTTGATTAAATTTGGTACCCCTTCAACCTTGACACCATGGGACTTCCAATGGTTATAAACCTAATTTAATATAAATTGAATTAAATCTTATAAATCAGAGTAACTATAACAAATAATATTATGATAATTACGTACAATAGTGCACAAGTAACAAACATTCAATGATGTAAAACCCTAAAAAATGAAGGGGGAAAGATGACTTAGCTGATTCCGCGCAACCTAGGAATGATCGGGACTATCTGAGTGTTGGATCTAGATGGGAACAATGCCAAAATGGATTGATGAGGATTCATAACCCTAGGAATGTACAAGACATAAGCTCCTGTAGGAGGAAAAGAACGCCCCAGGCGTTAATGACAAGTCTGGGTGCCTGTGTCTGCTCATATGCTTAGAACCTGGTCTTTTCTGGGTTGGAAGAGCTTTATTTTTGCTCACTTTTTATCACTCTGACTTAGATATTAGATCATGGGTCGTGTTTGTAACCTACAAAATAGATGACTATGTGCACATGTCCACAAACCACATCAAATCTAATAGAAAAAGATGTAGAATGTGGATTTGAAATGACCTCGATAGTCACCCGAAGAGGGAACTTACGACCGAGCACCATACTACATCTTAGACTCCATGTAGTTCTTTGTTTGTGTGTATCCATGTCTCATGCCTTAGGTTTCTCTTGTGAAAGTTACAAGATGATAGTGGGATAGATCTAGATTGTCCCAAATATGCAATATGTTTGTGATGGAATAGACTAGACTCCCCTCATATGCAGTGTATACAAACCAATGCAGCCCTTGTATGAATGTGTTAGATGTATGATTTGTAGTGCTCTTATGCCTTTTGTACAAGCTTAGGTGGTGATAGATAATATTTATCGTGCTTCACCTCTTATTTGAAAGAAGTAACTAAGCATATATATGATTCCCTTGTTTTAATTTCATAATTTACAACTGAAAGGCCGAAAAAAAGTGTTAAAAGGTGACCAAGAAGTGAAAAGGATCCAAAAGAGTAAGAAGAAAAAAAAAGAGGGAAAAGAGTGCCCAGGAGGGATAGGAGTGCCTGGGTACTTCTGTCCTAACTAGGTGTTAGTATCTGAGGCCATCAAAAGGTAAAGCAGTAAAGTGTCGGTGAAACTATAAGATGTGTGAATCCAAAAGGATGCTTAGTCAAGCTCAAAAATAGTAAAGTGTGAGAGATAAAGCAACCAAAAGGCCAAAATGAGTTTCCAACCACTATTTTTCTTGCTTATGAATCATGTATACATTAGTATGCTTTAGGACTTAGAAATGTACCCAAGTACATAGATTTTGTGTCTACATTTTCCCCCACTTTATGTTTTTGAGTGAATACTCGATATCATAAATTAGATAGAAGATGTGTACCTTATAAATTGGAGAGGAGTGTAGCCAATAGTGTGTCAAGTGGACAAATAGCCATGTGAAGTGTGAAGTGATCGCAATGTGAATCGTGGCAACTAAGATAGGGAGGTAGACCCTAGAGGTGAATCATATGTGTATTAGCATGTTGTAGGAGCTTGTGTTTGTTTATGTGAGATACTTCTTGTTGCTTGTGAGGATGGTCCTACAAAAATAAGAGCAAGAGATTAGTCAAAGTCTTGTGTGTGAAAAATTAGAGTAACGTATGTAAAAATATGTAGAAAGTAATAGCTAAGGAAAGAGTGCACCTTGTTGTCCTCTCAAAATTTCCCCTCTTTCGAAATTCAAAAATTGAAAATTTTTGAGTTGACACCTTTTTATGATGTTCTAGTAAAGAGAAAGATGAGAAGTTAGAAAAATTCTACGTTTTTTGAGTCATTTGAGTGATTTGCGGGTCTGTCAGACATTTTTGTCCCATGTGTCCCAAGTTCTAAAGGGCTCTTTGTTCCCTGATCGGCCGCATCGTGCACTTCGCATACTTTGGTCTTACTTGTCCCGGAAGCGTTTGTGCATTCTATCCCCACTTTACCCGCATCAGCCGAATCGCGCTTTTGCGTCCCTCATGTCCCAAATGTACCAAAGGCCATCCGGGCTAATTTTTCCCGCTCTTCCCGATGCTTGCTTTTTGAGTTGGTGTATATGAATTTAATGCGCATTTATAACCTTCTCTCTCCTAAAAATGGTTATTTAACGGGACTCCCCCTATGCATTTTTCACATTACTTTCTCACTGCCATTTTCTCATACCCTTGCAATTGAAACCACTTGCTCGCGTCCCCATTTTCCTTGCATTCTTATCATGGATTCTTGCTGTGAAGGTTATTTTCCTGAACACTATCAGTATGAAGATTAAGTTTCAAGGCCAGGAGCAGGTTTCTCCACTTGAGTCTTCTGTTCCTGATATCAGAGACAATGAAGTTCGTCACCTGGAATTCGGTGAATTTTGGACCAGGTTAGCAGACCCGAACCCCTCTCCCATGACACAAATGATTAATGATAGCAGCCTTGCATTTGCTGCGGGTTTCCCAATCTCAGTGCAGTGTGTCGATACTGTGCTCATCTGCGGAGCCCATTTCAACCCCGACACAAGTGAATTGACCAATGTGCACGGGGAGCTCATCGCTAAACTTGATGTTTCCACCATTGCCACTACCCTAAGGATCCCCGAGATGGACAATTCCGTAGTAATTTCTCAAAATCAAGCACAAGCTCTCTTTGATCAAGACAGTGAGAAATACAAGGCCAGGGTAGCAAAGTCGTGGTTGAAGAACCCTAAAAATGGGGCATCCCGACTATCAAAAGCTTTGTTTAGGGCTGATTTCAATGAGGAGCTATTTGATTTCATCATCCTATTAGCTTGTGTCATGGGATTTCCTTCTACTAGTGAATTTCACTTTTGGATGTGCCCGCTCATCAACATAGTCTGTGAAGGTACCCAGAACATCAATTGGGTAGAGATCATCTGCATGAATCTAACAAAGTAGTTGTCCAATGTACAACAAAATAAGAATTTCTACATGACTTATTACCTGATGTATACCCTAGCAGCATCCAAGCAATGGTTTGGTTTCACATACATTGATGCTCAGAAGGGTGATCCCATCTATGCTTACTGCCCTCAGTTCACCCTTGACACTAGTAATCACAACTTCAAGAGGGTGAATGATGCTTTCACCATGTACATTGTGAGGCTTCTAGAGAGTGACACTGCTAGAAGATTTTATGATGAAGCCATGAGCCTGATAGCAAAGTATGGAGCTTACTTCATCCAATTCAGAAGGTTCTCATATATCAGGCTAGCCGGTTACGAGAGCACTCCTCTCAAGCTCCCCATATTCTGTAATGATAAGATGGCTTTGATTGAGGTATGCAGACAATTAGACAAATTGCACATGACCTGCAGAGACAAGAAAATCACTGGTCTACCTTTCCCCAATCTTTGGGGAACTATACATGCAAAACATCTATGGATTCCCAGAACATAGAGAGAGCCCTTGCTCCCATCACTGTCCACTTCTTTAGGACCAGAACCTGTTTTGACATGAAGAAATTCATTGAGATGAATCTCAAAATAAACTACCATCATAGGGCAGACACTGCAGATTACTGGGCTGACTGCACAAATGACTTTGAGGCCAGACAGAGGCATTATGACAGATTTCTCATTCAGTTAATACAAGAGCTTAACTTGTATCAGATTCCTGAAGAGCTTCAAGATGACAATGCAGATCTATTGTCATATGAGTATGATATTGTGATCAAGCATACTCCTTTAGAGGATCTTGACTAGTTTAAAAGGGAGAAAGATTATTTGGCTGAGATTCTAGCTCCTGTCCTGGTAAGAACCAAAGTCTAGTTTGACAGAAAGGTTCGAGAACTGAGGAAGAATTCTGGAGAGTCTTCCTCTAAAGAAACTTCAACACCGAGGAAGGAGTCATAAACACCCAGCTCAGAGGTACCTGCACAGACTCCTCCTCCTTCATCAAGTAAATAACCTGCATCCTCCACCCCTTCCTCATCCACTCAGGTATATCAGAAGAAAGTGAAGGAAGTCAAGAAAGAGCCTATTGAGGAAGATCCCCTGCCAAAACATTCAGAATTAATTTATGGGCTAGAGAACATCATTGTTCTCAGTGAAAGTGAAGATAGTGAAATGCCAGTTCTTGTAGGAGCTCCAGAAGCTACAATGGATAAGGAGTAGGAAATTCATAACAATAAGCCTCCAAGTACCATGGATTCCTCTATCTATGAAACCTCGTCTACTCCAATCACATCTCTCCTAGAGGAAACAGTGGTAAACACTTTGAGTGCCATGAGTTCTCTTACTCTTGGTTCTCTCGCTCCTCCTTCTTCTTCTTCCTCCAATTTTGCATGGGTACAGCCTTTTGTTGACAGTAGGAAGAGGAAATCTTCTTCTTGGTTGACATGACCTAATTTTGATGTTGTGGCGGCCTTGTTGGGCACTGCTCCTTTTGCTCCTACAAAGAGAACTTCAAGGATAGTGACAGATGCCCAAGGCCAGCAGTTTCTTGAGGTAGCCAAGCCCAAAGTTGACAAGCCAGAATAGGATTTGCAAGCCTCTGATTTGGAACTTTCAAGGATATAAATGGGAGAGTCTACCCCTAAAAGTGAAATCCATAACCTTCAGGAAACAGTGACTAGGGTTATTGGAAGGGTAGAAAAAGGAAAGTAGACTATAGAGCAGCTAGAGGAGTAGGCTCAAGTACTTTCTAGTTTCATCAAGTCATTGTTGTCTAAGTATAAAGTTATGGATCCTACCCCACTGGCTGCTCTCCCACCATTTATGATCCTTAGTCAAGATGAAGTTCAGAGCATCAAATACATACACAGGTACTCCATCTACGGGAGAGCTCTAGAAGACATGGTTGATGATATGGTCATTGCAGGATTGAATTTCATTGGAGAAGCCTTCAAACTCAATGAGAAGGTAATTAATCTGCAACAAAAGCTCTCCTCCGCAATTGGAAATATGGATAAAGAGCTTAAGCTTTGGAGCATCTGCATAGTATACCTTCACCTGATGGGACAGAATGATGAAAATCTCTTGATGGCAAGTAAGGTCTTTGATGATGCTAAAGATAACTTGTCAAAGTCATGGGTTTTCAGTGTAGAGTGGAAAATAAGAGTGCTGGAGGAATCTCTTGGAGAGTTGAGGAATAGTTGGCAAAAGGGAGAGGCCTTCAAAACTTTGGTGGTATTTTCTTTTAAGGATATTCACTATCACCTCCACAACGAGACTTCAGGTGTACCTTTCTCCCTCCAGGAAATTAAGGCTCAATTCAGATCTTTTGTCAAGGAAAACTTGTTTAAGGATGACTCCATTACCAAAGAGAAGATAAAGGAGATCTGCTCCCTTCAGTATGCAATTGAGGAAGCTAATAAATAATATCATATGTATACCGACTTCGATAAGGAGATGGAGAAATTTCTAGGATCCTGGACCTAAGCCACTGCCAACATGTTAGTCCCACGAGGTTGAGACATAGCAAATGCATTGAGAAAATTTAGACAACAGATCCTCAAGTCGGTGGGCCCTCCACAATCATAAACATTTGTTTTCTCTCCTAGCTTCTCCTTCTTTTTCTCAATTCGAGCTTATTGTAATTAGTTGGGGGTTTTGTGTCATGCATCCCCTTAACTAAACATTTTAGTTAAAAGAAGTAGTTACCAATTGTAACTAATTTGTAAAGTTATATAATGGGCTCTCTACGCCATTTTCAGGGGTTGGAACTTGGTTTATTTTTGAAAGTATAAAGAGCCAAAAAAATCAATCAATACAAGAGTTTTTCCCTCCTATGTCTATATGGTCTTGTTCTCTCATTTCTAACTGTGAATACTCTCGAATCATCTGTCTGTATTATTTCAAGAAGCCTTGTATTCTTGTGGATGTTATTTCTAGAACTTTGTGTCTTTGCAATAACATATTATTGATTTAAATGCAAATGGTTTTTCCCCAAATAGTTTTATTCTGGCATGCATAAGGAATTATTTTATTATATATAATTCTTGAGAATGCCTTTCTGCTCATTTCCACTACTTCATTCATCTGTACTTTTGTATTGATGATCCATTATGTTTTAAAGCACTTTCATAATATCCAAGTTCCACATTAAAACTATGCACTGTACATATGCAAATAAGCTTGGTCTTTAAATAAGGGAACCTCTCCCATTAAAGAGGAGGGACTTTCTATCCCCTGACTGTTGTTCTCAACAAAGTCCTTTTTGATGACCAACACACCTGATATATGAGAGAGTATAGGATAGAAAGTTGTCCTGTTTGCTTTGGAGATGTTTCCGGATGGAGTTAAGCCATGGATTTTGGCATCCTGCCACCAAGGATGAGGTTTTTCGGTGATCTCATGCCAAGGACGAGTTTTTTGGGTGATCTCACGCTAAGATAAGAGTGTTGGGGAGAGAGGTATATTTTTTTCTCCTTCCATGATGTTTCTAAAATGATAAGTTCCATTGCATATTAGCACGTACCAATTTGTAACCGATTGAATTATTTTGTAACTAAATGTAAGTACATGATATTGTAGATCCATATTTTATCCTACTGGAAACTATTTTGAACTAAGAAACTATCTATTTTTTCCCCCAGGAAACAAGTGCTTGGGTGGGACACAAGCACCCACCGTTCCTATATGATATTGGGCATTAGTTTATGCTTTGTGTTTGTGATTCAAGTTTGATTCTAGGCCACTATGTGACTGTGTTTCTTTTCCAATTATGTATTGTGTTGTTTTGTTCTAGATTTTTTTGTTGTTAGAAGGGTGATTTGTTCACCCAATAGATGACCCCCTCATTTGGGGTGCATGTGAGGAATGTATGAGGTGACCCAAACAAGAGGACCTGAAACTGATATGCATATTATATATTAGATACCTATATCGGTAGGGGATGTGCATGGTAGAAACAAAGGCTCATGTAAACAACATAGGCTAGAAACAAGTGTTAGTGTACAAGATTTATTATGTAATGTAATACAATGTATCAAGTAACTTTGAAGACAAGAGGAACCACAAAAACTGGGTTGCATACATGGGACATCTCTTACGATGTCACAAGGCAATCAAGTTCGAAGCGGCCATAAGCAAACAATGATCAATCGTGACATATGGCATAGCCTGTAAAATAGCAAACAATAGTTAGTAAGCAATAAGAGACAACCATACTCATATGGAATCTTGCACGGTAAATGCTACACATTCTGCATATTTTTTAGATTTAATGTGGTTTGTGTACATGTGCAGGTAGATCTTTATTTTGAAGGTTACAAGTACGATTGATGATCAAAAATAAAACCAAAGTGAAAAAAGAAGATCAACAACAAAGCTCCTCTAGCCCAGAAAAGACCAGAACTTGAGCATCTAAGCAGTCACTAGCACCCAAAACAGCCACTAATGCATAGGGTTCCCCTGTCCTCTTATGGACACTTCTATCTAACATGGTTCTGAGTTCTAGAACCCTTGGTGATCCTTAACGACATTGTTTCCAGTCTGTTCCAGCAGTTACTTAGTCCAGATTGCATGAAATCAACCAAGTCATCTTCCCCTCTCACTTGATTAGGGTTTTACATCATTGAATGTTTGTTATTTTTCCATTACTGTATATTATCATATGTATATCATTAGTTATTGTAAGTTACATTGAGATTAATGTTTAATTCAATTTAGATTAAATCATTTAGTGAACCCATTTTCTCTAACCCTACCTTGTTTCACGACCTTATTTTTATGCCCATCACTCGTAGCGGTCATTTTGGTCCTCTTACACACATTGAGATTCCTCCATCTGCCCATAGGATTTCTAAACCAATGGTTATCTCTAACAATCCTTTGATTAAATCAACTCATATTCCTCTTGAAAACATTAAAGCTTATGATAACGAACACTCATACGATGAAGACACCAATGTTGATCAAGAACAACTTGACAAGCTCACTAACTTCCATTTTCTTTATGCGACCACCCCACGCGTATTCTGATGTTCTAAATGATTTACTTGCCACTAAAAGATCTAGAGATGCCACTATTCTCCCTCTCATGGGTTCCTCCTTAGCCGCCATGGCATCTACCCCACATTTCACCATTCCTATTTCTATTTCTACAACAATTGTTCCTCTTCTCCCTCCCAATACTTCTCATACATAACATAACTCCTATTCACATAATCCTAACCTAGCCTCATTATACTATGATTTGAAAACCCAAATTCACCAATTACAACAAGCCTCTTCATCCTTCTCTCCATCTCTAAACTCCTCACTCCTCCTTCATAGCCCTTTTGTACTCACCATCTCCTCTTATCTGTTACCTCCTAACTTCATTGCACCTAAGCTTCCTACCTTCAATGGCCATGTCGACCCTCAAGAGCACCTTCGATCCTTCCATGTTGCATGTCTCAACTATGTTGATGACCTTACACTATTGGCTAAATTGTTTCCTCAAAGCTTAAATGACTATGTTATGTGTTGGTTCTATGATCTACCTGTCCATTCGGTAACATCTTTTACAAATTTATTCAATGCATTCCTTGCTCATTTTTATATAAATATTAACACTAAGATATCATATGCACAATTAGCTAAAATCAAACAAGGATCCAATGAACATCTTGCAGACTATGTCTTGCACTATAAGAACAACCTTGCCAAAATGACTAATGTCCTCAGCTTATTCAGAATTGCAAGATCTATTCATTCAAATTATTTAGCCTCCACTCTAAGATAGTTTCATTTTCAAGACCTCTCCTTCCTTTGATCAACTATGTCATACACTCAAATTCCACCAAAGCAAACTACTATCTATGGTAAAATTGAAGTATTATGATACTTCCTCCTCCTCATCTTCTAAAAAGTTTCAAGATAAATCCACATTCAAACCATCCACTAAGCCTACCGATGCTCAAGCTATTGTCAATGTTGTTTCTTTGCCTTCCAAGCTTAAATTATAACCCATAAGGCACACCTTTACTAAGATACCTTGCGCACCTCGGTTCCTATTACCACAACTCATTGAAAGAAATCTATTACTCTCCCTCCACCACTCAATCTAGATCCTTCTCAACCACATGGCCATAATTATGATGAAAACACACACTGTGATTATCATCAATGCAATGGGCACTCTACTGATCATTTTTTAAGCTCAATATATCATTCAAGATATTATCAATAACAATGCAATCGAGCTCCATAACCATCTAATTCCAAACCAGTCAAGGATAATAAAAATCTTAAAATATTCAATGACCCATTACCAAAACATGACAAGCCAACTATTGATTCCTCTACTAACCATGCATATCATGTTGTGCATCCTCCTTCATCGGAGCCACTTGATTTCCTCATTACTACTACTGACATGCCACCACCAGTTATCACCTTCTCATATCATGATTACCATGCTACATTTTCCTCTGATTCGTTGCATATTAATGCTTCTATTGGTACTCATATAGTCAACAATACTATGGTCCATCCCTCAGCCCTTTCCAATGCATGCTCTGTGGCACTCCTATTAGCTATCAAATGTATAACCTCCCAAATCACATTTCTAGTCCCTAATTCTTATTTTCATGTTATCCTTCCCATTATTGTTGGGTCCCTTACCATACCTACACCATTCCTTGTTACATCTGAAATAAAGGGTTGTGACATGGTCTTAGGTCTCCCTTGGCTCTGAGCTACCAAGGCTATCCCTTCCATGCTCCACTTATGTCTTAAATTCATTCATAACAAACAAGTTGTCACCATCAAAGGTATTCCACCACACACACCATTACCTCGGCCCACTCTTTCCTCTATTTTTGCACCAGTCATGAAATCTAGGCCTCCTACACCTCTCAAGTCTAAATCTATCTCTACACCTAGCTCTCCCATTCATACATGGCCTACATCATGACCCCGTCATCCTCACCGGTCCATGAGTCCACCTCATTGGCCTAAGTCCCCTACCCAGGTAGCCCATTCTCATATATGTTCTCCACCTCCTTCACCACATCAGTCTCCCTCACATACACATAAATATTCTCCTACACCACTGGTCCTAGACCATAGTCACATGCCTTCTCTTTCTTGGATACCGGCTAAGGAGACCTCGCTTTTCACTATAGTCAAATATCTTTTCATCACTCGCACACTTGGGGGGCATCACACTTTCTCCCCCCCCATCACCATTTGATGTCTCTATTATATACTCATAGCTTCATTTACTTCACTTCACGCTTTGTGCTTCATGGTACACTACCATCTAAATATTTTCCTATTACATCTACTCTTGTTCCAAAACACATACTTTCTACTCATTACCCGATGACGCACTCTTATTCTATGGTTCATGTTTGACTGTTGAGGGTGTAATTCCTCCATGAACCCCACTTGTCACATCTTGGATACTCATGCTCCATGCTTCATGTTTATCTTTCTGAGCATTACAACATCTCTAGTACACATACTTTATCTTCATTACCCGATGACACACTCTTGTTCTACGGTTCATACTTGACTGTTGAGGGATCATTCCTAAATGAACCTCATCTCACGCACATTCCGCTGGGGGGAAATGTGGCCCCTCTCATCTACACATCTTACATATCACAACACACCATCACATTCACACAACATCTACACATCTTGGTTGTATTTACTCTTGTTAGCTTATACTATTTACATGTTACACTTTGTTTCCTATGCTAGTTGGATACTTAGTATGTCATTATATTTTTCTATACACACATGTGCACACATGGTATCTTGAGGTGAATGTAGGACTTTTACAGATTCTTACATGATGCATGATGCTCGACACTACTCTTTACCAGTCCCACCGAGGCTCCTGGGGGCATCTACCTTTACTACTCTCATACTCCACACTCACATGTCCTATTGTTACAATATTTACTACTTCTTGTCACTATCACTTACTTTTCACTGATCTATACATGCTTTGACATACTATTTATCTTTCTAACATGCTAATGGGTTGCTTCATGTGTAGCATTTTCCTTGCAGG
Organism: Taxus chinensis; assembly: GCA_019776745.2. Taxonomy (NCBI): domain Eukaryota; kingdom Viridiplantae; phylum Streptophyta; class Pinopsida; order Cupressales; family Taxaceae; genus Taxus; species Taxus chinensis. The sequence continues at coordinate 245,841,178 of CM034152.1, read as the reverse complement.
ATTCTATACAACCATGGTTATCTGTCACTTCTTGTTTCTTATTGTTTGTTATTGTTTGTGGGCTATGCCCTATGTCTTGCTTGATCATTATTTTCTTATGGCTGATAAGGCCTTGAATGTCTTGTGACATTGTGAGTGATGTCCCATGTATGAAACCCACTTTTTGTGGTCCATCTTGTCTTCATATTTGCTTGTTACATTGTATCTTCTATTGCATGCTAGCTCTTTTACACTAACACTTTGTTTCTAGCCTATCTTGTTTGCATGTGCCTTGGTTTCTACCATGCACATCCCCTACCCTATGTAGGTATCCAATCTCAAATATGCATATCAATTTCAGGTCCTCTCATTTAGGACGCATCCTCCTACATTCATCACATGCACCCCAAATGAGGGGGGCATCTATTGGGTGAACAAATCACCCTTCCAGCAGCACAAAACTCTAGAACAAAACAACACAACATAGAATTGGAAAAGGCACACAGTCACAAAGTGGTCCAAAATCATACTTGGATCACAAACACAAGAGCATACACTAGTGCCCAACATCATACATGAATGGTAGGCACTTGTGTCCCACCTGGGCGCTTGTGTCCTGGGGAAAAAATAGACAATTTCTCAGTTCAACATAGTTTCTAGTAGTTTGCAATATGGATTTCTACAGTATCAGGAACTTACCTTCAGTTACAGAATTCAATCAGTTATTTAGGTTACAATAGTTACAATTGGTTACAAATCAGGACATGCCAATCTATAGTGGCACTTATTTAAGAAGCATCATGGAAGGAGAGAAAAATAGACCTCTCTCCCCAACACTCTTCTCTTGGCATGAGATCACCCAAAAAAAAATTCTTGGCATGAGATCACCCAAAAAAATCACTCTTGGCGTGAGATCACCCAAAAACCTCACTCTTGGCATGAGATAAAAACCTCACCCTTAGCGGAAAGACACTCAAATCCAAAATATCTCCAAAGTAAAACATGACAACTTTCTATCCTTTACTCTCTCATACATCAGGTGCACTCTTTCCTTAACTACTACTTTTACACACTTATACATATGTTACTCTGATTTTTTACATACGGGACTTTGACTACTCTTTTTCTCTTCTTTTGTAGGTTCATCCTTACAAGAAGCAAATCACATCTACAAGCTCACAAGCTCCACAAGCTCAACAGCACACTATGCACACACACTTCACCCTTAAGGTCTATCTCCCTTTCCTATATACCACACTTCACATTACGATCACTTCATGATACGTGTCCACTCGGCACACTATTGGTTACGCTTCTCTTTGGATCACAAGGTACACATCTTCTATCTACTTTATGTTATCAAGTATTCACTCAACAACATAAAATGGGGAAAATGTAGACACAAAATCTATGCACTTGGGTACATTTCTAGGTCCTAAAGCATACTAATGTATACATGATTCCTAAGAAAGAAAACTAGTGGTTGACAACTCCTTTTGGCCTTTTGATTGCTTTATCTCTTACACTTTACTGGCTTTACACATCTTACAGCTTTGTCGACACTTAACTAATTTATCTTTTATGACCTCAGACACTAGTGCCTAGTTAGGAAAGAAGTACCCAGGTGCTCCTGTCCCTCCTGGGTGCTCACGCACTTCTTTATCTTCTTCTTACTCTTTTGGGTACTTTTCACCTTTTTGTTACCTTTAAAACTTTGGGTCAACCTTTCAGTTTTCAATTACGAAATTCAAACAAGGGAATCATATATATACTTAGTTACTTCTCTCAAATAAGGGGCCAAACATCATAAGCATTATCTATCACCACCTAAGCTTGCACAAAGGCACAAGAGCATTACAAGGCATACATCTAGCACATCCATACAAGGGACAAGGGTTATATTTATCTGCATACACAACATAAGATGGGAGTTCATTCTATTCCATCACACACATTCTTACATACTCAGTATAATCTAAATCTAGCTTACTATCATTGTGTAACTTGCACAAGGGAAACCTAGGGCATCATTACACACACAAGCACATATTACTACATGGAGTTAGATATGTAGTGTAGCACTCAGTCGTAAGTTCACTCTTCGGGTGACCATCACGGTCAGTCCAACTCCACATTCTACATATTTTTTAGATTTGATGTGGTTTATGGATATGTGCAGGTAGCTCTCTATTTTGTAGGTTACAGGTACGACCGATGATCTAACAACAAAACTAGAGTGAAAAAATAATATCAACAATGAGTCTACTCCATCCCATAAAATTCCAGAACTTGAGCATCTAATAAGTCACAAGCACCCAGAATAGTCACTAGCACCTAGGGAACTCATGTCCTCCTGTGGGTGCTTCTGTATCATGGTTATGATTCTAGAACCCTTCCTAAGAGACCTATCCAAATGTTTGTATTACTAGGTCCATAGCTAGTAAGCCAACTTCATTGTGATTTATTTACAGTCTATTTCAATAGTTACTCAGTCCAAATCATCTCCAGATTGCACGAAATCATCTAAGTCATCTTCCCCTCTCACTTGCTTAGGGTTTTACATCATTGAATGTTTGTTTTTTGTCCATTACTATATAGTATCATTTGTATATCATTAGTTACAGTAAGTTGTGTTGAATTTAAGGTTTAATTCAATTTAGAGTAAATCAAAGATAAATTTAGACTTGAGAGGTGGTAGAGTCCTAGATGTCATGAGTGGGGTTGAAGCAGCGGGGAGAATAGGCCAAGGTAATGACGTGCATGGTGGAATAAATTTAATGGTGATAACTTGATTGTTATGAGTGAACTTAAGGCATAAATGGAGCATGGAAGGGATGGCTTGGGAAACCTGGAGCCAAAGGAGACCTAAGACCATGTCACAGTGCTTGATTTCAAATATAACGAGGAATGGTGTTGGTATGGTAAGGGACCCAATAGTAACGGGGAGGATGACATGTCTGTAAGACTTGGGGATTGGAAATGTAATTTGAGAGATTGGAAAGTTGATATCTAGTAAGAGTGCCAGAGAGAATGCACTAGAAAGGGCTGAGGGATGGACCATAGTATTATTGACTTGATGAGAACCAATGGAAGCATCAATATGCAACAAATTGGAATAAAATGTAGCATGGCAGTCATGATCTGAGAATGTAATAATTCACAGAGGTGAATCAGTAGTAGTAATAAGAAATCAAGCAGTGCTAATGAGGGAGGAGGCATCGCGTGATATGTGTGATTGGCAAAGGAATTAGTAATAGATTGTCATGATTAGGTAAGGGGTCATTGAATATTTTAAGCTTTTGATTATCGTTGATTGGTTTTGAAGTAGATGGCCCTAGAAGATCGATCACATTATTATTGATAAGATATTGAATGAGATGTTTAAGCTTAAAACAATGATTAGTAGAATGCACATTGCATTGGTGATAATCTTAGTGTGCATTTTCATCGTAATTAAATCCACATGGTTGAGAAGGATCTAGATTGAGTGGTGGAGGGAGAGTAATTAGATTGCTTTCAATGAGTTGTGGTAATAGGAGCCAAGGTGTGTAAGGTAGAATAGTGAAGCTGCACCTTGTGGATTATAATTGAAGCTTAGCAAGTGTAGAAACAACGTTGACAATAACTTTAGAATTAGTAGGATTAGTGGATGGTTTAGATGCGGATTTGGCTTGAAACTTATTGGAAGATGAAGTGGATGAAGTATCATAATACTTCATTTTTCCCATGGAAAACAATTTACTTTTGTGTAATTTGAGCGTGTAACATAAATTGATCGAAAGAAGGAGAATTCTCAAAAATGACACACTCTTGGAGTGGAGGCAAAAGGCTTTGGATGAATAGATCTTGCAATTCTAAATCAACTAGAACATTGGTAATTTGGGAAAGGTTATTCTTATATCACAAGACATAGTCCACAAGATGTTCGTTAGATCATTGTTTGATTTTAGCTAGTTGTGCATAGGATATCTTACTATCAATATTCATATAAAAATGAGAAAGGAATGCATCGACTAAAGATGTAAAATATGTTACTGAATGGATAGATAGATTGTAGAACCAACACATAACATACTCATGTAAGCTTAGAGGAAACAATTTTTCCAATAGTGGAAGGTCATCGACATAGTCAATACATGAAACATGAAAGGAGCGAAGGTGTTCCTGAGGGTCTTCGTGGCCATTGAAGATACAAATTTTAGGTGAAAAAAAGTAGTAGGCAGTGGATAAGAAGAGATGGCAGGTGCAAAAGAGATATGAAGGAGGAGTGAGGAATCTATAGATGGAGAGGAGGTTGAAGAGGCTTGTTGTAACTTATGAATTTGGGTTTGTAAATCATAGTATAATAAGGCTAGGTCATGAATGCCCAAAGAGGAGCTAGGTTATGGGAAGTATTGGGAGGAATGAGAGGAGCAGTGGTTGTAGCAATAGAAACATGAATGGTGGAAGGTTGGCTGGAAGTCATGATGACCAAGGAGGAAACCATGAGAGAAAGTGTGGTATCATCTTGATATTTTTTAGTAGCGATTAGAGCATTTAGGACATGTAAAATATGCATGGGGTGATTACATAAAGTGGAATGGAAATTAGTGAGTTTTTCAAGTTGTTCTTGATCAACATTAGTGTCCTCAGAGTGTTCATTGTCAAAAGCTTCAATGTTTTAAAGAGGAATGTGGATTGAGTTAATCGTGGTTTTATCAGAGTCAGCCATTGGTTTATAGATCTTACGGACATATGGGGTAAACTCAATGTGCTCAAGAGGAGAAAAATGACCACTATGGGTAATGGGCATAAAAAGAAGGCCTTGAAGAAAAGTAGGGTTCGAGCGAATGGCTTCACCAAATGATTTAATCTAATTTGAATTAAATAGATTATTTCATAGTAACTTACTGTAACAAATGATATTATGATAATTAAGTACAGTAGTGCACAAGAAACAAGTATTCAATGATGTAAAACCATGACCAAATTAAGGGAGAAAGATGACTTAGCTGATTATGTGTAACCTGCGAATGATCGGGACTGTTTGAGTGCTAGATCTTACTGGGAACAGTGTTGAAATGGATCGATGAGGATTCAAAACCCTAAGAATTTACAAGATAGAAGCACCTATAGGAGGATAGGAGTGCTCAAGTGTTAATTATTGGTCTGGGCACCTGTGTTTGCTTATATGATTAGAATCTGGCCTTTTTTGGGTCGGAAGAGCTTCGTTATTGCTCCCTCTTTGTCGTTATGGATTGGATGTTAGATCATCGGTCATACCTGTAACTTGCAAAATATATTACTACCTACATATGTCCACAAATCACATCAAATCTAATAAAAAACATGCAGAATGTGGAGTCAGAATGACCCTAACGGTCACTCGAAGAGTGAACTTACGACTGAGCACTACACTACATCTCAGACTCCATGTAGTTATTTATGTGTGTGTGTGTATCCATGTCTCATGCCCTATGTTTCCCTTGTGCAAGTTGCACGATGATATCGGACTGGATCTAGATTGTCCCAAATATGCAAGATGTATGTGATGGAATAGAATAGACTCCCCTCTTATGCATAGTATACAGATCAATTCAACCCTTGTCCCTTGTATGAATGTGCTAGATGTATGCTTTGTAGTGCTCTCGTGCCTTTTGTAGAAGCTTAGGCGGTGATAGATAATGTTTATAGAGCTTCACCCCTTATTTGAAAGAAGTAACTAAGTATATATATGATTCCCTTATTTGAATTTTGTAATTGACAACTGAAAGGCTGACCCAAAGTGTTAAAAGGTGACCAAGAATAAAAAATAACCTAAAAGAGTAAGAAGAAGAAAGAGAGGGACAAGAGCACATGGGTACTTATGTCCTAACTGGGTGCTAGTGTCCAAGGCCATCAAAAATTAAATTAGTCAAGTGCCAACATAACTGTAAGATGTGTAAATCCAAAATAATTCTTAGTCAAACTCATAAACAGTAAAGTGCAAGAGATAAAGCAACCAAAAGGCCAAAATGAGTTTTCAACCACTAGTTTCTTTCTTAGGAATCATGTTTACATTAGTATGCTTTAGGACGTAGAAATGTACCCAAGTGCATAGATTTTGTGTCTAGAGAATCCATTGTTTAAATAGGCTCTCTGGGTTGACTCGAATAATAAAATAACCAAGGGTAAATGATTCAAGCCAATTATAAGCTTGATCAAACTTTGGTAAATCAAGAATAACACAGGTTAAAACCAATACCTCATGGAATACTGGCAGGAAAAACTTCTTTTCTGTATTCGGTGTCATTTCTATCCAGAGCCCTGTCAATAATACCTGCATAAAATGATGTAAGAGTCGAAGAGATGACCTTTAATATAGACTTTTACGCCGCCAAAGAATGGAGAGGTGGATTAGTTTAGCATAATAAATTTGCAGAGTAGTCAAAGCCCTGCCTAGATCGTTATGTAGACAGGCAATGTGATATTAGGGCCATATGAAGGCTTCACAAATAAAATAACATACAAAGTAACAACTAAACCCTAAACCGGTCTTGTCCCTATGGGATTGAATTTCATACTAATTTTCTTTTAATATGCTGTTAGGGGAAAGGCACCAATTGGTGAACATGCACTGATAGATGTGCACCTTTTGTGAGGGTGGGCTCCACTAAGTGGACTAATAATTTCAAATTAATATACTTGAAAGGACCCAATAAATGTGCACATTTGTACAAAAGTAAATCTTACAAAATCTTTATAAAACTTGAACAATTAGTACACTCTTTAATACAAAACATGTATTAAGTGACACATTGGGAACATTAACATTTAGACTCCCATGTTTGAGACTTAAAATTAAAAGCCAATTTGTAGCATTAAAATGCCAACATAAATAAAATAAGTACATATGTGTACATAATCAAAAGTTCACTAGTTTATGCATATGAACAAACTAGTTCACATTTACCCCATTTCACATATATTCAAGTACTATTAAAAGCACTAGTATTTCAAGTTTCCAAGATGAAATTAAAATACATTTTAATTTTAAAACAAACAAATTTCTCCTGGTTTTTTTTAATCATAATTGTCCTTTCCTTTGCCACCTTCGACCTCATTAATTATTTCACCTACAAACAAATTTTTATCAAACTCACCATTTTTCCCACAAAAATCAAAATTAATGCTAAGTAATAAATATTCCTCCAAATTTTGAATAATCCTTCCAAAATCTAAGAATTAAAATTCAAATGGGATGTAGTATTATATATTGGATGAATATGGTTAAGAATTATTTTGTGGAAACAATTGACATAGTACATAACTGGTAGAGTTGTATACCAAATTTAGATTTGCAAGGAGGCCACATGTACATAGAGGTAAATGATTGTTTCCTTTTTAATATTCAATGTATTTAAGGAATGTTTGAATATGTGAAGAATGTCATAAAATAGACAGAATGTTGAATACATGAAGAATGTCTACAAATGCAAATGAATATTTGAATCACTTACCTTAACATATGAGGAATATTTGAATATAAATAAGTGTTTTCTTTTTTTATGTTGTTAATATTTTAATATCTATGGTTAACTTTATATTGACTGAATAAATATGTGAATGATGTCATAAAATACACATAAGGTTAAATACGAGAAGAATGTATGCATATGCAATGCATATGTGAATCACTTACCTTAACAAATGCAGATTATTTGAATATATATAAGTGTTGTTTTTGTTTATGTGGTTAATATTTGAATATCGATTGTTAATTTTATATTGACTGGATGAAAATGTGAAGGATGTCATAAAATAGATAGAATGTTAAATACGAGAAGAATGTTTGCATGTGCAATGCATATGAGAATTACTTATCTTAACAAATGTGGAGTATCTGAAAATAAATAAGTGTCGTATTTATTTACACAAATTAATATTTTAATATCAGCTATTAACTTTATATTGATTGGATGAAAATGTGATCAGTTTCATAAAATAGATAGAATGTTAAATACATGAAGAATGTTAGCATCTGTAATGAATATCTAAATCACTTACCTTAACTAATGAGGAATATTTGAATGTAAATAAGTATTTTTCTTTATTTATGCAATTTATATTTGAATATCCATTGTTAACTATATTTTGAATGGATGAACTAGAAATTATTGAACATGCATTGAATATATAATTGTAACTTTGTCATTTTCTACTATGCATTCAAAATTTTAATGTGGACTGAAATTGTTGAATATATAGTGAATATGTTGTAAGTTCATTACATGCTCTTATTACATTGTTATTATTTAATAAATACATATACTCTTAGGGAGACCACATATTTAGGAGGTAAATGAAATTATATTGTTGACTTACCCATTCAAAAAAAACATGTTGTTATTAACCATAGATTGTTGTTATTGAGTTATAGGTTTCGTTATGACCAGATGTTTTTTCAACCATACACATTGAACTATTGTTTTTTCAGTGTATATTCATTTATTTCAATGAATTTTTTTATTCCTTTGTTCCATGAACTCTTCTAATACAATGTAGAGATTGTCTAAAAAACAAGTTTTTTCACCCATGTATCTTACAGTGTTGTTATTGACTTTACACTGTTGTTATTGAATATACAATGGTAATTTTGTTATGTCAAACAATGCATGAAATGAAAAAATTATAGGCATATAGTTGATTTATATTCACTAATTTTAGAGTATTTGTATTCAATGTTCATATCACCACAAACTCTCTCAATTCAAGTAATTACCACTAACCTTCAAACCATACATTCAATGTATATTAAATAATTTTAGGGTATATGTAATATATGAATGTAGTATGATTATTTGGCAATGTGAACACTAAATACACATTAGAAAAATCAAACTTTCATAGTGAACCAAAAAAAACAATTTTCCCACACCAAAACTGCTTGTACCCACATGGAAAGAAGACAAATTAGAATCTATTCCCAAAAAATATGATTTTAATTCAATTCACATCATCCTCTAACACTCCACCAGTCTCTGTCGATTGCCTTTTCCTGTGTGCCACGTCAGCAATCATTGAAGTGATTAATTACATGACATTGCATTTGGAAGTATGTGTGTGGATGGAGATGAACATCCATGCCCCTTCCAACCCTATGATGGAGCCAAACACTCTTTCGACCCTAGAACTGAGCTGAAGACGACACCTGAGACCATTTCCATATTTTTTTAGATTTGTTCTCTCTAGCATGCAATGAATGCATTTGCAGGAAATACTTGTTTTACAATCATATATTTGTTCTATATTGATTTGTTTCTGTGATATGTTCTTCTTTAATCAAGAATTACGAGTTTTACAAACGTATATTTATTCATTATTGAGTTGTTTATGTGCACGCTCTTGTTTAATCTTTCATTCAGCACAAACTCTATTGATTCATCACATTTTAGAATTTTGTACAAATTTCTACATATGGTTATTTATTTTAGTTTATCATAAATAATTACATGACACTATAGTATTCAAGAGCAGGCCTAAAAGATAAAAGTCATGAATAAACCCTAAAAAGGGGGTGTTAAACTTGATTATATACCTTACTTGAGAGCAAGAGTTAGCAAAAGATAATAAAAAATAATAATTTCAATTCTAGTACAAATAAAAAAATAGAGTTAAAAATAGCACCACGACTCAGAGGTAACTACTAGTGTTAGTGAGAAGTGCACAACAACATCTAAAAAAAAATTATTAGAACTAAGTGGATGAATGAAAACAATGTTAAATCAAAAATATATTTTGAAGAGAATGGGTATTCCATTAGAGGTGTTGCAAAAAAGTGGGGTGTCTTAGCGGGTTCATTATCTAACTAGTTAAATGGTATCACAACTATGAAATTTAAAGGACCCCCAACCATTTTAACATCTCAATAAGAGTTTGAAATTGTACGATATTGTAAACATGTGGCTGATATGGGTCATGGTATATAAATTAACTCATTAAAACCTCACATGGCACGCATATGTGAGAAAATTACTATGCTCCATTTACTGATGGTATGCTTAACAGATCTTGTGGGTAGAGTTTAGAAAGAGGAACAAATATTTTCCTTTAAGGACCAAAGAAGGCCTTGATCATGATAGGGAAGTTATGCTTAGGCCTGACATAGTTGTTTCTTTTTATGAAAAATTTGATCAAATGTGTAAAATGGAGAAATATGGATGACAAAGGATATGCAGCTGCAATGAAACTGGTGTGTAAGTTGTTAGGAATTGTGGGATAAGAGTGATTACAAAGATGGGTGGTAGAAGTGTACACCATATACTCCCAAATATTAGAGAGTGGATCATAATACTTTGTTGTGTTAATGTAATAGGGTGGAGTATACCATGCTTCTATATTTTTAAAACACAAATGACAATCATTTAACTATATTTCAAATTGTGAGCATGGTGCATGTATGGCATCCCTAACCATACATGTGGATGATAAAGGAATTATTTTTGAATTGAATGCACCACTTTTCTAGATTAGTTCTAGGTGGTGTTTCACCATAAAATAGACATCTTCTCATTTTTTATGGCCATGGAAACCACGTCGCATATGAGACAATTCAAGAGGCAAGATCATTGGTCATTGATCTTATCATTTTTCTTGTGCACACTAGTCATTGGATACAACCTTTAGATTTTAGTGTGTTTTCACCATTTAAAACCTAATTCAAGGATGAAATACTCAAATGGATGGTCAAACATCAAAAATTAGATGTGAAAAGATCTAAATTAATAGCTCTTAGTAGAAAGGATTTTAAGAAAGAATTAACTCCATCAAATATAAAAGATGGTTTTATGAGGACTAGAATATGACCTCTAAGTAGATATACATTGGTCAATGACATGCACCCTTGTAATGCATTTGAGGTTGAGCTAATAGAGGATGAAATAGTTGTGGAGAGCATTATGGAGATGGATAGTTATAACAAAGATGAAATCGAACAATTTATCAAAGATAATAGAGAAGAAATCCAACAAAATGTTGATCAAATCCAATAACAAAACATTATGTAGACAACCAATGTCAATCTGATATAATTCAAAAATAAAAGGTGGGGGTGACAAAGTTTAATCAACAAGACATGAAAACATGTTTAAGTCATATTGGAAAATATTGTCAAGTTGCAATCCATGTTGAAGTTGAATGAATCACACCGACTCATGTGAGTCAAACACAAGAACCCATCACAACAAAATACGGGATAAGTAAGCCAACACTAGTTAGCTAGCCTAAATGGTTGAAAGAATCTTCTACAAACTTGGGGATTCTATTAGACCTTTCCAATGAGGAGGTTTCTCATTCCATGTCATCCCCTCCTTCTAGCATGCCAAGTTGAGTAGTCCATTATTATGAAGATTATAATACATGGGAAAGTGAAGATGATAGTTAGTTGGATGTTGAAATTTTGATATGTTCACAAACATTAGTACAAGACACAATAGAACAATCGTGTAATGCATAAGAAAGAAACTGGGTTGGCAGTTCGATGCAAAACTTTCTTAAGCATCCAATTGAAAAGGATTAATGATATAGTAGAATGTGCAAATAGAGGGACTAGAAGGTTGAGTAGGAAATCACAAATTTTCACATCAAATGACTACTTGAAATTTATTGATGAACAAGAAAGACAAAGGAAGGAATTAAAGGGGTTAAAAGAAAGAAGGAAATAGAAACTTGAGGATATGAAGGAAAACAAAATCATTGCATAATAAAAAGGAAGAAAAAAAACTCAAATGGAAAACTTAAAAGGCAAAGGGAAAGAAAAAAGATAAAACAAAAATATAAAAAAGATAAAAAGGGAACATGAGATGCTACATGGGGGGAAGGAGATGACATAAATAGAAATGAAAAGGAAAATATGATAAAACAATCCAGAAAATATGATTCCTTTACAACATCCAATTATGATGGATTTATACAATATTTACACTCCATCTTTTCCAAATGTGGCCAATTACCAAGTGAGCAACACATTTTTTTCTACAAATCAAATTTAGTCTCCTTCAACACCCACAATGCAATTTCTAAAAACACAGTCTCCTTCAAATGTAGCAATGTAATTTTTGAAAACACCAATGAAATTTTCTCATGTATGTAATATGTAATTTACTACAAGTATAACACACATGAAAATTCCTACAACCAATCCCATGCATGTCAATTATAATAGCCAAATGTAATTATGTCATGCAAGTAATCAGTAACTCACATCACTAAGCACAACTAGTATGTCAATTACACCCCAAATGGAGAATGGAATAGTATAAAACAACATAAGAAGTGACATAGCTAACGAAATTGAAGAAGACTATGAATTTTGAATAATTTATATGTTACCTTATTATGTGATTGGTATGTGTAATTATAATGTTATTATGAAAAAGTTATAACCTTCATGCATAAATTTTGAGCTTAGTTATGTAAATGTTTTTTTGGGAAATCATACAAGCAGTATTTAGTTGTTTCCATCCTATCATTAAACATAAGTATATGTAGTATATTACATGATATAAATATAAAAGGAGTTTTGGTAATGTGTAAAAACATGAATTATCTTCTTATAGGTGTTTATAATTTTTATTATTCATTATTTTATAAAACAATGATAGAAAATGAAAATAGTTCACTGCCTCAGTAAGGTCATTAATGACCTCACTTATAGAATTAAGCATTACAATTTCCAGTTGAGTAAAGGTGTCAAAAGACACAATTGTGATATTCTCATCTCCCTTTCTGATACATCATTCCTTTTTTAACCAACTTTTGATAAGGTATCTACAAAAAATGGACCTAGGAGAATGAACACATTTGCAAGAAAAAACAATATCAACACCCGTATAATCAATCTATGTTTAGTAATTCCAATGTATATGTAAACAAATACTTAAATAAGGACTATGTTCAGCTAATTTTTTTCTTTACAAATTAGATTATTTTTTCTTTGCATATTAACAAATTGAAATTACTGAATATACATTGAGAATAAAAAATATAATCCTTTTGTTGCATGCAAATGTGCTCAGTCCATGGACAAAATAAAGATGAAATGACATTGTAGGTTGGAAGGGATCAAAAAGTGTTATGAAAATATGTTAATAGGTAATGGTTTCTTTGAATGCAGAATTGACGTGTAGTTAGAAAGGAAGGAGGAGGAATATAGAGTAATAGGAGCACGTTATGAACAAGTTTATGGTAGGATGGGTTGTAACATATTAACTTCATAAACAAAGAAAACACTTATTTATATTCATAAATTCCTCAGATGTTAAAGTAAGTGATTCAGATATTCATTATATATGCATACATTTTTCATGTATTTAACATTTTCTCTATTTTATAGCTTTCCTCACATATTTAGACATTCTTTTAATACCTTGAATATTAAAAAATAATTTTCATTTACCTCTTGAATATGCGGCCTCCTTGGAAATATAAGTATTTATTCATCAATAGCAATGTAATAAGAACATGCAATGGACTAACAACATATTCAATGTATATTCGGTAATTTCAGTGCACATTAAAGGTTTGAATGTGTAGTAGAAAATGACAATGTTACAGTCATCTATTCAATGTATGTTTAGTAATTCCAATATATATTCAACCTGTCAATATAAATTTAACAATGTATATTCAAATATTAACTGCACAAACAACACTGTATTTCCAATAAATGAACAAAATGTACTAAAATTAATGGATATACATTGAAAAAATAGTAGTTTCGCATGCTTGGTTGGAAAAACATGTTATAATAGAACTAATTACTCAATAACAACAATGTATTGTCAATAACAACAATGTATTTTGAAACTGTAAGATGCATGGGTGAAAAACCCTTTTTTTGGACCATAACTACCTTGTATTAGAAGAGTTCATGGAAAACGGAGGAATAAATAAAATGCATTGAAATAAATGAATATACACTAAAAAAACAATAGTTCAACATGCTTGGTTGGAAAAACAACAGATCAGAACAAAACCCGTTACTCAATAACATCAATGAATGGTCAATAACAACATTGTATTTTGAAACTGTAAGACGCATGGGTGAAAAAACTTGTTTTTTGGACAATCACTACACTGTATTAGAAGAGTTCATGGCGAATGGATGAATAAACAAAATGCACTAAAATAAATGAATATAGACTGAAAAAATAATAGTTCAACGTGCATGGTTGGAAAAACAACATATCAGAATGAAACTCATTACTCAATAACAATAGTGTATGGTCAATAACAACACTGTATTTTGAAATTATAAGACATGTGGGTGAAAACCCTTGTTTTTTGGACAATCACTACATTGTATTAGAAGAGTTTGTGGTGAACAAAGGAATAAACAAAATGCACTGAAATAAATGAATATACATTGAAAAAACAATAGTTCAACTTACATGGTTGAAAAAACAACATGGCATAACGAAATCCATTAAACAAGAACATAACCCTGTGTAAAAATGTGTACAAAAGGCCGATATATGATGAATCAACATAGTTTGTGCCGAATGAAAGACTAAACAAGAACATACACAAAAACGACTCAATAATGAATGAATATAGGTTTGTAAAACCGGTAATGCTTGATTAAACAAGAATATGCACAAAAACAACTCAATATAGAACGAATATATGATTGTAAAAATGGTATTACTTATCAATGTGCTCATTACATGAAACCCTGAAATGGGCTCACCTCGTCTTCACCTTCGTTACAGTGCGTAGAGGGTGTTCGGCTCCGTTGCAGGGCAACTAAAGGGTGTTTTGCTCTATTGCATGGTTGGAAGGGGAGGGAATGTTCAGCTTCCTCCTCTGCATGCACACTGCAAAATGCAATGTTATGCAATTAATCACAACATTGAAAGTTGAAGTGGCTCGTAGGGAAAAACAGTGGGCGGACGCTGACAAAGTAGTAAGGGATGATGTGAAGTGAATTAAATGCGGTTTTTTTTTGGGAATATATGTTAATTTGTTTGCTTGTCACGTGGGAACAAGTAGTTTTTGATGCAAGAAAATATATTTTTTGATTCACTATGTAATTTTTTTAATGTTTTGTATAGTGGGCCTACCATGTGACGTTTGATGTGGCGCCACGTTGACTTCCCCACTTTTTTGAAGTCACAACAAAATTTGTGACATGTAGAAAAACATTTAAAGCTCTTCATTGTCATGAATTTTTGAGCACATTATTGAACATAAGGTGCTCAACGACCGGAACATTTCCCCTATCGAAACGTGTTCTTCTTCTTCTTCTTCTTCTTTTGTTTTGTTTTGTTTTGTTTTGTTGGGGAAATTAGAAAAGCCAAAGTAAAAATGGCCACAAAAGCCAAATCCCAACCCACACCAACAAAATATACAAACATTTTTACATCCTGCCCTTCAAAACAAAAATGGAAAGCTTTTTTATTTCTTATTTGGATGATAAACCAGAGGCAGCTGAAGCCAATCAATGTCTGCCCCAAGCTTGCTGCCACGCCCATCACAGCCCTGCGCACCCATAACCATCTCGACTCAACCTCCTCTGCCCCCACCTGACCCCTCCCCCGTGATTCCCCTCCTTCAAAAACTACTTGCTCCTCCCCATGAACAAGATCAGAACAAACACAAATCAAAATTCAATCACTCCATTGAAACCCAACAAAAAATCAACAAAAATTCTTTGGCCCTTGAATGCCCCTCCAGACCCACTCCAATCATCAAAGCCAACACATCACATTACAAGCGCAAGGACCATAAGGACGGTTTCATTTCTCAACCGAGTACCCATGAAGAAGTAAGGTCTACTACTGGGAGGCACCATGGAGACAACAAGAAAAGGAGGCCTGACAAGAGCAAACTCACAGAATCAGGTAATTTAGTTTTTGAGTCTATTCTAAAGGAACATGTTGATGTAGGTAAAATTTTGGATTTAGGTGTTGAAAAATTGGCACACGGGGACCTGGTAGGCATCATAAGAGGGCTAGAATGGGTTAGAGAATGGGAGAAAGCTTTGGAGGTGTTTGGGTGGATGAGGAAACATGAGGATTACAAGCCAACTTGGGGAGCAATTTGTGTAATGATTAGGTTTCTGGGTGAGGAGGGTCAGTTCCCCCAGGCTGTTGGCTTGTTTAGGAATCTTCAGCAAGAAGGCTATTCCATGGATGCTTATGCTTATAATTTATTGATCTCCGCCTGTGCAAGAAATGAAATATATAATGATGCAACATTGCTGTTCAAGGAGATGCAGGAAGTAAGAATTGAGCCCAACCTTGTCACTTACAATTTGATGCTTTCTGTGTATGGGAAAATGGGTTCTTGGGACAGAGTTGTGGATCTTTTTCAAGAGATGAAGAGTCAGGGTATTAGGCCTGATGAGTATACCTACAATACTCTTATTGGCGCCTCTCGTAGATGCTCTCTTTGTGAAGAGGCAATGAATTTTTTTAATGAGATGAAAGCAGCTGGATGTAAGCCAGATAGAGTGACCTACAATTCTCTGCTGGATTTGTATGGGAAGTCTCGGTACCATAAGGAGGCCTTGAACATCTTGCAAGAAATGGAGAAGAATGGTTACCCTCCTAACATTGTTGCTTATAATGTTCTCATTTCTGCTTACAGTAGAGCTGGCCTTTACAATGACGCGATTGCTTTGAAGGATACTATGTTAAGCAAAGGAATTCACCCTGATGTTTTTACATATACAAGTTTACTTTCTGGATGCGACAAAGCAGGGCGAGAGGGGCAGGCCATGGAGATTTATAAGGAGATGAAAAATGCGGGTTGTAATCCAAATCTCTGTACATACAATGCTGTCATCGGTATGTATGGGAAGAAGAAGAATTTTGAGGAGATGATGAAAGTATTTGATGAACTTAGGTCTAGCGGGTGTACTCCCGACATTGTTACATGGAATACTATGCTATCAGTGTTTGGACAGAATGGAATGCATGTAGAGTTGTCTCAAGTGTTTAAGGAAATGAAGACTGCAGGCTTTGTGCCACAACGGGAAACATTTAACACTCTCATTTGTGCTTATAGTAGATGTGGATCGGTAGAGCAGGCTATGACAATTTATAGTGGAATGCTGAAGACTGGTCTTAGCCCTGACCTTTCTACCTACAATGCCGTATTGGCAGCACTGTCTAGGGAAGGGCTCTGGAAGCAAGCCGAGAAAATTCTTGCAGAGATGAAGGGTGGTCATTGTAAACCAAATGAAATTTCGTATTGTTCCTTGTTGCATGCTTATGCAAATGGGAAAAAGATAGAGCGAATGAAGGGCCTGGCACATGATATATATGCAGGCACAATTTATCCTAGTAGAATTCTACTCAAGACTCTTGTGCTAGTTAACAGCAAGTGTAAGTTACTTCCGGGAACAGAACGTGCTTTCTCAGAGTTGAACAGAAGAGGTTGCTTAGTAGATTTAAATACTTTCAATGCCATGATTGCCATTTATGGGAGGCTGCGCCGAGTTGAAAAAGCACAGAATATATTACAATCTATCAAGAAGAATGGTTTGAATCCTGATTTAGTAACATACAATAGTTTGATGAACATGTACGGGAAAGCTGGACAATGCAGGAAATCTGAAGATGTCCTTAGAGAAATGCAAACAAATGGGGTGAAGCCAGATCATGTCTCTTATAATACAGTTATTTATGCTTACAGCAAAGAAGGTCTTTTGCAGGATGCATCGAGAATTTTTTCAGAAATGATAAAGTCAGGACTCACTCCTAATGTTGTCACTTACAATACATTTGTTGCTAGCTATTCAAGTCTTTCAATGTTTGAGGATGCTATGGACGTTGTTGAGTACATGAAGAAACAGCGATGCAAGCCTGATGAGGCCACCTATAATGCAATTGCAGATGGCTTTTGCAAAGTGGGAAGATTCAGGGAAGCAAATATATTTGCTTATAATATCAGGAAGTATGATCAATTTTTTTGTAGGAAAGCAGAAGCTAGGCTTGTTAAACGCATACATGATTATCGAACTTGAGGGCCATCTGTATGTGATTTTTTTCTTTGTGGCTACCAGGAACAATTATACTCTTAAATGTCTAGGAATTCTTACAATCTTTAGACTTCCAGTACATGGATAGGTCTGTGTCAGAAAATGGAAAAGGAGAATCCTGCAAGTGAAAATGCCATGTAAGTTCAATGTACATGTATAATAGTAACATACAGTAGATTGTTGCATGACTAGTCATTCTTGTTCTTAACTTCTTTTATGGTGATTTTTGAGCCCCGGTAGCAGTTATTCAATCAAGCAGGTTCAGTGCACTTAAATGGTTTACATTTGAATATGTACACAAGGGTTTCTATCTAATTTTCCATATGAATGGTTAGAAATCAATATCTTTCCATTTATAGTGTATTATATAACTTTGTGTGGGGTGGCCACTTTTTTATGGAAGAGTGAAGTTTTCTTGCAGACACTTAGGAGCATTGTTTGGCACCAAATTTCCATAAGATTTCTTCCCTTTGATATATGAGAAATATGCTAAACTCGAAGTTCTGGTGATTTTCCTACACACACTAACATACACACACATAGTTTTTAATTTTTTCAGCAGAGCAAAAAGAAGGCAGCTTAGAATTTATGTCCAGGTGACAAGCTATGCTAAACAATAAACATTCAGTTCTTCAGATGTAGTACCAAAAATTTTAGTGACAGAAATTGCATTGAATACTGTTATTGGCATAAATATTAACATCTTAGTGAATTATGATAATATTCGGTGCTTTGTGATTCCATCATGTTCATTTTGTCACAGGTGCCTAATAATTATGTCACTGTTCCAGCTGAGAAATAATTCTGCATGCAATATAAGCACGTACGCCCATATTTGTGGCTTTTATATAGGCAAAAAGAAAATCAATATACCCCTAGGTATTAAGGGGTGAAACAGATACCTTTTTTGTATTTTTTGATGTAGGTATTGGGGCTGAGGTAGAGGGGACTGGTATATAGGGTTTACTCCCAATTTTTGGCAGCATTGGTGATAGCTTGGAAAGGGCCGAATGGAGTGAAATCAGGTTCAATTGGAATTAACATACTGAAGCTTCATTCTTTATGGGAGAGTAGATTTAACAACTAGTGGCATTGTCCTGCCAGTTGTCTGAGTTGTGGTCATTCACCAGCAGGTCATGGAGAAACCAATAGGTTTCATTTAGTCAAGTGCATTTCCTGCTCCAGAGAGATCAGCATCCTGGAGTATGTGCACAGCCTTCTGAGAATTATTTTCTTATTCTTCTTGCAGATGATAAGAATTAAGATTTCAATCTCATATGTTGGATATTCTGCATTCATAGCTAGGGTCTTAGCGTAATTTGTTTGAGCAGAGATCAAAGGACTGGAGGAAACTGTTATTTTCCAAAGGACTTATCAAGCTCCAAATCCAAGTGCACAAATTATTGTCTTTATAAAATGAGAGATTAAGTTAATCTGTGTTTGAGTTGGAATTTTATGAGAATATTTTGGATCTTTGCAGATTCACGGAGGAAGAAACGATAAGATAATAGAATCTGTCTTGGTAAGGAGCTCTAAACGTTACAGAAAGCTAGAGAAGGGCCAATCTATTAATAGACAAAGCTGAAATTTTATCATTGAATTATGATATGTATGATTAAAAATTGCACCCCAACAACTGACTTCTTAGAAACTCTAGTTTTTACTAGAATAGTTTCCATCCAATATCACAAACAGTTAAGAGGATTCATCACAAAATTCTTGCTAGTTGCATCTCCTTCATAAGATCCAATCTTGATTATCAGCTGATGGTCATAATAAGACCTAATCACACGCAATGCCAAGTCTAGGAGCCAGCAAAACTAGGATCAAGCCCTCTTACCCATTCCCTATTATGATATGTGTTGAATAAAATTGCATTCCTATCTACTTCTTAGATATTTTAGTTTTCAGTAGAATGGGTTTCATCATAAATCACACAGGTTATAAGTTCCAATAATGGAATTCTTTCTGGTTGCATCCCCTTTATAAGATCCAATCAGAATAGGTGTTGGTCATAAAAAGATCCAATCACATGCAATGCTAGGTCTAAGAGCCAATAAAACTATTATTAAGCCCTCTCACCCATTCCTTATTCGATCTTTCAGGACTGATACAAGTGATGCGGAGCTGTACATTACGTTGAAGAAATGTATTAGGGCCATCTATTAATCTCAGAAATATCTAACTAGATATAATTTGTAAAATACTACTAATGTCAAGCATTTTAGGATTTTTCTCCCCTAGTCCATTTGCCTGCTTTAAATTCATTAGACAAGGAGTATTTGAGGAGTTTTATCACTAGAACCATTTAGTCTTGATTTTTCTATAATCCCCTTTGTCTCTTTTTAGTTTGTGGTACACCATGGAAACCCATTTATGCTAGAGAATTTGGTGCATAACAGTTACCCCCTTTGGAGGCCAAGTGTGTCAAATGTAGAACATTGTTGAGATGTTGTATTTGCCATGGTATTTTCTTGTATTTAACATATACAGTTGATGCTTTCAGGACTACCGGGTCCAATGAAGGACTATCTTATACCACACAACCTAATTACTTAGGCACGAGATCAATGGAAATGCACAACAATGCCCCAATGCACAACTTGAAATACTTAATTCCAATATATTCCTTCAATAGAGGAAATTACAATTATATGCACAAAATAATGACAATCTTATTACAATTTTGAAATAACAAGATTCCGCAATCCCAAATGAGATGCAGTACACACAATCTCACTACCTAGACATGTAGGCTTTGCAATATATAACTAGAATCAGATTTGGTTCTTTCCCACACATAGGGCGTAACTAACATGACGTCTTTGTTCCTATGACTCGGATGCATTGCTAACTATCGCCTAATCTTGATGCCTCTACAAAGGAGGATTCCCTAGCGGTTGGGAAATCAACAATATAAAGACCTCGATATTAGGATTGAGAGTGGATATTGAGGCGACTTGACGGAGGCTACTTGGAACCCATGGGAGTCTGGATTACAAAAAATTTGCCAGGGATCCAAAGTGAATGAGACAAAGCACGATGGAGGCCTTTGGTTGTGATCCAAAGGGAGTCATGGCAGCAATTGGTAGCTCTCAGAGAGTTGGACGATGATGACGATGTCAACTGGGTAGCGGGCAATGTTACGCGGGGACGCACACCCCCCGTTCCCAAGCTGTCCCGGACATCCGGAACGTCCCGGGTGCTTGGGGACGGGGATGAAACGTCCCCCCACGCACCCCCCAAATGCAAAAATGAAGGGGACGTCCCTTAACTTTAGGGAACGCACCCGGGACGTCCCAGGCGCTTTGAGACTTTGGGGACTCCAATGGGAACACCATGAAGTCCCCGAGACGGCTAGGGGATGGCTAGGGGACGTCCTGAAGTCCCCTAAGTCCCCGGAGTCCCAACAAAATAAAAAATATAAAAAACATAAAGGATTATGACTTTGGAAAGAGGAAAATGAAAACTAGTCCTTTTCCCATGCAAACTTACTTTCCCAAGAAATGGATTTTTGTTGTCTTATGTAGGTTCCAAAAGAAGATATTCTAACGAGAGGTCGCTGTTATTTTACATTTTAAATCCTTTCTTATACATATCAATAGGAAGAATAAATTCATATGCATATTTTAAAGGATTTCTTTAGTTTCAAAATTTTGTTGTGCAAGTCTTTCTGCTTCTTTTTGTATGATATTGAAGGCTTTACCGGTATATTAGGATGTTCTAGAGGCCAACTTTGTATTTAATTTTTTAGTGTTTTTCAATTACCTGAGCCGGTTTTGACTATGGATGGCAATTCATGTAGTTTGCATGGTCTCTACTGTTCCAAAAAGCTATTTTTTTAATTTGAGGATATAATCACGTAAGTGACATGATAAAAAGATGTTGGCATGTTACATGCCCTTTGGGAACATTATTGGCTATGGTGCTGAAATTATAACCTTTCATGTTTTTTTCCAAGGTTAGGGGACCCATTGTATATTTTTAATATTTATATATTATTTTCTCAGAAGCACGGAAATGCCTCAGGGGGTCATGTTTTGTGGCAAAAAACGTTTCCGAAACGGGAAACAGAAACGAAACGTGTCAGACGTTTCCGGAAACGTCTGGCACGTTTCCACCGCTTTTTTAAAGTTTAAAACATCAAACCTTTTAAAAAAATAAAAAGAAGTTGCATTTAATAACCCTAACGCTAATCTACCTACCTAGACTTGCTAAAGACACTTCCGAAAAGCTATATAATGATGAGTCATGACTCTTTAGAAGTTCAAATTTCAATGAATACAAAATATTTTGAGTGCTTTATCAATTATCTCTTATGGTCTACAATTATAAAATGAGTATTATGCATATATATATATATTTAATAATATATTGTACGGACATTTTTGGTAACGTTTCGTATCCAAGGTTTTAAGAAAATTGTTGTTTCCGCGTTTCGTATTTGTTTCCGTTTCCATGCAACGTAGATTATTTTAATAGCCGCCCCCTCGCCGTCCCCAAAATCTGGGAGTTTTTTGCCGTCCCAGGAACCCCGTCCCTATGCCCCGACGTCCCCCCATCCCGGAGTCTTAGGTAACTATGGTAGTAGGGCAGACAAGGCAGTCATTGAGGGCAGTCCAAGGCATCCAAGTGTGAAAGATATTAAGCTTTTGAGTTATTTCAATTCCTAGATTAGAGAAATATGCTATAAAGTAGAGGTATTAGGATTAATTTGATAACTAATGTGTGTTTGAATATGTCAATTCTTGTAGAGAGGCCTATCGAGAAGTGGCATTCTCTTATAAAGAGTGCACACCATGAGATATTGGATGGTGTACTCGATCAACTAGACATGATAGTGATGTCAGAGTGGCGCCCTTAGCGGGTGAGCATATAGGTCTTTTACACTCGTTAGAGAGGCTGCCCGGATGTTACAAAGGCACAGAGCACAAACAAGTTTGTCTACATCTACAGCCGTAGCTGGAGGAGATATGGGTGATCTTTTGAAAAGGCTTAAGCGCATGCAAGATGCTTTGTCGGCAGAGCAAGTAGGTAGATTGGTCAATACTTAGGTGGTCGTGGCTAGACAATAGGCAAATGCAATGCAGATTAATACTTTAGAGATTGGGCTAGCTGAGGCACAGGGAGGCTCAAGAGGAAGGCTCTAGGGTGTCCTCCTTGGCTTGTTTCCTATAATCAGCTAGACAGACATGGTCCTCTCAGAGCATTGTTCGTCCTCCCCATGGGGTTGAAGGAGATATCTGAGATGTAGACATCATGTATTTTATGACGTACTTTTTGAGAGAATATATGTATGTATATAACAGCATTTGGACTTTGTTGTATGTAGCTTATGCTGTTATAGTGGATGGTTAGCACTTCATCTAGTTGGTGTGAGGGGCCCAACTTGTCTAGGTGTCATAAAAGAAGAGAAAAGGAGGGTTTAGGAACCCTAAAATCAGGAAAAATTAAGCATGAAATCTGAAACCCTAAAGGCGAAGAATGAAACCCTAGGTTGCGTAACTTTTAAAAAGAGTGAGTTCACCAAAATGTAATAGGGAAATTAAAGTTTTGTGCATCATCTACCTATTACTAATATGAATAATTCACAACTAATAAAGGGCAGTCCTAAATTATTATAATCTTGTTTTGAACAAACACTAACTAGAATTTGACAAAGTGTAATTAGGATTAGAGAGAGGAACTAGAATACGCGAATTGAAGCTGTGGCAGAGTGTTTAGATTGTGTGCAAAGGAAGATACTCATAAAATATTAGGACTTGGAAGTTTGCTCTAGACGGGTTGGTAGGAAGATGGACAATACCATTATCGAGCTTGTCTTGAGGGCTACGAACCTATCCTCTCTGGTTTTGTACTTGCTCCCTCTTTTTGTGCAGGTTCGTTTGTGTTTGCACTTTTGCTGTTTGGATCTAGAATATTGCGATGATTGTTTCTAGATCTTTTATGGCTTATTCTTGCTTCAAACCCTAGCTTTGTACCCTTGACTTGAAAAGGGGCTATTATGATTTGGTTGGACTACCGCAATACACCCTCGGGGTCCCTCGTTGATGTGATGAGTGTTGTGCTACATTCCATTACTCCAAAGAGGGATCAAGCCACATGTAGTTCTCCAAACTTGTGATGACATGTGGTTGAATTTATCATAGAAAAACAAGCCATTGATTTGTCCCTAACACTTGGCAACATGTAGCCGTGCTTTAGATTTAGCTCAACACTTGATCTAGGGCAGCAATATAGATGACTTCAAATTTGCAGCTTCTTGTTGTGATAATGTGCTCTAAGGGATAAATGTTTTAGTACTTTTTGTTGACCTTTTTAGATTGTTCCTAGATGCTTCTCAGGGTAGTGTCAAGTGCCCCTAATAGATTAGGGTGTGTTTGTATTTATTAATGACCATTCGTTTTTTTCCTGCTCAACCGACCCAAAAGTCTCGCCTAGGCCAACTAAATCAAGTAACCCTTTTGAAAGTGTGACTATTAAAATGCAAGGGAATAGGGTCGTAGGAGGTATAAAGGTTCGAAGCTGAACCTATCCAAGACCTATGAACCTATCTAGGGTGTGATAGAAATTAGGTCCGAAACAAGTGTAGGTCTGTACAAATATTCAATAGCAAGTGCATGATTGTTGAGGAGTTGAGCTAGAGAGTGGTTGGCGTTTAGTGGATACAAGGTATGAGATAGAGCAGGAGGTGCCTTTAGTTGGTCAAATAATGTGTAGATAGTGTATATTAGAATAAATGCAAAATGCCATATTACCAAGTGCCTGCACCAAATATAGGGTACTACACAAGTAAGGATTTCTAATCACCACATCAAATGCATCAAGAGGAATTACATCAACTTCTCTTTCAGTGGAGATTAGCTGTAAGGATTCCCATTAGAAGATAAACATGATAACTTGTTTAGGTTGAATCCCACTATATGTTTTTTTGTTCTTGTTTTTGTTTTATGGAGAATGTTTCATATATACAGTGTACACATATACTTTCACTTGACCATGCCATTGTGTTATGATAGGCGAATCTCTGCCGTCAAAGTTAACTTGGACTTGCACCAGTCCTCATCTGCACCCACTTTAGGGGTTTGAACCCGGGTCTCAATTACTGTATGTTTTACTTCTTACATTTATCCACACTAATGTTAGACCACACTCTTGTGGGCTAAATCCTAGTATATGTTAAGAAGCTTTGTTTTACTTCGTTTAACTCCCCTTGCCATGCACTGTTCAAGTTGTTTACCAGTATAATAGTTCAGGTTGTTGAAAAGATTGGGACACAATCTTAGGTCATTCTATGCCTCTCGCTTAGGTTGACTTCATTGGGTTTGGCATATCTTGGCTCCTAAGATATGTGAATTCCTTTCTTATCAATTAAGTTGTGCAAGTTTCTTAATATTAACAATTGGCAAATTCCTAAAATGCAGGATTAATTGAATCTATCTGCCAAGAGACTCAGGTTTCGTGATAGTAACATCCACAAGTTTTTAAGTTGGCTATAGAAGAATAGAATTGTTCTAGCACATTGACTTTATGTTTCGCTAATGCCATTTGACTTTGCCAAAGTTAGATTTAGCTAGTTCATACTCTACGATAAATGTATTAACATTTCTTGAAGTGACATTATTTTATGTTGGGTTTTGGAGAAAGCACCAATCTTTGGGAATTGCCCCTTGAATTCCTCATTCTAGAATGGTACGGGTGATAGAGGCCCAACCGAATTCCTCATTCTAGAATGGCACAGGCAACAGAGGCCCAACGTAACAATTTGCTTGAAGTTTAGGATGGGGCATTGGGAAATTTTCTTGATGGAAACCATTTGACTTTGACCCCCTTGGAGAGGGATTGTGATCTGTAATTGATGTGGATATTCCAATGTGTGATTCTTCAACACAGAATTCCACTATTATCCAGCTTCCTTCATGTCCATTTCTAGAATCCCATTATAATCCTAACACGCCTTCAAGGTCTATAACTAATCAAGCTTCTTGTTTGCAGGGTCATATAGCCGACTATTTTTAAAAATATTTCAACACATAGTCCCACTATAATCCAGCTTCCTTTGCAATTCTATTATAGTTTCTTACCATAATAGATGTCTTCATCATTTTCTTCACGCTTAGAGGAAATTGTCTCAATAATTACTTGAGATTTGGGGATTTCCTAGACAGGCTTATTCGGAGAATCACTTGGCCTACATAGGTAGAGTTACTTTTTGGCCAACAAGGTATGCAATGGTTCCTACTTGTGATTAGTGCGAGTCTGGACTCTGAACATCAAGCAAAGTATCTTCAACTAACAGTTTCTGAAAAGAGGGGACAATAACCTCAGAATGAGTGCAATCCGTCTCTTCCAAGTGAGATGGCTTGCACAACTTCAGCTGGCTTACTTTGACAACATCATGGATACTATGTTGAGCTGGAAGATCAAGTCGAAAGAAATTAGGTCCGACTGCTTAGAGAATAGTTTGATGGGCTTCAATTTGTGATGTTTGTTGTGAACCCCCTGTTATGCAACTGAAACCAAATGCTGTTGCCAGCATAGAACGAGTGAGGTAGTGCCTTGAATTTGTCTTGAGATTGTTGTGAAATGTTCTGGATTCTGTGTGGAGCTTGGTCAAATCTTGCACAGAGGATGAATGTTTCCCTTATTTATTTGGTAGTGGGCCAAATTTGTGGTTGGAAGAGCAATTGGAATCTCATAATTGCCAAAGTTTAGAAGCCATAACAAAATTCAAAAGGATAATACCTTAAAGAAATATGGGTAGTCTGATTGTACCTATGCTAAATGACATGTAGACAGGCATCCCACTACCTACTCTTCTAATGAGAAATGCAAAGAGCGTTGAGAAAATTGCAATTAACCACCTCAGTCTGGCCATCAATCTGCAGATGGAATGATGTAGAGAAGTGCAACCGACAACCTAGAAGCTTCCAAAACGGTCACCAAAAGTGATTCAAGAAGCATGAGTTGTGATATGAAATGATTGTGATTGGTAGCCCGTAGTCGCTCCAAACATGCTTGAATAACAATTCTGCAGCTTATGGAGCATCAATGGTTTTGAAGCACAACATAAAGTAGCCATTTTGAAAAAGTGACTGACAACCACAGAGATGCAGGCATGCAGTCATTGAGTGTAGGGCAGCCCATAAATGAAGTCCACGGAAAATGGATTCCTGTGGTCGAGAAGGTACCAGTAATGATTGATATGACCCAAGATTTCGGTTGGAGATTGGATTGATGATAAAGAGAGCACAAATACACGTAATCCTCAACCTGCTTCTGCATGGCAGGCCAATAAAAGCACCGTTGAAGGTGTTGCAAGGTCATTTATATGCCAAATTGTCCACCATAGGAGGACAAAAGAGCTTCCTTTAGCAAAAGTTGGCAAGATGGGCCGGTGGGAATGCAGAGCCGAGTGAACTAATACAATTCCTCTTCTAAAATGTTGTCAAGGAAAGGTGTCTAGTTTACCATTATCAATTGCCGCAAACCTTACACAATCAGATCAAACTAAGTATCTGTAAATTAGAGAGCTATTCAGTCATCATAGGTTGCATGCCTAATATCCAAAATGCTAATTATCATAGAAAGAGGGCAACTAAGAAGACCCGCCACATTGTTGGCGATGCCCCTCTTAGACTTTTTATCACAAAATAAAATTGTTGAATGTTCCTGAATCTTAAATTGAGGGTTCAAGAACTGATGTAGTTGGTGATCTTATGCAGAATTACCTTCTTACTGAGAAGATAATGGCACCACTGCTTCGGTGCTTTGACCAAGGCTAGATTCTAAATAAGGTCACAACCCTATAGAATCCCAATGACATCAATCAAAGGAAGCTTCCCAGTTTGCCCAGGCTGCTGATTATATGCTTCTCCACCATGCAGATCCTAAATAAGATTCAGACTAGTCTCATCAAGGAGCAGTTTTCAAGTTTATTATGTATGCTTACTCAGTTTATGCATAGTCATCTTTACAAGCACTTTGTATTATCAGTTTGGTAAGAAGTTTAGTCATAGTCATCTAGATTATAGATTCAAAGCTCAGCCAAGTCCCGAGTACCCGCCTGATAATTTGATCGGCGAGTAACTTGCCTGAAACTCGGCAGCCAAGTTTTTGGCAAGTACTTGCATAAAAACTTGCGAGTTTGAGGAGGAGACTCACAAGCTGCCAGAAAAGATTGTCAGGCGGTTAAAAAATGCAATTTTCTATTTTATTTTGTCATTTTCTCCTCTCCAGCTCTGTCAGCCCTGATAAGAGATTTTGAATTAGTCGCATTTACTCTTTTCTGTTTAAATCTAATAGAAAATATGCCTATTGTTTATTTAAATTCATTTCTTATGCTTTTTACAAGTATTTTGTGTGTTATTTAAGCATAATTACCAAATCTGGCTGGATCTGGACTTTCCAGCCTGCCTGGATAAATTCTGTCTGGGTAATTTTTTTTTTCAGTTTTTTGGGGATAAGAATACTCCTAACACCCTCATAAATTATTTAATATTAAAAATATTAACCTTTTACATTATGTTATTAATGTTTTGATCTGTAGTTGTCAATTTTTGCATATTTATAAATTATGCTTATATATAATATGTATATATTAGGCATGATTTTTTCTGAACTTTTTCAAGAGTCGTGGATTTTTCTGCCCTCTTGAACGGATCCAGATTTCTAGACTTGGTAACTATGTATTTAAGTTTATTTTTATGAATTTATATAATTATTTTATTTGCTGAGTCTGAATTTGAGGCAAAATAGTTATAGTGAGTCCGAGTTTTTGAACTATGATCTAGATCAGGCTTTGCTTTCTTCAGAAGGATCAGCAACTTGGTAATAATACTTCATAATTTTGTGGTATTTCAGGTGGATTCTTAGGAATGTAGTACTCACTGTAATATTCTGCACTATGTTGGCTGATAATGGTCAGCGCTTTGTCCTTTGGGTGAACTGTTTTTTTAGCTTCCACGACACTCCTCTATATTTAATAACATTTAAACATTTTTCAAGAAAAAGAGAATTTCAAAATGAAAACCACCACAAAACAGCTGGGACCCAAAAGCCATGATAGGCACCACTAAATGATTTCACATCAGGAACTCAATATACTGCTACAGATGTTTTATTTGCTTCAATAAAACCTCAAGTCTGTACTATCAGCGACATGTCTCCTAAGCGATGGCAAAAATAGACATATATTGTGACCTTGTGGGGTCTCCGGAAGCTCAAGGTCTCTTGACAGGACAGGGTTTTTATTGGATTTCTAGTCATTTTTGCTTCAGCATAGCAAGATAAATGTAAATTGTTTTGAGTTACTCCCACATGTTCAGAAGTCTCCAAACTTAAGCTTCCGAAACTCATTAGGTTGCATATCAGTCCGCTATGGGTCTATTCAGCATTAATTGGGAATCTGGGTACTTTTCTCTATAGAAGGATTTTCATAGTTCTTCAACACAATTTTGATAAAATTCCAAGTCTTACATTGGAAAAAGCAGAAAGAATCTGGGCGGTCTGGTTTCTTGATATGGGCGCAGATTTCTTTATCCACTGCCCTCTTTTACCCATGGGATACTGATATTGTTGCAGTCCAGAAATATTATTATGGAAATATGAATTTTTATTTGTGAAAATGCATTTCACAACCAGCACTCCTTTACTAGATACAAAAACTATAATATAGTAGAGCAAATATATTTGTCTTCTTAACTATGCTATTAATTTTCACCATTGGTAACAACTAATTAGTTGAGCCACAGCAAATAACATAAGCTAAATAGGGGCAGCACAAGAACAGTAGCTATTTTAAAAATTAAATAGTTGTCTATCAATCAACTAATTCTTAATAGCTATTAAAACTAGCAATCAAATGTGTCCAATGCAATGTGAATGACAAATGGTATATATTATTAAATTTAGAAACACAGTTATTACTTTTTTAGTTGATGTTGATAAAAGGTGTGATTGACAATACTGATTTTCTATTAAAGCCAAAACAAATGTTGCAAAATACATTAGAAGGGATGTTAGATAACAGTTAGTTGTGTAATAATAGAATACAAATGTAAGTGAGACATGTAAGTTTGCTAATAGTCACTCTCAAGAATGTTGTAAATGTGAAGTGTTGTTGTCAAAGTAGATTGAAAGAATGACTAAATGCTTTAACATATTATCTCTCCATGAAACTAAAATTAGACAGAATATGCAATTATATTTAAACAAATCTGAAATGGTTATGGTACATTCCAAATTTCTTTATTACCTCAACAAGTTTGAGAGCATCATTGTTAGAGTTATTTAGTGCATATCTTACAATCATAGCATTCCATGAGACCATATTTGTTCGAGGCATTTTGCAAATAAAAAACGGTATATGTTATTTGTGTTATAGGGATAGTTTTTTCTTTTGTAGTTGTGTTTGTTTAAACTATGGGTGATTGATTTTGTACGTGTAGAAATATCGATGAGTCACTTCATTTAAAAAATGCAAACATGAGGTCTAACCCTTAAAATTATTCAAAATGCAAAAAAGTGATATAATGTACAAAGCTTTGGATGGAAACAAATATAAATTGCATTGTTCTTTCTTGGTATTTTAAAATTCTAGGTATTTGTGTGCAAATGAAGACATTAAAAATGTGTTGTTATTGGTTAACTTAAAAAACATGCAACAATAAAAATGAAAAATCGAACATGTATGTTGAAAAGTGTAATTTTGTAATTGAAGATATATAGACGAACCACTTCATTTAAAGGTTTGATCTCTTCATTTCAAAGTTGTTACAAATTCGTACATATACATTTACAAATCTCATATCACGAGTGGTATTGTTTTGCGGACTGTTTTGTTTGAACTTAACATGAGAAGAATTATATCATTATGATAGCCTTTTGAGGGTAATTTTTTTCTGGTAAACATGAGTACATTAGATACCCTTTGAACGGAAATGGCGTCTAGGATAGAAGAAGTGTCGAGTAAAGTAGTAGCGGGGGTGTTATCAAAGTAGAGTGTAGCAGGGATTCTAGATTTGATGTTTTGTTTCATGAAAACTGCAGCTGTGGACTGGCTTCTGTGCCGCATTTTGAGGTTTAGAAGGAAGTATTGAAATCTTGGGTGTGGACCAAAGTGACCATCATGGTAGCGCATCAAATGAAGAACATATTCATGCATTGGAACTTCTTTTTTGCGAGGATGTTGCCACATTGCTTTTCCAGCCAGAAACAAAGTTGGGAAGGCCATTGAGAACATGACCTATGTATTGTATTCATTTATAGGCGAGAGCCCAAGCTCTGGCCATGACATGGTAAATGGGGTGTTACTATCGTGGTTGAGCAAGAACTGTTCATTTTCTCTTATTCAATTCTTAAATTGTGGGGTGTTGGCACGAAAGATGATGAGTGTTCATACGTTTCATCAGAGTCATTGAAAGCATCAATACCATGAGTTGTAGAGGCAATTTACATTTGGGAAAATTCCACTGTGGCTGTGTTAAGAGACGAGGAAACATTTGACGACTCAGATGGTAGGGAGGAAAGGGCATCATGGTCGATTAAGACATCTTTGTAATAGGGATCGTGTTGGATTTTATATTGCAAGGCTACCCAAACATGAGATCTACTGACGTAGAAATCATACTTTTAAAAATTATATCCTTCCCTTTGTATGAGTACTATGTCCAAATCTCCAAGGTGGGTGTGCTAGGTACTTTGCTATTGCAGTAATGTTTTGCGGGAAACTTATGGTGTGTCCTGAGTATTTGTATTGTTCTCCACGTACTTGGGTGACCTGCAGTAATGGATTGACTCGTGCGATAAACATCTCCTCGATTTGGGTTACAGATGCAAGAATGGTAGGTTGCTTTTCAGGGTCCATGTTGTTCCACGAAGAGAAGCGATGGCCATGTTTTTCATATTTGCATCTGCTATAGGAGGGAAAGCCTTCAAAGGAAATTGTTTTAATTCAAGGGTAATTTTCCAAACAGATTGAGCAAGTTGGATGTTTGCCAACAAATCTATTCTTTTGTGAAATTGATGTTGGGCTTCAATAGTATGCAACGAGGGCGGCAATATGGGAAGTCTCTGTGTATGGGAAGGGGTGGGGTGTTTTGTTTGGGTCGATTGTGGATTGCAAGATGGAAAGCAAACATAAGGAGAGAAGGAATTGGTTGTACATGTGCGAGGAACCGAAGCAAAGCCGGTATGAGACAATTTCTTGTGGCGACACAAGAAAATGGGGAGGCGTGGTAGTAGTTAGCAAATATGGCTTCGCATAGAAGGAATTGGTATGGTCGTGCAACTTTGTTTCCATGGAAGTTTCTTGCGGAATGTTGGCTGACAATCCTTCAGTAGTTGTATTTGTTGGCAAGTTTGGAATGACAGGGAATGGTAGGCTGTCGGTCAATGTAAGTTGACAAATATTTGAGATTGTCGTTGTTCTACACTCTAGGTGGCGACGTCTCTGCTCAAAATTTATGTAAACTTTATTTTTGCGTAGTTTTCTCTTTATCGGGCTCGTTTTGCAGGAGTTGACATGATTGCGAAGTGACACACCTATGGAGTACCACCTGTTGGGAAAAAATTGTGTCGGTCAGTAATGAACGATGCATTGTTTGTTGACATACAATTTTTTTTTATACAATAAACTATATACAATTGTAATGCATGTGGAGTTCCAATTAGAACTACGCGTAAGAGGTATAATTTTGAGGATTAAAAATTTGCATTTGTTGCTTAAGGAAATTAATATTAGTTATATGGAAAGATACAATACATTCCAATAGTATACAATGATGCAAATACGTACATAATATAAGTGCAAGTAATTATCATTTATTTTCTTTAAAGATCTTTCAATCCACATAGTAGTAGGAGGCAACAATATGTCAGAATCAATAAACTATATACATTTGAAATGCATGTGAAGTTCTAATGGGAACTAATCATAAGAGGTAACAATTTGAGGATAAAAAACTTTTATGTGTTGCCTAAGGAAAATATTTTTTGTTATATGGAAAGATACAATACGTTCTAATAGTATACAAGGGTGAAAATACGTACATAATAAAAGTGCAAGTTAAATGCATTTATTTTCTTAAAATTACTTAAAATCCACATAGTACTAGGTGACAATAGTATGTTAGTTTATAAGGAACTACAAAAGTTTTCTTTTGAAGCAGGGGAAAAGGGCGAAACATAGATATGAAATAAGCAACATAGCGGTGATAGTTCAAAGTATAGAATGGGATGGGTGAGGGTGTAAAGTTTGAAGGGACGAATACATTAGAAGTATTTACGTAAAGAAGGTTATGAAGGAGTTGCATTGTTATCCACTTTCTTAGAAATGAGGATGACACATTTCAATCTGTTGTTTCCGCAATATGTCTCTTTTTTCAGGGAAAGTGTGAAGTAGTATTCATTGCCGATGACATTTCTTGTAATTTCACTAGTCATGTCTTCATCTATAGACAATAGGTGGAGATTGCTTGCTTTAACACCCATGTTGACTCAGCTATCTCATAAAAAACGGTAACTGACTGGAGTTCTCTTGTTGGGTCCTTTAGATCAATCCTGAGTGCATATCTATAATCATAGTTCTGAAGTTGTACGTTGCAACTCGAATAGAACCATGAACCATTACCATTCTCTTTCATCTTTTTCCTGCATTGTTTGTCACCTTTTTGAAAAGGACATGCCTTGTAAAAAAAGTTGTCCATGCTGATATTTGTGATTTCTGTTGTAACCATGGCCCATTCATTTCTCCCAGTGTTGTCCATTTGTACGACGTGCGAAATCGTTGTTACAAAGGTCAAGCTTTTTGGAGGGCCCATAAATTTACTTATGATAGAGGGTACCGAAAGGGAGTAGTCATGAGAATCAACCCAACCATAAAGTGTATTTGTTTATGAAATTAGAGGGTTGACGTAACATTTGATTCTTGAAACTGAGTCAACTAAGCTTCCATTGAAACTGGAGATGTGAGCAAATTTTAAGGCAAGGACCGGAAGAGGTGGTATAGAAAGCATGTCTTCAGGTTCTTTGTTTATCTCATCTAAGTGTTGTCCCCACAATGTGACACTTACACCGAATCCTGACATGTCCTTTAATTGTAGTGTTCTTCTCTTTGTTTCAGACTTGTCATGTTGATGAATTGTTGAGCATGGTGATATCATAAGAACAATGCCAATCAAATCAAATGTAGAACCTTCAACGCTTGCAAGTATGTCCTTGATTTTGGTGAAGTGAAAGTGATGGGAAGGTATTGTATCCTCATTTTCTATGAGTGGAGATATGGTTGAGGAAGGTTACAGGAAAATCTCCAAAGCATTGTTCAAATGGTTGTAATATAGCTTTGCATAAGCAATCCTCGCAATCCTCCCATTGGAAATTGTATATAGCTTCCCATTTTTAATCTACTCATAGAATGCATCCGCGACCTCATTGAAACAGGTGATGTGGATTTCCTCTTCTTCCTAATCCACAAAATCAAACCCAAACACGGAACCATCTCCCCTTGCATTGTGATATTCGCGAAGGGTTGTTTTTGCTAAGGCACGCCCCTATACGAACCACATGCACATAGATGTATTCAATCCACTTATTTGAGTTGGTGTTCTCGCAAAATATTTGTTAACCTGATTGGCACTTGCATCTATTTGAGGGAATTGATTGTCTTGGAGAGCATTTGTTGGTAGTCGGGTTGGAGCACCGATTATCAAATGTTTATCGACAACAACATCCATTTCAATGATAAGAACAATCCTGCAGTGGAAAAGAAAATCGTGATAGAATTAAAATTGAGCAATGGATGAAAAAAACAAACATAAAGAAATTATAACTAATATAGGGAGTTTATATACATTGGTAATTGAGCAGGAGATGAAGCTTACAGTTCAATTTTGATCATTCTAACGCGAGATTTGTGTAAGCACACAATGAAGCCTTCTTGTATTGATTTGTCGGTTACACGGCTTGAAAATTTGAAGGGTAGAAGTGTTCGCTGAAAATGTATCCAATCTGAAAGGTCAACACGATGTTGGGTAGCAGTGTTGAGAATGGACCTTAGGGAAGACAAGTGCAATATCTGAAATGTGGGGTCAACAATGGAACCGCCCTCAATCAATTGAGAAATGCCTCCGCGTGTCAAAGTTATTTTCATGGCAACTAAAAGATGCTTGAGATAGTCGGAGTTTTGCAAATGTATGGTGGAAAATGAAAACTTGTAGTGCAGTCAAAGATGAAATTAAGGATATGTTTTGGAAAACATGCATTTGTAAGCAATGAGAACCTTTAAAGTTTGCTTCCCTTTTCATTTATATTTTCTAAAAAGCGCAAACATGAAGTCTAACCCTTAAACAATTCAATATGCAAAAAAGTGTTATAATGTACAAAGCTTTGCATGAAAATAACTAAAAATTGCATGATTCTTTCTCGACATTTTAAAACTAGATGTATTTGTGTGCAGATATAATGAGGAACACATTAAAAATGTGTTGTTGTTGGTTTACATAAAGAAGCGAGCAATTGTATAAGAGAAAGATATAATGAAGAACACATTAAAAATGTGTTGTTGGTTTACATAAAGTAGTGAGTAATTGTATAAAGGAAAAATTGAACATGTATGTTGAAAAGTTAGATTTTGTCTTCCATATGTTCTGCCGCAATATATACATGAATTTATTTGAAATGAATTACAGATTATTATGTTAAGAAAATAGAATGGAAAACAATAAGAACAATATGTACACTTGAAGTGAGAAAACTATAGGTATTTTTATGGAGACACAATGATAAAGAAATTAGGAATGCATAGTTGTTTGATTACAAAAATTGTACATGTGTTTGAAAAGTTTGATTCTCTGTTTGATATAT
The DNA here is from genome assembly GCA_019776745.2 of Taxus chinensis. Taxonomy (NCBI): domain Eukaryota; kingdom Viridiplantae; phylum Streptophyta; class Pinopsida; order Cupressales; family Taxaceae; genus Taxus; species Taxus chinensis. The sequence goes on along the minus strand of CM034152.1, from coordinate 245,805,333 downwards.
ACTGCCACAATACATATATGGAATTATTTGGAACAAGTTACAATTTGTTTCAAAAACACTTATAGACAAACACTTATAAACTAGTTAACCACTACAAGCTATTTTTTAAAATCAAATTTCTTGCTTGTTGCTTGTGCAATTTTCTTTGTATGTGTCTTGTATTTTTGTCTAGTTGCAGATGCCTCGATTGGTATTCTCATTCTCCTCAATTTGTGGGGTGGTTCATATTTCAGTGCATTTTCGTTAGAATCATAAATCAAACAGAAGCCTCGTGAATGATCTCCAATCGTTCAGATTTTGGAGATAAAAATTGGGGATGTTGCCATCAGGTCGAGGCGATCTCTAATCATTTCAGTTATCAATGTTTTAGGTGGTTTCGGTTTCCTGCAATGAAAAACATTAACAACACATTGAAGATGTTTAAACTCTTCCTCCCTCTGCAAGCGAGACATAGTTAATGTCAATCCCGTTGTAGGGAGGGGAATTGTGTTTCTAGTCTGCATCATTTTAAACTGGAGAGGGAAAAGAAGTATGTTAATTCTAGAAGATGTTTTTAGGTATGGCGGGCAACTTAAAAAGCCCTGTCAATGATCAGTCTAACATCCAACTTGGAACTCTTCGAAATGACCTCATTGAAGAACAAGTCCCTCAACACATAACGAATCCTGTCATTGACAAAGGCACATGCCCCCCACATGTCACTTCGGAAAAAGGATTGTAGTCAACGATAAATATGAATGTAGCAATCAAAAGCAAATAACATGAAAGCACTCTACAATAATTTTTTAATCCATAACATGCAATAAACAAAACAAATGAATAAATACTTCAATCAATATTGAAACCCACCTAAAGTTCGTTTATAGACGACACTCTCTTCTTTACCGCGGGAGAAAGAGAATCACAAATACCCTACAAAAAAGTGAAAAAAGAAGTTAATAAAACTAAATATATCTATACTTATTAATTAGTTACATAAAAAACAACCCTATTTTCGACAAGATTATAAATTGATCAATGAATAGATGAGCACCAATTTTCAAAGGTACAAATTAATATAAAGGTAATTTTACAACATTTTAAATGAATTACAATCAACTATAAATATAAATATAAATGTCACTTCGGAAAAATGATTGTAGTCAACTATAAATGTAAATGTAACAATCAAAAGCAAATAACATGAAAGCACTCTACAATAAACAAGGGCACATTTAATACACTGAAGATGAACTCCATGAAATTTCTGGAATAGGTACAACAGAGAGGTGGTGGGGGTGGGGGTGAGGGGGGAAGAGGAGACAATGGGGGGGTGGGGGTAGTGATAGACAGAAAGCCAATTTTAAAGGGTGAGGGGTGAGACGAAGGTGGCGTCTAGAAAACTAAATTTCAGTTGTCAAAAGGGAACATCAATAAAAAACAATTATATAATAGAGATAGATAAAGACAAATATGTAGAACTATAAGTTTTCACATCATCAAGCTTTTGAAAGTCTGAAAAGTTATAACTGAATCACTGAAAACATGCAAAGAAATCCATGATCCATGAAATAAAAAATCTACTGAGATGCATATTTAACTTACATTGACACACTCTCATACCAAATAAATGCACATAATCCTATCTAGATGGAAATCTTAAATTTATGGCATCTCCAAGTTTACTGAGTGTAAGGGAAGAAGCATACAAGAAAGTAGGAAGTAGTTTTTCAACAATTTTCAGGAAATTGTGACTGGAAACTATCCTGACGTAGACATCCAAGTCAAAATAGTCACTTTGGATGGACATTTAAAAAATGAAACAATTCTCACTGACTGCCATAGAATTTCATTTCTATAGGATTCTGATTCAGTGAAATCTCCTTTCAATAATGTAGACGAGACAGATACAGAAATCACTTTCTGACAGTGAAATCATTTTTACAAGATTAAATACAGGTAATGTTACAAGATTAAATATAGGTGCTGCCACTAAGTGAGATAGATGTCAAGTAGCTATTTATCAAAAGAGCCTAACATAAATCTTCAAAATAAAAATAGAATTTCAAACAGTGTTGTCTAGTTGCCTCCACAGTACCTGACACATGAGATCAAATGAATTCAATCAATTGACTATGAATTTAAATGTATACCTGCAAAATTCGATTTAACGCAGGGGATTGACTAGAACTTGGAGACCCTGAATAATGAAATTATAGTGTTAGTGACCAGTATTTAAAGGTTAATGCATGCAAAAGCTATAAAATAAAATTTAAAAATAGTAAAGCCAAAACAACAAATAAAATTAGAAAAAGTAAAATTGTTAGAAAAACAAATAACAAAATTGTTAAAAATAACAAAAATAAAATTGTTAAAAATAACAAAACTGTCATTTAAGCCGTCAAATTTAACACAGTCCCATGAATGTCCGCAAAACCTTTTCCAATAGGAGTAACTCCTTTGACGTAATTAACCATGTTGTTCTATACATAAATTATGGAAATTAAAAACTTATGCTATCAACTTGATCCGAGGAGGTTGCTTCAACAAAGATAATAAAATTAGCTATTAACATTTTAAGCGACTGCCCTAAAAAAAATTAGCTATACCAATTAAGAGATATTTAGTTATACCAATTAAGAGTTTTCTCTTACATCTACGATTTCAGTACGGGACTAGTTATTTGTTATAATTTTGCATTGCTCAAGTGTATTTATGTATTTTCTAAATTATCAAACAATTCTATATATAGACATTATGTGGTATATATATCATTGAACTAACTACATAGTGAGTGCCTTTCCAAGTATAGAAGCCCTACGTAAAACCCACCAGTGATGTTACCGCTAAATTTGCCATGTTGCAGCAAAAAGGATTTCAATACGGTTAGTATGCCATTTTATAAATAACTTTTGTATTGTGCCTTCGCTGATGGGGAGTAGTGTTTTGTGGAAAAGTAGCGTTTGACATTTTAGAATGGTGGATGTTTTTTGTGTTGCAAGGTGGATCTCGTCTTTGAAGTCGATGCATTTGTGGAGCGACAGATTTTCACTGGGCATCGGATCCTCCATAGCCATACTTTCTATGCTTGTTTGTTTCTGTATGTAGGTGGCAATGAAATGCTTCGCAGTTTGAGTGTATAAACAACGTTGGCCGAAAAGGGAGGCATACCCTGTTCGGCCCCTGACACATTTTGTTTCCCATCAAAAATTGTGTGTGATTATTTAGAACAGTAAAGTGGGTATTTTGTTTTGACATGTTATTATGGCATTCAGATCGATTATTGTGGAGGCGTTGAAGCTAATCTTGAGATTCCCATAATATTAGACAGGTCTGTGCTTCTCACATATTACAGTCATGGGCGCCTGTATTTCCTCGAGCTTTTTTTTTCATAGAATAGTGGAATATAGTTTATCTCTAAGCAAGATTGTTGTGCCCCGTAAGTACGACAGCTGTAAAGTAGCCTATTGCATGCAAAACAATTTTAAACAACATTTTATTTCTCTATGTGAAATTTGTTGGAAGGGAAATTTTATTAATTCGTGGTGTTCTAAAAGTTTATTGAGATTAGTAGGATGTAACACATGTCACAAATATGGTGGAATTAATTAAAATTCAAATAGTAACGTCTAGTGGCTAAAAGTTAGACCCCGCACATGAGGGGAACAATTGGGCCCTTGGCACGCACTCGACTAGCTCGAGTGCAGTTGTACTCTCCTTTCCTGCTTGTACCCCTCTAGTCCAAGTCCGTCTAGAGCCCTATACGGGTATTTAAATAATTTAACAAAAAACAATTTTTTTAATTCAAAATTTCCAATAAGTATAAGCTTTCTTACAATGCTTCATGTGCGGAAACCAAGCAAAATAGCTCAGTGATGTCAACAGATGAGGGCTCAACCCTGACTGGACATTTCTATCATGTGCGGAAGACAAGTATTGAGGAAGATAATTACCTTGAAGTTGTTTTCTAAGTTGAACGAGCATTGATGTTTTTGACAAGTGTCACGTGGCATAAATGACATAGATGGATTCGGTCAATGATATTAGATATAACTATAATTGTCCACGCGGCAAGTAATGGTTGGTAATCGCATTAAGCACGATGGATGTTGGTTTGGTGGGTAAACATTATGGGGTTGTTGGCCAGAAGGTCCTTCATCAGCCACATGGCCCAAGGGTACTCGACCTCGTATTTTTGTTCAACTATTTGCATCGAGACCCCGTCAACATGAGGAGGTCAGTAGGGAACATGAAGAGTATGGGGTTTCCCCATTATAAGGAGGGAAACAATTCAATTTTTTTGCATAGGGAGGTAAATCGCACAACTTCTTTTATCTATAAAATTTAGTATAAGCAAGAACCATTTCATAAGACCACCTGGGCCCAATACAATTTGGCTATGTTTTTCTTATAGCTTATACAACATTATATCAACCTATGGGTTGGGTCACTTAATTGAGACTCGAGTTTTGGTAAACTTGGTTTAGCTAGCACAAATGATTTTGGTTGATGATATTCAATATAATTGTTGTCGTCCATGTGACAAGTAATGGTTTGTAATTGTAGTATGCATAATGGATGTTGGCCTTATGGGTACATTTTTAGAGGTTGTCATGCAAAAGGTCCTTCATTAACTACATTTCCCAGGACCAAATAAATTTCCTCAACTCAATGCGTTCAAATCTCTTTCTACATGTGGAGGCTAGTAGGGAGGATGAAGGGTATGAGGTTTCACCATCTTAAGGAGGGCAACAATTCAAATCTTTTGCATAGGGAGGTGTGTCGCATAACTTGTTGCATCTATGAAATTTAGTATAGGTAGAAACCGTATCACAAGACCACCTAACACCAATACAATTTGGCTATGTTTTTCTTATAGCTTATACAACATTGTATCGACCCATTGGCCAAGTCACTCAGACAAGACTTGGGTTTGGTTAAACCTGGTTTGACTAACTCTGATTAGGTGAAATCTCTACAATGTCCACATAATAACAAGCTCCATTATTGGTATATTAATGAGTAGGAATTTTCAACAAAGCACCAAGACATTAATTTAATTTATTATGTGAGATATTTTTTCAGTATTGCCGTTTAAACATACACAACTAATAAAACATTAAAAAGTTAATCTTTGTTGATTTAAAATTTTCAAATACATTATTTATATTTATATGGTTTGTATATAAATCTATATGCAAGTTGAAGGACATATTTTAAATATCCATGCATGTGTGACTATTATTTCAAAGATTTATAAGTATTTAAGATTTGCAATTATTTGACGGTTAAAATCATGAAAAACGTGTAAACAATAGTCTAATGTAACTCGTGATCATGATGCATTTAAGATTTACCTAGAACACATCATTTTTGGTTTATTTTTCTATATATGTTATACAAACAAGTCAACAAGTTGTTTGTTTAGGATGGCCCTATGTAGGGATATATTTTTAACTTCCCTTTACTCTTGACTATCGACTTTTTACCAAATCTTGCCCATCGAATCTTTCGTAGACCTTGATTGTTAGCTCTTTATTAGGTGTTGGAGATTGAACAGAGGGGTTTCAACTTTCTATTCAAAATTATTTTATGTTATTACATTTTTTTTACGCGTGTGCCGCAAGTATTTACTTCCCACTTTTTTATCTTCAACTTTTGATTCATGTCTTTGTTTTAGGTAACAAATGAAATATCGTCCAATCATCAACCTTCATTTCGTAAAGATAGATCGACATACAACATCTACATATCTCTCATATGATCAACCATTGTAGGAAACATTGTGTCTAGGTTTCGAACGTGGAACCTATTGGAATTCCCATGTTTTTAATTTTAGACCCTTTAATTGCGAATTCCACTCACATGAATAGCGTGAATGAGATGGAGAGTATAAAGTGAAGCGCATATAGTAGATATTATTTAGACATGAACATTCTGAACCATGGATTGAGTGTGGGACATGTATGTATTTGATTTCTACCTTTTATTTCCAACAAATTCCATTTATGTCTTCACCTCATCTATAAATTTAAACGTTGTCCAGTTAATTACGGTTACATTGAAAAAATAAAATAATCAAAATAATAAAGTTTGATTGTTAGACAAAATCTACTTGTTCATATAACCAACAATTAGAGGAGCTCAATTATCTATGCTTTATCATGCATCACTTGATTCCCTACAAGAAGGAAGTAGTGTGGTTGGATTCCGAACCTTACACCAATTGGATTTCCCCCTTTTCTATTTCGGCCCATGTAAGTACAAATTACACTCATGCAAATAATGCAAGTAAGATTAAGTCAATAAAGTGAAGCACAAATAACAAATATTATTTGGGTGGGAACAATATGAGGGGTGGAATAAGGGTGGTACATGCAAATTTAATTCCCACATTTTTATTTCCATCTTTCCGTTCATGTCTTTGACTTATCTAACATATTAAATTCCATCTAATCGCTAAGATTCACGCCAATAAAAAATAAAAAAACCTACTTTCTGGCGGTCTCTATACAACCCCTGTCATATGCCAAGAATGGTTTTCCTTCTTGCCAATCAAAGTATAGATAGTGCCCATGGATGAAGGACATGCACACGATGTATTCCTTATATGTGAACAAGAAACAAGACCTTTTGTATTTGGGTTCATAGGAAAAGAGTATCAATGTATGGAGGATGTTGGATTTCAAATGTGTGAAGTCCATTCAAGCTAAACATGATGTCATCAATTCTGGGGTCTTCACGCCTAGTAGTTTTCTTTCTGTAGGATCCATCGACTGCATGGTTAAAGTATGGAATAGGCTTACAACTTCCCAATACCACGTTCTTACATTCTTCGTCCACTGGGGAAAATATTTTTTACATTTAGTCACATATGGATATTTGTACATTTCTTGCTTTCCTACAATTACTTAGTCCTACAACTAAAAAGGTGGGCTACCAAGTGCTACGGGTATCAAACATTGTGGATGGGTTTTCAACCAAGAACCTATTAGATTTTCCCCATTTTTTATTTGGCCCCTTTAACAAAAATTGCTCTTGTGTAAATAGTGCAACCAAGATCAAGGCTCTAAAGTGAAGCACACATACTAGATATTATTTGGGAAGGAGCAATCTGAGTCATGAAATAGGTGTGTGACATGAAAGTAGTTAATTTCAATCGTCCAATCACAATCCTTATTGTTGTAAAAAATATATATAAGAAAATAACAACTCTCATCTTATAGTGTTGGTCCTTGACAAAGCTTGTCATCATGAATGTTGTTGTGGGCAATCCTAATTTGTACCCCAACCAGAGATAAACCCTAATCGCAATTGTTTTAAAACCTGCCTTACAATTTTCCTTCCTCATACCCATTCTTCATTTTCCCTCTTCCTTTCCCTTTTTTCCACTCCCTCCAATTTTACTTCTTTGGTCCGTTCCTTTCGGTGTTCCCATCATACATTATAGTACAATTGCTAGTTAGTATAGAAGTCCCTCATTAAAACTTGAATGTGCGGTTCGGAGGTAGATATCCATCTAGCTAGCTAATCTAATAGAGAGCTAAAATTTTCATCATTGCATTAAAAATTAACAAATTGGTATTTTCAAGTTTTTGGGATCTCCTAAAACTGAATGCAAACTCATGGTGAAAGATCCTTATGTACTCACAAGGATGAATGCGCTATGTACTCCATAGGATGAAATCCACTACCATGTAATTGAAAAATTCTTCAACACAATAATTTAAAAAAAGACTCTCATTGGTTGATTGGAGAGCCATGTGGGTAGAATGTTTTTTTATCGTTATTCATAGAGATTTAATATATCAGTGTTTTTTTGAGATGATAGAGAGGTGCATCCACCCAACACTATTTACATCAACTATGACATAAGGATGAATCCCTTGTGTACACCATAGGATTAACTCTAATTATCATGTAATTGACCAATTTTCTTAATTGAAAGTTTCTTCTGCAGTAATATTTTAAAAACATACATTTGCTTGTTCACAAAGAGCCATGTGGTACAAACCACTTTTTACTTATTATATTGAAAGTTTATTTTTTAAAAATTGGAACTCATCGATTTACCATATTATGCTAAGAAAAAATAAATTAGTTTATAATATGCTATAACAAAAAGTGGTCGGTAGGTATGCATGACCCAAAAAGTAAAAAAACATGGGAACAAATCAATGTATAAATGGATTACTTACAAAGCATGACCGTCTAAGCCAACTTACCCTATTTTTCTTAACTTGTTCCCGACATCAATTATCTCGACAAGTTTTCCCTAAACTACCTTAGATAACATCATTTTTCTTTTGCACAACTTCCAGATGGGTTGAGTCTTCCCTGTCAGCTTTCGAAGGATGTCTTCATGCTACAATATGGCTAAAAATAGCCAATTTAGTGCTTCAAATAGCACTATTCTACGTCGGAGCTTGATCTCATTGTGAAATCAACCTAGAATCATTCCCCTGCACATGAAACACACTTAAAATCCATGTTATCACTTTCCTCTTGACTGGAATGAGGGTGACACAAACTTGGAGGGGTTGCATAAACTAATACGTTAGCGGGAGGAAGGGTTCATAATGACTAGGAAAATGTTTTCAAAGGGCGGGTTTAGTTGTCATGGCCAAAATTTTCAAATTTGCATGCTAGACATTTTACATGACAACAAGATTAAAATATTGTACATAATAAAAAGGAAAATCATAGAACCATTGCAATGCATAATCTCGCAAACTTCTAGGAAACAATTTTGTTAATAATGTATCATCAAAAGCATAATCTAAGCAAGCAATATGAAATGATATGAGATGTTCTTGTGGATCTTCCTTACCATTGAAAAGTGGAATTTTAGGTGAATTAAAACCAGGAGGAAGAGGATAAAATGCAACCTCAGGTGTGAGAGGAATGTGCAGAGTAAGTGAAGAATCCATAGAAGTAGAGGAGGTAGTGGCACCTCATTGCAATTGAATAATGTGGGCTTGCAGATAACACACCAATGATTCTAAGGCATGGGTTCCAGAGGAAAAATTTGGTTGAATTAATAGGAGAAGAGAAATGAGTAATAAACATAAGAATGGAGACATTAAGACTATATGTTATGATGGAGGACGGGGGAGAAGAAGTTGGAATGGAAGATGTAGTAATAGAGGAAGACCCTAATATTTGAAGCATGCTCTCATGATAAGCCTTATGATGAGAAAGTTTGGCCGATAAGAGAACATTAAGGACTGGTTATACATGACTTGAATTATCTCACAATTGAGTATAGAAATGAGATAGATCATCAAGTTTTTTTTATCAAGATCAATATCTTCATCACATGAATGCTCATTATCAGAAGCTTCTATCTTCTAATGGCACTTGAGTAGAATTGGATAGAGTATTTTCATTCATTGGTATAAAGGAGGCTATAGCTTTGGAATGCTTGTGAGTATAGGGTGAGAGTTTTAAGATGTTATTGAGAACCAAGCCTTCCACTACATGTATTGGGCATGTCATGTAGAACCTAGGTCCACTAGGGTTTGGAAAAATGACTTGGGAGAAATAAACATAGATTCGATGCACATCATACAATACTCAGGTTGACCAAATGATTTAACCTAAATGGTTAATCTTTAAGGGGGCAATAACTGATGGTAGATTATCATAATCAACTAGTTTCCAAAGGCAATTGTACATCAATGTCAGGAATAATCATTAAAAAAATGCTAAATAATGACATTGATAATGTAAAAAATCACTAACAATGAGGGGGAGAGGGAGACTTAGCTGACATCCTAGACTTGTCATGCTAATATGGGTTGACTATGATGACTGGATAATGGCCAGAAATGATCTGACAGATAGCCTTGTTACGCTGAAACATGTGACCTAAATAGTTTCTTGGCCCAAATCATATGGTATGACCCAAATTTTACCCCCATTATGGACCGTTATATATATATATATATATATATATATATATATATATATATATATATATATATATATATATATATTGGCCCCTCTATACGTTTATGCTTTGTAAATTTTTTTACCTATAATTTGTTGCTTCCTGTTCCATTCCCATTTAGAATTTAGACCCCCAATATTGTGATCATGCTTCATTTTGTAACTGATTCAATCATTAAAAAAACATAGATAGCGAAGAGAGTCTTACAAAACAAACATTGGGTGAGTTGTGGGAACCCCTATGCACCACCAACATGTCACCATTACTCTGAAGAGGGATCAAATCTGCATGTTATTCTCACCTAGCCTGTGATATTTAGAATTTATGCAACTAAATTGACAATCACATGATCTTACAATAATGAAATTGTACTTAGTACCTTTTCCCTAGCTTGACTTTACTTTAATAATGTGGCTTTTGTACTTGTAGATCTGAGTGGATAACTATGCCTTAGAATGAGTATGTAGAGTAAATGGAGACTCAAGGGAGTCTTGGAGTAGTTTTGTTTGTGGCTCTTAGTATTTTCTCATTGGAATGCTAGGAGTCAAGTAGATAGAATGCCCTCTTACATAAGAAATGAATAACTTGTTTATATATGTGTTCTGGATAAGGAAAACTTGGATAGGGCCGACTATAAGTCTACCAAAGGTATTTAGATTAAGAAAAATATCGTTAGAGGAAGAGGGACCAAAGCAACCAGGGCGGCCCATAACGTAAGGGTGTTATGGAAATTTTTATAGGCTATGATCTTAGATACATGTGTGAGTAATCTAAAAATTAGAATTATAATATACAATGGTATAACTTGATTTGATGGATTGATATGACTGTTATGCGAACAAATAGGTTGTATGTGCAAACAATAATGAGTGAGATATAGTTAGGGAAAACATAATTGGTCAAATTGAATAAGTGTGGGTTAGTGCAAGAGTGTTGTACAATTTGTGTTGTTGCAAGACACGAACTACCAAAATGAGTGTCTACAGAAGCATCATACCAATTAGAGGAGATTGTGTGGACGTACTTCTCCAATATGATGTGAAGTGACTTCAAGAAGGAGATGGTGTGTACGCACACCTTCTCAACACCATACTCGATTCTCCCACAAATCATATGTGAAAATCATATAGTTATACCCAATTATATTTCATTCCTCCAATGAAATAGTTAGCACAAAAAATGTGGTGTGAGAAGAGTCTCTTCTTATGTATATCTTAATTTTTCTTGTTTCTCAATCTTTTCAAAGTGGATATTGTTCTAGAAAACCTTTTTGTTCCACTTGAAATTGTCATACTAGGTGGAGGAGATAGTGTGGATGTGCTTATTCTCCACTTCGATGGGAATCACATTCAAGAAGGAGATGGTGTGGATGTGCTCCTTCTTAGTGCCATGTTTTATTATCCCATAAATCAAACATGAAAATCACCAAATTTACACCCAATTCTATTTCATTCCTCCAACAAAATAGTCAGCACAAAAAATATGGTGTGAGAAGATTCTCTTCTTCTTTATATATTAAGTTGTCTCATTTCTTGGTCTTGTCAAGGTGGATGATGTGTTGGATGGCCTTCTTATTTTTCTTGAAAGCATCATATCAGGTGGAGGAGATTGTGTGGACATAATCTAATGAAAATTTCCTTCAATAAGGATATGGTGTGGATGTTCTCCTTCTCAGTGCCATGCCCAATTCTCCCACAGCTCAGATATGAAAATTACCCAATTTACACCTAGTTCTATTTCATTCCTCCAATGAAATAATCAACACAACAAATAAGGTGTGAGAAGAATCTCTTCTTACTTGTATCTTAAGTTTTCTTGTTTCTTGGTCTTGTCAAAAGGGATGTAGTGTTGGAAGGTATTCTTGTTCTACTTGAAAGCATCATACCAAGTAGATTATATTGTGTGGATGTGATCATTCTCCAATTTGATGGGAAGAACATTTAAGAAGGAGATGGTGTGGATGTGCTAATTCTCAGTCACATTCTTGATTATCCCACAAATCATATGTGAAAATCACCCAATCTATAACCATTTATATTTCATTCCTCCAACAAAATAGTCAACAAAATGAATATAGTGTGGTAAGAGTCTCTTCTTCCTTGTATCTTAAGTTTTCTCATTTCTTGGTCTTGTCAAAGTGAATGTTGTGCTGGAAGGATTTCTTGTTTTGTTTGAAAGCATCATACCTGTTGGTGTATATAAATAGACTTTTCGTTATTCGATGTCTTGAGTTGGTTAGTCATCTCACTTAGTGAGAATAGGTCATAGTTGATTCGATCATAGTTGAATAGGTCATAGGGTTGTGTACATGTGTCATGCACAGGAGTTACACAACACTCATATATGTATCCCTTCATTCTAATTTATGAGCATATCAAAAGCTCCACTGTCTTTTCTGTACTTGATTTTCCTTGTGATTCGTGCTCTTGATAATTACAAAGCATTCTCATCTCCATTAGAAGTGAAACATGTCTTTGATGTGCACGAGTTTCCAACATTGATCCTCATGGAACAATCCGATATGGTATCAGAGTGGATGTTCAGTATACGTGCACTCTCTTGAACTCGTTGCTGATTATTTCATTTTTTGGATTTATCACTTTTCGTGCCAGTTATTTTCAAATAATTTTTAGAATCTTGCCAATAGATATGAAAACATAGTTTTTTGGTTCCCAAGTTTGTGCGGTTTGCTAGTGATGCATGTGCAGGTTTTAGGGTTTTTGCAGCAGAATTTAGCTAGTTATAGTCAAATTTGGAGGCTTTGTTAAACTAGGAGGTAGGGTCTTGTGGTTTTTTAATCATTTTTTTGAAAAGTGAATGAATTTTTTTATAAAAAATTCTGATTGTTTAATCTTTTTTTTAAAAAGTAAATGATTTTTTTTTGTTTAATTAAAAGCGATTTTTTTTAAAAATAATTTTTTTTCCTGATCTCCTGTTTGCATCTCCTTCCCTACTGGTTCACTCTTTTGTTTACCTGCATCAAAATTTTGTAGCTTCATCTATGCATTACTTTGTGTAGCATTCTTTTTTTGGCCTTGCATTACGGTCAAGCTGGTTGTTTAGTTTTATGGTTGGGTTTTATGTGCATTGGTCGAGCTATTCGAGCCACAAAAGGGTCAGTGCTTTGGCCAGGTTGAAATCTGTGCCGAGTTACATTGTTAGACCCACTTCTTCAGTGCATGCTGAGCTATTTTCTCTGTTGCCATCTGTTCCTCAGCCTCCAACCTGCATCCTTTTGCATGCAAGATCTTATGCATTAAATCCCGTTTTTCGTTTTTAGCCTGCATTTTTTTGGATTCGCATTGTGTTATCAAATATGTTCTTTGCTTCAACCTTCCTTCCATTGGAGACCTACTCTACAAGAGACAAACCCATCCATGATCCACTTCAGCCTCTTCAGGTCGTTGCCTCCACATTTATTTCAATTATGTCTAATTCGTAGTGTTATTAGTACCTGACGTGGCAGGATACTATTATTTTTGCTTTCTCCTATAATTGTAAAGTGGTGGGTTTTTAGTGGCTGACTTTTTGGAATATAATGGCTTTGTCAAAGGTGATATGTATGATGGTAACTATAGTTTATGTTGACCAAATGTTTTATTTCCTTTGCTTTTCATTGGTGGTGGTTTTTTCTGACATTGCAGGGCTTATATTTTATTGCCAATTTATTTCTTTTCTCTTACTCATGTTCGTTTGTGCTGCCGAGAGTTGCTTGTATGTAAGACAGGGGGTTGCTTCTTCTCTTACTTTCCCTGTTTTATTGTTTCTTCCCAGCTTAGGCATCTATCTCTATGGTAATGATCCTATGGTAAATCACTAATTACGAAAGTTTTGTTTCACATATTTTGCACGTAAACTATTTGTTGGAGCTTTTGCAAATGCCCCCTTCTGCAACAAGGTATACACATTCTTTATGTGGGTCATAGCTAATAACTTATGCTTCTCTATTTCAGGGCATTTAGCACCAACATATCATGTTTCATGTCATGGAGGGCCTATTGCATAACATTTTTATGTGTTTGATTTGTATTGTTGTAGGAATATGCATCCATTTTGTAGATTTTCTCCTACTTCTTGAATATTAGCCTTCAGAAGCCATGACATCTTGGTAAGTCATCCCCCAAACATGGTAACTTGTCTATTTTTCCTGCTCGATCTCTTTGGCATTCTTTGAGCAATTGTCATTCACAAAAAAAATATTGGGTTTGTCTTTTTATTCAATTAAATCTTGTTAAGGCTAAATTGCATTACCCAGTTTACCAAATTGTCCACATTTTCCAACATTTTTCTTTCATTTATATTTCCACTCCCACCCAGTAACAAGTATACACCAAATATCAAAACTCTAATCTTAAACTACAAACTTGAAATGACGAATTCAAAAAACATTTGACTCATCTTAAAAGGCATCTAGGGTTAAAACATGAGGGGTTCATTAGCTAGGCAATATCCTAGCACGTGGGTTCATATTGAGGTAATTTAAATCAATAAAGTTAAAGTCAATATACCGGTAGACATGAGGGGGTGAAAGGGTTTAATTTATTAATATTTTGAATCAAGTATTGGAGGTAGGTTAGAGATGTGGGCTAAAGGAAAGGGATGTTTAATGTTAATATAAAACTAGAACAACCCTAGTTTTTAAAAGTAAATACCTTAAAATTGCAGGAGTGTGGTCATAAATTAAATTATAATTTCTTTTTTAATAAAGAAATCTAGATTCTTAGCTAAGAAATAATAAGATGGTAGAAAACTAGGATTGAGTATGTTTTTCAACACAAGTGATATTATTTCACCATCTTAATTATTTGAAGAACTTTTGATAAATGATTAAATCTTAACATATATAAGGTGATTTGTAATTGGTCTTTAATGGATTCAAACCATCTTTCGAGAGGAAATGCATATTAAAAAAATGAGTGAGAAATATAATATATTTTTTGTCTAATATATTAGGGTAGAAATAAAAAGGGTTTGATAAAATTGTAATTGAAAAATGGGTAAGGTACATGGAAAAAATAGGGGGTATTATCAATTGAATAATTAAAGGTAGAAACTAGAATTAAGGGTATTCTTTAATACCGTCTGAATGCACGTGTTATACCATACTTTTACTAAGTGAACCCACCGTGGGTTAAAAAGATAGAATTCAAAATCGCAAGCTACAGGCTAGATAACTTTAATTACATATTAAGCATGTCAAGTGCCCAAATATGATACAAATTATTAGAGTTCAAAGACTCATAGACCAAGGGCCAAAACGAGTATCACAATATACTAGTATCTAGGGGTTAGGCTTCTCCCTCATAGGGATTTTTAAAATTCCCTACCATCTCTTGCTGAGAAGACTCACTTTGGTGTTGGTCTTCATCGCCAAGATCCTTTCAAGTGTTCCAATTGGTTTGAGGATCATCATCATCTGTAAGTTCAGGAGAGTTGTTAGAAATTTACATGGTAATTCCAATATAATGTACTATTCAAGAGAAGAAATCTTCATAGTGTTAACAAAAATAATTACCAAGTTGAGTGAATGTACACCATGACATCTACCCTTTTGAAATTGAGTTTTTTTCTTTTCAAACTGTGGACGAATAAGCGGTCCGATAACTCTTTTCCCATGATGTACTAACTAGGTGGCTGAGGATTTTCATTACTAGGTCTTTTCTCACCATTGAATAACACGTGAGTAAAATCCCACAAAAATTAATAATCTAGTACAATCATTATCAAGGTTCATTTTAAGAATCCCACTTCCAAAAATTAGTTTAGAATTTGTGGCGAATCTCAAAAATTGACTTTCGAATCATTGGCGAATTTATGATAAAATGTTTCCTAGCAAAGGCAATTTTGTAGGGAGCAATTTTCTTAGGTTTCACATGGTTGGACAGGCAAGTTGGGTGTGTAGGTTGGGTGGGTTACGGTTGCCACATAAAAATGCTAGTTCCACATATCAACGGGCTATGACTTACATCTTCCATGACATCATGCATCACATATTGGAAGATTACGTGGATGATCTCTTGGCCAAATATAAACGTCCCTTTGAGCACCTTTTTGTCCTCAAAACCATATTTGACCTCATTAAATATTACATCCACCTTCAACCTAAGAAGTGCTTCTTCAAGGTTCTTTTAAGAAAGCTCTCTTGGGATTTATCGTTTCCCTCTATGGTATAGAAGTTTGACCCTACTAAAGTCAAGGCCATTCTCGAAATTCCTCCACCTACTAATCTTCAACAACTCCGTAGCTTACAAGGTAAATTGCAGTCCATTTTCCATTTCATTTCACAATTATATGATTAGTGTCAACCATTTCGTCATCTTCTCAAGAAGGATGTCTCCTTTAAATGGGATGATGACTATCACAAAGCTTTTGAGGCCTTAAAACAATACCTTCTCCAACCACCTATACTCATCCCACCTAAAGATGATCAACCTTTTTACCTATACATATCTGCTACTGAACATTCCTTGGGAGCCATGCTTGCTCATCACGATGAATAACACAGGGAGCAGGCGGTTTACTACATAAGCCATACTCTTTTGGACAATGAAACCTAATACACCCATCCCAAAAAACTTTACTTAGCCCTAGTTTTTGTTGCCACCAAACTCCTTCCATTACCTACTCAACCAAAAAACCTATGTTGTGACCAACACCGACTCATTACACTTCATGTACGCCAAACCTTATCAAAATCAGCGTGTGCAACAATGGCTTATGCTTTTAGCTGATCTTGACCTCGAATTCATTCATCAAAAGTCCATCAAGGGCCAAGCTATCACACAACCAATTGGTCGATGCACATATTTCTAGGGATCAACCTTCTAATTTTGACTTTCTAGATGAGTCAATTGCTACCCTTTCCCTGGACAAACCCCCTTACCAAATGACACTCTTCTTTGATGGTTCCAAGTGTCATTATGGGGTGTGGGGCTGGTATTATCCTCATTCCTCTTGATGGAGAACCCATGCCTTTGTCTTTCAAACTAGATTTTGAATGTACCAACAATATTGCTGAATACGAAGCACTCATACTAGGTCTCCAAGCCACCTATGCCCTAGATGTCAAATCAATCAACATCTTTGGTGATTCTCAATTGGTCGTAAACCAAGTCAATGGTATGTACCAATTTCATAATGAGATACTTCAAAAGTATAAACATCATGTAGACATACTTTTGACCACCTTTGATCATTACACCCTTCAAACCATCCCACGTTCAACCAACAAATTTGTAGATACCATGGCTTTCTTAGCTTCCCAAATACCTTCTTCACCTGCTCGATTCCAAAATCTTTATCACCGTATAACACCTCCATTCACCTTCTTATTTACCTCATGATGTTTACTCGATCAGGAACCAATACCCCTGACCTGAGTGACCTTTGGTATAAACAATACTCTGACTACCTTTCTCTCTCCATCTTACCTCCTGATCTCACCCATAACAGACAACGTGCCTTCCTTAAAAAGGTCTCTCGTTACGTCATCCTAGGAGGACTCCTCTATAAGCATTGGCTTTGATGGCATTCTCTTACGATGCATCACAAGTTCTTAAATTCCTTATACCATTAAGGAGGTTCATGATGGCATATGTGGAGGTCACTTTAGTGGCCTTGCTATTGCTAAGTGTATTCTTCGCCTAGGCTATTACTGGCCAACCCTTAACCATGATTGTTGTGACTACGTCAAATGTTGTGTAAAATTCCAACAACATTCCAATCTTCATCATACACCCAGTCATGCCTTACAGGTCGCTCGTGACCTTTGGCCCTTCTCTCAATGGGGTTTGGATCTTGTCAGAGAAATCAATCCTCATTCTTCCCAACGCCATCAATGGATCATCACTACTACCGAATACTACACAAAATGGGTAGAAGCCATACCACTCATTTCCATGAAATCTGAGAAAATATGTGAGTTCATTAACCACCACATCATTTGTCACTTTGGTGTTCCTCAGCGCCTCATCACTGACAATGGAAAAACAATTCAAAAACAAAAACATTGCAAAAAAATTGGTGACGCCTTCAGCATTCATCTTAGTTTCTCATCACCTTACTACCCACAAACCAACGGCCAAGCCAAATCCACTAACAAAACCCTCAACAAAATTCTCATGAAAGTGGTTGACGATACTGGGAAGGATTGGCATACGCACATTCCTTTTACCCTGTGGGCATACCACACTAGTATTCACACTTCCACTTATGGCCACACCCTTTTCTTTGGTCTATGGTATAGAGGTTGTTCTGCCTCTCGAAGTCCAGATCCCCTCACTCCTGTATTTCTCTCCATGACATGCTCACTGATGATGACTTTCATCAGGACCGTTTAGCACAGCTAGAGTTATTAGACGAACGTCATCTTAACGCTCTGGATCACCTTCAAGTTTACCAACAACATATCAAACATGCCTATGAGAAACATGTTCATAAACAAACCTTCCAAGTCAGTGACCTTGTCCTGAAATAAAATCAACACATAACCAAAGCAGAAAAAAGTAAATGGGGAAAATTTTCTCCTAATTGGCTTGGACCATACATCGTGACTCATACCTATGGATCAGGTGCTTATCGTTTATCTTCTCTCGATGGTAAACCTGAGCCTGAGCCCCTAAATGCCTTGCATCTTGACCATTCTATTATTGACTCGTTGTCCTACCTAACCCTTTATCTCTCCCCAGTTCGTCCCTTGAGTGCTACCCACTCCATACACCTCCTTAATGAATTAAACAAAAATCATGTGAGTACCCATCACTTGTTATCTTCCCTTGAATATGTGTACTGTGACGCTGCACATAGCATGATTCTCATGGATACTTTTCATCTACCTTAAGATGAGATCCCATGGTCGTTTCACCTTACCCTTTGAACAAGAGTCCTATCTTTCACCTTGGTCTTGTCCATTACTGCAAAGACCTCACATGGGACCAAACTCCTTGAGTCAAACTTCTAATAAAAATATGACTCCCTCAAAAGGACATCTTCCTCTTGACCAATTACTTGCTATAAATAGACTACTCCCTCGAAGGACAGCTATGTGAAGCTCTTCAAAAAAAAAAAAACGAGAGCAACCAAAGCTTCCCGCATCGATCAGCTTCACAAAGACCTCAAGGAGTTAAATTTTCTTCATCCCATATAGACTTCCCGCATCGATCAGTCTATCTCAACTATAATTCAAAACAAAAACAAACCTTTTTAGTCATGGACTTGCCCGTTGTGACCTAGGACCTCTTTCCCAAAGGGCCTACTACCTCATACCATATAAAAATTAAAAATTACCTACTCTTCACCCTGTGAACCATTCCCACTCTCATTTCCTACTGCTTCAAGGGACTTCTTAGAACTTAGACATTTGGTGATCATGTGACTACTTTTCATCGTAGAACATGTCAATCATGTAATGTCTTTAGGGTCTTATGTTCATCACCTCCTCCAAGGTATGATCTACTCGGTATGATCCTACCCAATTAGGTGGCTTTATTGCCCCCTCTTATCTTTTAACCATCTTTGTTTACATTTTGATTACCTTATACAGGACTTGGTCCTCGACGCTTACCTTTGGGGTAATCCTCCTCTTTCACCATAATCACTTTCACCTACATCATTTTACCTACAATCTACCCACACCTATCAAACCTAAACCCACAACATGCCCAAAAACCTACCATCTCATTTTCATATTCTTCCCTAGCTCATGGGAGAACTACATTGGCCTGAGGTCCCTTTTCATCGGGACTATGTAGGCAGCACTCTGAGGGCATGGGGCCCTTGGAGGTTAACTCGGCCATCCTTTACCCTAAACAATTCATCAACCATGCCTAACTCACCATTTACATCACATTTCACTTAGTTCCCCTTTTATATACAAAATTGGAAATTAAGCCACATACATAACAATTTGCTACATATTTTATACATTTATTACACCTACCAATTCTCTATCATCACTATGCATGGATTATACCACATCTCACATATGACCCATAGTATCATTCATTGCAAAAAATAATGAATCACAACTTCACCTACTTTCAATATATCCATGCCTAATCAACCTGACTCAACCATGCCTAACCAAACCTGACTCAACCATGCCTAACCAACCTGACTCAACCATGCCTAACCAACCTAACTCAACCATGCCTAACCAACCTAACTCGAACTATGCCTATCCATGCCTATAACCTGACTCGATCCATGCCTAAACTCCATCATGCCTAACTCACCTAATTTCCATCCACATCAAAGTAACAAATCCATATCTCATCTAACACAAGCCATAAACCAATATCTCATAAACACATCAAAAATCACAAAATACCATGTATCTCATCATATAAATCAATCAATATGTATCTCAATATACATGCCCATCTCATCATGTCCATCATCTCAAAAATGTCAAAAAAATCACATAGGCCGATATACAATACAAAATGTCATCGGCATGCAGGCCGGTCTCATATATACAAAAAAGAATGAATCAATACAAAATCTCTTTGGCACGCAGGCTGGTATATGCTCAAAATATACAAATCACTCATACATCCTCACTGTCTTTGGCATGCAGGCCGGTATGTGATATATATCATAAAAAATAACTAATATACATCAAAAATCAGGTGACTACATATCAGGCATCTCGCTCGGATGTCCTCCATCTCTGTGTCACCTATACCCTCGCCTCCTATGTCCCTATTAGCACCTCACCTAGAGCTGGTTACCATATGCTAGTGGCCTCTCCCTGATTAGGCTTCAGAGCTTACTAACCTCCTATGCTCTCCACACTATGAGTGCGGGATCTCATCCTCTCACTGGATGCCTGTTGTGCCCTATACTCGGCATAGGATATGAAATCTATCCCAGCTGCCATAAGATGGTCCTGATAATATCTCACCTCACCTAGGGAATCCCGTAACCTAGATATAGGCATGGTCTGTGGTGGTCCCATAGGTCTCGGCCCCTGTACCTGCCTGCATGTGAACTAACCTGCCCTACGCCTGCCTGTGAACTGGGACCTACTCCCGGTGCCTGTGGTGGTGCCTCATGTCCCTGTGCCTATATCTGGGCCTGTAAGGCCCCAATCTATGCTTGGGCTATGGCCAACTGGCCCTATAAACCTGCCACCTGAGCCTGTAAGGTTGCCACCTGACCATCCCCTTGACCATGACCATCTCCATCTCCTCCATCAACCATTTGGGCCTACAGATTAGCCACATGTATGTGTAGCTCTACTACCTCTGCCTCCGAACCCTTTAGCTATGTCTACAATATACCCAACTAGGTAATCAACGTAGCTACCTACCCCTGTAGGGCATCTCTCTACACTGTAATGGTAGCTAGGTCTGGCTGCCCCAGTCTAGGTGGTATGGCTCGTAACTGAGCCACCCACCACTACCTGTACCTGTTTGTACATCTGGCATCATCTATCCACCGATCCACTGGCTCCTCCTCCTCCCCTGTCAACATTGTAGGTTGTGGTAGAGGTAAGGGCCTCTCCATGTCATCTCTCCAATACTATGGGAAGGGCAGAGGAATGTCCTGTAAGAGCCCAAACTTCCATCGGACCCTGTCTACCAGGATCATCTCATCCTCCCCGGCATGCCAACCCTGTATCCACCTCTCTAGCTGGAGCTCAGCTAGCTCCTCATGCATATGCCTATATGAGGGGAATCCCACATATGGCCTCTAGATAATTTCCACTTCGGACAACCCCTCTAGTAACTGCCAAAAATGGGCCACATCATGTGTCGGCCTATCCGATCTCTGCTCTCCTATCACCGGCACCCATCTCCTGTATCCCACCCACACAAATATAGCTGGGAATACATTTTCTTGGGGCATACCTATAGGTCACATGCACACTATGTGCTCATATGCCCAACAGTGTAGTATAAATGTACAACACAGGCTAAACCTGCGCAACCACCCATATGCCCACAACTCTCTGTATAGCTACACTAAGAATGCTGATTCCCAAGAAAAGCGTGTCTCATGAACCATCATATCATGGAGTACCCCCATCAGTGATCAGGGAAAGCATCCACCCTCTGCATCTAGTAGTGCATAGTAAGCACACTACCTCCATCAACAAAACCACTAGCCTCATCTCATCTAGACGGGCTAGGTACATCTCTCTATAGCTCAAACTGGCACTATGAAATCTCAAATCAGCTGCCCCCTCACAAAAAATATTCCCAATCAACTCCTCTGAGGCCTCGGAGGAGATATAATATAGCTGGGCACCCAATATGGGTAGCTACAAAATGAGGAACACGTCCTCCAGGGTGATAGTCATCTCACCCGTCGGAAGGTGGAACGTGTTGGTCACGGGATCCCATCTATCGATGAGCATGACCATCAAGCTGGGCTGTCCGAACAACATGTCAGTAGCGACAAATCCCACTCAAGCCCACTACCTCCACATGCTGCAGCTCCAAAGGGGTTGCTATGCCACGCAATGTCACCAGTAGAGGCGGAACCCTATCCCACATATGTAACTGTGCTCTCCCCTGCATCCAATCCAAGCACAACATTAATCCACATTTACCATGACCATATTCACCAATTATCATTACCCTCCACCCTATTTTCACTCTACCCATCTCAACTACCTAGCCCACATCACTTTTGGACCCTTGTGCCTCAAATCCCAACCGGTGTTGGTTCATCCTAACCAACTCTGGTCACCCTTAAACTGGCATCGGTCACCTGTTTGGTGACCGATACCGATTCACCTTTCCCGACCATGGCTACCACGTAACTGACATTGGTCACCTGTTTGGTGACCAATACCGATTCTACCCAACTGACACCAACCAAACTTGACCGATGCCGGTCACTGTCGCAGAAAATCCCGCGACTTCCCAAAACCCCCATTTTCTAAAAAATCACCCCCTTCCCCTTTTACCCCACCTACAATGACCTAAACTACCCCTGGACCTCTACCCACCCCACCTATACCATTTACTACCCTTCCCCTCCCTCTTTTTTACCCGTTATTCCCCCCATACCCAAATTTTATTTTTACCCACCCACAAAAAACAAAAACCCACAAAAACCTAAAATAACAATTATCCAAACCTCTAATCTATCTAATTAACAATGTAGAGTTGGGCGCTTACCTCGTCGCATTGCCACCATCTCGGTGGCATGTCTAGCCACTGTGCTGGTGGCCCGCCAGATCCCTCTCTAGCCTCTGCCATCACTGAATAACTACTCGTAACCTCTGCCCAATCAAATCTCTCACCCTGATCCCATGGACCCGCTGCTCACCAACCCAACCCTCATCCAATCACACTGCCAGCTCACTGTCTCGTTTCCTTTGGACACTTTTCTCTCTTTTCTCTCTTTTTTGTCATTTTCTCACTTTGCAAATAACAAATGAATAACAAATAAACATGGATTTTTTGTTTTTATAACCAACCAGACCTAACTGACATCAGTTACCCTTGACCGGCATCAGTCACGTGCCCTACCTCACCGTCGGTTTTCCTATACCGACGTCGGTTATCCATGACCGCCATCGGTCAACCTACACATTGCCCTCAATTTTTTCCTTTTACCCCACCCTTTACCTTGATCCTTTACCCCACCCTTCACCCTGATCCTTTCCCCAACCACACCTTTACCCAACCCATTTCCCTTACCTTTCCTGACCTCATCATTTACTACCTCCATTTTTCCTCCTTTGGGGACTCATTATTTTACCCCTACCTTGGCCTTACCCACTCCGTGACCTAGATATTTGGACCTGGACCATCGCTAGTGACCTTTGACCTCATGTGTTTGCTATACCTTGCAGCACTGTTACCTGTGTTGATTGACCTGATGACCTTACCTAGCCTATTGCCATGACCATTTATCCTGACCCTACCTTTGGTGTACTGGAACATACCTAAACATTCCTGCACCTAACCTACGTTGTGTTTCCTGACCATATCCTATACCTTGGATACCAGATTCACTTCAACCTTGTTTGGATAAACCAATCGACCTTAGATGATGTAGAGTTTTCCTACTCTTCAACCCAGTAGCATGCTGCAGTTTATTCATGTGCATGCATTTGACTGTTGCTACCTTTGACCCAGACCCATTACCTAGATTGCCCACATAGACCTTTAACCCTTTCTCCCCCGTGCCCACCTGCCTCTTCCTCCCATTTACCTTTTATCAAACCACTCACATATTCTCCCTTCTGCCTCATCAGTTCCTAGTTTGAGGGGGATCACCTTCACCCACACATGGGGCAACCACATCTTATTTTTGTTAGCGTCACTTACCAATACAAGCTACGCAACAAAAAGGGGCAAAATGTAGACACTAAAATTAGGTCACACTACCCTTTGGTTCCTCGATGAATAAGCACCCTTCATCACATTCACCTAGCCATGACCCCTTTCACCCCACTAATATTAATTTAATTAAATTAATTAATTATCCTCACTATATCTATTATTTAAATATCTTATTTAAATAATATCCACACATACAGTTCACTTAGACACCTCACCAAGCCAACTCAACCTAAGACCTGTTCTTAGTAAGTTGTCATAACTAACTGAGACTTACCCAAACCCTAAAAATCAATGCCTACATTCCCTCTAACCACATTCCCACATGATCACAAGAAGCTCCCATTCTAATCTATGGGTTAATGACATGAGATCCAAGGAAATCAAGAGGATCTCCCTAGTTTAGTAAACCTAGGAAATCCCACCTTGAATGACACTGGTTACCCTTAACCATCGTCGGTTAAGCCGGAACCACCATCGGTTACCCTTTTAACCCCAAAACAACCTTATTCTCAAGGTTGGAGGTTGGAAGTTGGAAGTTGGAAGTTGGAAGTCAAAAGGTTGGCGAGCATTATCACATCTCAGAGAGATAACACATCTTCAGAGAGTGAATTCCAGTGAGACCACGCATGCAAGGAAGGAGATCAAACATCTTTTCCTTCACAACCATCCCAGCCAAGATCTGATCTAACCAAGCAAAGAGGAGTGCACATGCAACCCATGCAGAAGCTTTCCTTCAGTTGGTGATCACTTGCATCCTTCAAGCCTCTCATCAGCACCTCCATCCTTCACACACAGGCATCCAGGACCAGAATCCAAGTAATTATAACATCATACTTCTCTGGTTTATTTCATTTCATCATTATTTTATCATCTATTGCTTACCTAGCCACCTATTGACCTTCTCCAACATGCTTCCACCTCCATATTCCCATTAAAAACCTCGCCAAATTCTACCCCAGTCACCCAATACCTCATCCTAACCAACCGAAGTCCTTTGTGCAATCATAAAGGAGACCTAAAGCTTGTTTTGTGACATTTCCAAATTTCCATAGTAACCGGCATCCAGTCACACCTGACCGCTGTCAGTTACCCCTAACCGACATTGGTCTCTGTATTTTCCCACACAGCCCAGAATAGAGACCTACCCACCAAATTTCATCTCACCCTCATCCACCTGTGATCTACCCGAGACCTCTGTCAAACCTATAGAACCCAGAACCAATCATTTGACCTTTGGATTCTATTCTATCTTAGCTTGTCAGATTAGATCTATTTCTTATTGTGTTTTAAGTGAGATACCTAAATCATTTCAAATTACAATAGGATTTACTTTGTTTACAACATTAAATTGTTTAAAATAGTGGACTAACAACCATCTAGGAAGTATCACACTTCCCGGATCTAGCATACGCTAGGCAGTTCACTGCCATATTGTTTAATTCCTTCTGGTGGTCTTGCTTTGCATTACAGGTAGTTCATCCTAGCCAAAAGGAAGCTCTCACAATCAGATGTGGATTCGGAAGTCATACGCGTGCAACAACCCATCAACCAACATTTGAACAGGTATTCCTCTTACGCCCATTACCCTATCTGTTTCGTCGACACTTCAAAGAAACTATCTAAGAATCAGGTGAAACATTGTGTCCCAAATAAAATATGGAAAGACATTGTTCGAGAAGTTTAAGATGATGGATGGCAGACCATTTCCTACACCCATGAAGCCAAAGCTTCAATTTTCTCATGATGATCCATTGCTGCAAGTAAATTCCACTCTCTACTAATAGTTGATTAGGAGTCTCATTTACTTGACATATATTAGGTCATACATTATATATGTTGTTAGCTATATCTCATGGTTAATGTAAGAGTTGAAAATATGTCACTAGAAAGTAACAAATTGGATATTGAGATACATACAAGGTACAATTGAATTTTGCCTAGGAAGAATGATCAGTTTTTCTTAATAGGATACTTAGAATTGGATCATGCAGGACATATTGATGATAGGATATTCACTTGTGGATGTGTGTTCTCTTTAGGATCTAGTCCAATATCATGGGGAGCAATAAACAAAACTTTGTTTCTCAATCTTCCATTAAAGTAGAATATTGTATTTCAAGAGGAGTTGTCTATGAAGCAATATGGCTACATCACACACTGGAAGGATTAAGAGTATCATAGAAGCAACCAAATATCATGTATGTTGACAATGAAGGTGTTATCAAACTTATTCATGATCCAATGTTTCATGAACAGATGAAACACATTGAGGTACAACTACATTTCATACGTGAACATTTTTTACAACACATCTAACTTCAACTTTGCCTAAAAAAGAGCAACATACAAATGTAAGTCAAAAAGTCACTTGCATGAGATAAATTTAAGGTATTTAGAGAATCTCTCTTGTTCACTCAAGCGATTATGATGAATTAAGGGTGGGAATGTTATGTAAATTAATTCACCATAGTAATAATCTTTGTGAGTAATTCATACTCATGTAGGTGAATATCAAGTTAGTTTGTTAGAGTTGTGGTTATTCACATAACTAATTTTGTAATATTTTGGTGATATTGGTTTTGTGAGTTTGTTTTTAAGTTATAAGTCATATTTTCGAGGGACTTAATTCAGTTGCAAAATATTTTCAAGTATTGCATCTCTCCTGGTTGAATGTAATGACCTTTGTTGATCTACATTAATAAAATATTGTTATTATTTTGTTGGGTCATCGTCATCATGACACCATGTTAGCACCACTCGAAAATGATGCAAACCATCATTTGCATCATCGTTATAAAAAATAAATAAAAATACTATTTATAATTAAATAGTAAAAAATTAAAAGTTTGTGTCACCTCAACTAAATGAAAAAATAAAAAATCTACAGGGCTGCACAGGTGGACTGAGGACCTAGTAGATAGTCTAAAATTTTCCTGTGGCAGTGTTTCATTGTCACTATGGTAAGAGTATATTAATTAAAAATGTACACTTCCAATGCTTTAGTTATAATCATACAATGTCAATGCCAATGACATCCACTACTAATATTCGTATCTTAACTATTGTGGGCCTGCATTTGCAAGTAAGGAATCAATCTTCGTTTCTTTAATTATTGTAGACCTACATTTGCAAGAATAGATTTTTTTATGTCCTTCTTCAGAATTCACCGTTCTCCTAGACTGCTCGTCATTAGTTATGCTCCTAAAATAGCCATAAAATAGATATAATTTTTTTTTTACTACATGAATTAGGAAAATGGATTCATGAGCTTCCATGGCTACCTTTACTATTACAATGCCTCACATGACCCCCACAACTCTTTGAACATCTCCCATTGTTGCTTTCACCATTGCAATGCTTCATTGTTTGCTTACCCACAATGATTATAATTATAGCTACTTTGAGAAACTTAAAGCTAAAATTTAGAAATGAATCCCTAAATTTTGGACAACATGATGAATTTTTAATTTTAAAAGAATTGGTGATTCAAATGTGATGTGAATATGACACATTTTGCATCATACATAACAATATTTTAACTATATACATTAAAATAGAATAATAATATATATATATATATATATATATATTTTTAAATAACTCAAATATAATATAATATAAAAATGATACAAATATTTGTCCCACCCTTTTGTGTCACATTTACATCATTTTAAGACAAAAATTAACAAATTAATAATAACAATGATGACTTAAAATTGACATAAATGGCACTATTTACATTTAAATAACTTTGTGTGATGATCTATAGATTAAAATAAATTAATACCAAAAAATAGTTAAATATAAAATATATTTAACATGTGAGTAACTTAATGGTTTAAATTAAGGATCAAGTTAAGGCAATTCTCCATAGTTATATGGAATGGAGCATTGTGACAGTGAAATCGACCCTGCAACACCTTCAGACTCTGGGGCAACTCGCCAATACCTATTGTGCCGTGGATAGTCAGGGCAAGAAGAGAAAGGCTACCTTGGATGGTTTCGACTTGGGATCCCTGGCGGTTAATATTGAAGCTTTGGCGAAAGAATGGGCTAAGGTGTTGGAGGGGCTTGAAAAAACCTAGAAATGACCTGGGGTGGGTTGTTTTGTTTTCACTGTCTCTATTACTGGTTGTTACTTTCTTCTATGTTGTTAGTTTTATCTGTGTTTTTTGTTGCTATTAGTTTCGCTTTATGGGCTCTGGAGAGCTCTTATTACTATGAATAGTTATATTATAGCTTTTTGATGTTATTGTAATGTTGTCCTCTACTCTCTTGGAGAGTGTTCGATGTTATTGTAATGTTGTCCTCTACTCCCTTTTTTTACCTCTAATAAAAAAAAATTGCTCTATAAACTCTTCTCTATTGAAGACCATAACAAATATGTGAGGTTGTAAAAGAAGGGATACATTTCTCATGCAGAGGTGCTGGTACTTTTCTTTTGAAGGAGCATGTGTGTATTAAATAGAGGTGCAGCGTGAGAGTGATGAAATATAAATTTGAATTTAAATTTAAATTATATTATTAAATTTATTATTATCATATTTATAATTGTTATGATCTAAAATTGAGAAATTTTAATATAAAATAACTTTTCTTATAATTTTTGAATGTATTATAATGAAGTACTCACCACCGTAACAAAATTACTTCAGAAGACTAAGAAAGCCAACCCTAATTTTTTAAAAAACTTTTATTCCTTTTTAAACTTGTTAGAGACAACATAGAAATCCTCTTGGATTTTCTAAACCAATATACATTGAATAGATCCCATACAACAATTATGATGGTTGTGTGAAAGGCGCATCCTCTTCATCTTCCTCGAATGCCTTAAACGTTGAAGATGACCAGCCACGCGTTTCTTTCTTAAAGTGCTACTCTTCATACATTTCCCAGACTGTCTCCTGACTTATTTATGTAATTTCTATTCTTTCTTGTTTTTTCTGAGCTTATCATTTGCCAAATCCTTATGTTTTTTAATTTGTTCTTTCTTCTGTACATTACTTCTCCTTTCTGATGTTCTTTTAATGGATTGTATGGTCATTATTGGTAAATGCAGAAATTCTATTTTTCAATAAGGAGAACAGTTGTGGTGAATTGAGAGGTCATGGAAGAGGCTGATCAAAATGGCTGCTTTGATTCCAACAATCATGGCGTCAGAATTCAGTCTCTGTAAGTCTATTTCAATTTCAATTTCAATTTTGGTTTGTGCATTGTTATTTGGTGCCTGTTGGGTAAAATTGAATTTCCTTAATTAGTTTAATAGATAGTTCTAAATTTCTGTGAAGTATAGATAGATTTTCATATATTATATAGATTAATAATTTTATTATATTTGCTATCAATTGTTTTTTTATCTGTAAAAAATGATATTAATTTAGCTACATCATTGTGTGGAGTTAAAATAACCTTTCTAACTAAAAAAGGTGCAAAAATTCTTTTAAGTATAACCAAAATATTATTATTTTTTGATTGACTTCTCAAAACTAAAAGAAAAGAAATTTAAGTGATAGTCAAACACACGTCAAATTTAAATGATCTAATTGTGGTGTTATAGTCAAATTGAGCATCAAATATAAGGTGGAGAATAAAAATTATCCTTCCTAACATTACAAAACCCCTCTCAACTTAATTAGTGCAGATATCTTTAATACATCTATGAAAAATGCCAAGAGATATCAATCTCAAATCCCTTATCTTAGATTTTTTACATGTTACAATTATGAATAACTTCATTAGTGGTGAATTCTACCTTAATATCAACAAAAAATAAAATATTTTAAGTCATATTAAACGTTAAATTTAACAAGTTAAAATTAAAAATGAACACACTCACAGATATTACAACCCACCACCATTTACAATTTTAATTTCAATATCATATATATCTCTGTTATTAATTTTTTTAATTTTAAATATTTGCTATCCATTAATTTATTGTATCAATATTTTACTCATTTACTTTATCTATCTTTAATGATAAACATTCACAAAAAATGACCTTAAATTTAGAGTTAATTTTTTTTTGACACAATTTGCTTCCCAAAAATTACTTTAATTCATGAAATAGACTTGAAAATGTGAAATCTCTTAATTTAAATTTCAGTACTATCTCCGTGTAATCATTAAGAGTTATAGAAATCTACACTATTATTCTCATAAAGAGCATCAATCTCAAAGGAGCATATGAATTTTATTGAACTAAATTTCCGTATGATGGTTGAATATTTTTTTGGCAAACTAAATTCATCCATTGTTATGTTTATAGTTATTCAATTTTGTTTGTTAATGTATTTAACAGGTCGGGCAGTGGAGAGTCATATACTTCATCCGACCGGGTTCATGAGTCTTTTGATTCAATGGGTTTGAAAGAAGATCTTCTCCGTGGAATTTATTCATATGGTAAATTATCATAATGTATTATTTTTTTATACTGTAGGAGTTAATGACTTAGGGACCTAATATATTATTACTAATATTGTAATAGTATGTTATTAATTATAAATTGTAATAGCCATTGAATCAATGGTCTGTGAAAAAAGGGGCAAGAATTTTTTTTAGATGGAGGAATTGAGGGGGTTGTTACTCTGCTCAGAACTCTTCCGCATTTTTTTTTTCTCAGGGATTGAACGTCCATCTGAAATTCAGAAAAGAGGAATAGTTCCATTTTGCCAAGGTCTAGATGTTATCCAACAAGCCCAGTCTGGAACAGGGAAGACTGCAACATTTTGCTGTGGAATTTTACAACAACTGGATTACAGGAAGCATGAATGCCAAGCTCTGGTGCTTGCACCATCCAGAGAGCTTGCAATGCAGATTGAAGAAGTGATGAACGCTCTGGGGGATTACCTACAGGTAAAAGTGCATGCCTGTGTAGGGGGAACAAGCGTCTTGAATGATATAAGGACTGTTGAAGCAGGGGTTCATGTTCTAGTGGGTACTCCTGGAAGGGTTTCAGACATTCTTAGCCGACCTGCCATTAGATCTAATTCCATAAGAATACTTGTGCTGGATGAGGCTGATGTAATGTTGTCTCTAGGATTCAAGGAGCAGGTATTCCTTTCAATTGTGCCTAATTCTTTTGTAGTCTTCTTGGTGCTGTTTTTGGGTCTTCGAATAATTTGTGAAAATTAATATATTACAACATGCATGACAGTTAGGATGAACGCTTTCTCTATTGATCTATTTTAGTTTTTGTCGAAGAGCCTAAAATTACATGAGTATGTAAGTTGAATTGTTGACAAATCAATGGACTGTTTACCAATTTTTAAATGGTGTTTTTTCATTGATTGGTAACAATTCAACTTACAATTGTGTTTTTTCATTGATTGGTCAATGATTCAATGATGTAATATTGGCTCTAGGATCCAAGGAGCAGGTATTCCTTTCAGTTGTGCCTAATTCGTACGAAATCTTCTTGGTGCTGTCTTTGGCTCTTCCTCTATTGATCTGGTGCTGTTTTTGAGTCTTCCTCTACTGATCTATTTTAGTTTTTGTCCTAAAAGCCTAAAATTATCTGTAAGTTGTATTGTTCACAAACCAATGAGCTGTTCATCATTTTTTGGATGGTGTTTTTTATTGATTGATCAACAATTCAACTTACAAACTCGTGTGATCTTTAGGGTGAGCATTTTTTCTCCTTTTCATTCAGTTTCAGTTATATTGACTTTGAAAATTCATGTTTTTTCTTCACAGATCACTGCAATACGTACATTCCTTCCTCAGCGTATACAAGTGGGTGTCTTCTCAGCCACCATGCCCACAGAAGTAATAAATACCTTAAGGAAGTTCATGAATAATCCTGTCACAATTCTTGTGAAAAAGGATGAACTCACACTGGAGGGGATCAAACAGTACTACATAAATGTGGAAAAAGAGGACTACAAGTTAGACACATTGTGTGACTTATATGAAATCCTAGCAATTTCTCAGTCTGTAATCTTCCTCAACACTAGAAAAAAGGTGGACTGGTTGGCAGCAGAAATGAGGGCCAGAGACCATACTGTGTCTTCCACTCATGGTGACATGGATCAAATCACCAGAGCGACTAAGATGAGAGAATTCAAAACTGGGTCTTCCAGGGTTTTAATTACAACTGATCTTTTGGCCAGGGGAATTGATGTACAGCAAGTTTCTTTAGTCATTAACTATGATTTTCCTGAACACCCAGAAACTTATCTGCACAGAATTGGGCGTGGTGGAAGATTTGGCAGGAAAGGAACTGCAATCAACTTTATAACAAGAGATGATTTGCAGAAGTTGCGGGATATTGAGAGGTTCTATAATATTTCTATCGCAACGTTTCCTGCCAATGCTGCTGATATTCTTCGAGACAAACCATTTTGATATATAATTAATTTTGGCAGCTTCTTTGTATCAATTTGGATTTTTTTTTTTTTTTTTGTAATATTACATGCGTCTTGAAACATCCATGCTGTTGAAGATGATATGGTGAATTCTTCATCTTGAAAAATACAAATCGTTGTGATCATTCCTAAATTCCATTAGTAGGTAAATCCATTTTAAAAATACATTAAAGGCAATCATAATAATAATTATGCAATTAATTATTATTATGATTCCTTGACTCTAACCAATTTGTCATAGAAATGTATACAACTAATATTGTAAACTATTCATATAATTGTTCTTAGGAAAGTAAAGATTGTAGAGAAAACAACTTAATATGAATTCCTTTATTAGTAACATATTATATAACCAAGTGTGTAAATGATTCACAATTGATTTAATTGAAGTAATAATTGTGTAAAAATAAAATCGAACATTATTTTTTTTATAATTTCTTTTTGAAGAATATCTAATATATTTAAATTTTTATAATGATTTTAGTGTTTATTTTGTTGCATACATAATGTTGTTACTCTTACTATATAACAATTAGTTATAATCTATAGTTAACTACTTTACAACGTATTCTTTATAAAGAAACAACTCACTTTAACACTTCTTTAAATAGAATATACCATTACTTAACCTTGTTTAAGGTAAACACTAATTGACTTATGTTGGTTTATATATGCCAAGTGTTGATTAAATGTATTTTGAGATTGTTTTGGTCAAGCACATGCTTTTAATGACTTCTTAAATCTTAATTTACTACGAAGAATAAAGGGAAAGGGTTTAAAGAACTATAAAAATTTGCTTTTGTTTATAAAATTGGAAGAATAAAAAATGAAACTTGAGGTGGGTAATAATTTTTTCAATAAATAAATTTGAATATGTTAAAAAGGAGTAGTCGTTAATGACAATTAAGATTGGTACCTCGCCATAATTTTTGCAAGTTATTAAAAAATAATTCTAACTTTAAATTTGATGTTCGTTTGACTATTACATAAAGTGTTTCTTTTACTTTTGGTGAATTCGATCGAAAAACCCTAATATCTTGGCAATACGATGAAAATCATAGCCCTTTTTTGGCCGAAAAGATTTTTTTGAGCCTAATCGATTGGTGTAACTAGATTGACACCAATTTTCATCATGCAATGAGAAAGTTCCAAAGAAAGTGATGAAGTGATTGATAATTGTGGTATCTGTAAAATCCAAGATAAGAGCCTTGGATTAAGGTCTTGAGATTGATATCTCTTTACATTTGTCAAATAGATGTATTATTGTACTAGTTTGACTATATATGCTTTTGCGAGGTCCATTTCATTAGGCTTGTATACGAATTTGAATAAACTTATGTTGCATGTAGATAAGATATCTTGAATACATCAATTTGTACAATGATGAGTGATAGGACTTTGAAGGGCCTTATTATATATTGGGTATCTTTTTGGTACTACATGGCGACAAATGAATGCATAAGCAACACACTTATCTGGGGGTAGAGAAGAAATTTAGTGTGGGTAAATCTTTACCCCAGGAAAAGGCTAAGTATTCCTTCATGTAGAGGTTGAGGAAGGATAGACACACAAGTTAAATATGTGAGATCTGATTACTTGGTTATGTGTGAGGGAGAAAGAAGAAGAAGTTCGGAAGGATCTTCTTGTCACCAACAAATCCAAGTTATTAAAGAGAATTTCGGGCCTTTGATTTGAACTCTCAAAATGAAAGAAAGTAGTTTTGGGTTTTAAAAATAAAATTTTACATTATAAACACCATTAAAATGAAATCCCATGGTTGTTTTATATCTTATTTTGAGCTTTAGTTTGGAAATCTAATATTTTCCTTCAAAAATTAGTTGAATATTTAATTTTACATGTGTTCTAAAACAAATTTAGTATTGTATGTCTATCTTTTTCATCAATATTAGGCTTATTTTTATTTATTTTTTGGTTTATATGTTTAGTTTTGTTGATAAATCCATTTTTAATGTATTTTATTTAAAACATTAATTTTTTTTAGATAAGATAAAAAAGGTTTGGTTTTAAATCGGGGACCAAAAAAACCCCATACATAGAGAAGCAAGTTTTTTAAAAACAAAAACTATAACAGAGCCAAGGAGGTAGAGTCAAAACCACTTGACAATAGGCCCCCACACAAATAGGCCAAACTACAAGATTTTGCAAATTAAAACAAATTTTTTTGAAGTCCCTAAGGGACATAGACAAGCAAGGATAAAGCAAAACAAAAAGAAAAGGGCAGCAACAAGTAAGCAATTAGTTCTCCGTAGCCATGCTACGAGATCTGGTACTTGGACCACCATCTCTCCTGCCAAAAACCTTGACGATGACCCTTTTCAGACGGTTGATTTCCTCTTTCTTAGTCTGGGTCTCAACCTGCTCATCCTTCTGATCCTTGCTATGATTTGACTCTGTAACCATACTTGAGCTGTCACCACTATCCGACTCCTCACTGTCTGAAGAACTTAGCATCAACTTCATTTTGCTTTTGCCCTCCTCAGTAGTGACCTGATCCTGTAGAATAGAAATCCGTTGCTCTTGCATAACATAATCGGCTTGGACACCCCTAATGGTTCTGTTCTGGGTATCAATCCTTTAATGGCAATCTTTCAGCTCCTGTATGAGGTTTTTGTTGACGGTGAGAATGTTGTCAGATAGTGGACTCAACCCTCATCAGTCCAGTCCTCCTAGTCTAGCAAGGTCCTGGTCCCTTTTAGTGGAATTTTCATCCAAATTCCTGATCCCTTTTTTAAGATTACAGAAGGCATCCTCGATACCCTTAAATAGGATCAATAACTTTCTGTTTCCTGATTTTGTTAAGGCAGGAAAGCGAGGGTTTCCTGATCAAAATCATGGTCATTGACTTGACTAAGGATGGCAGGTTTACCCCTTTAACCCATGAGAAGAATGAGACCCTGGTGGAGGAGGATATCCGTCTTCTCTTTCTTAAAATCCTCAATGTTCGAGAGAAGTGACTGATAGAGAAAATATGCAAGGCTCATAGTCTAGTCCCGCAGGAAAAAATTGAGGATAGACAAATGATGAGTAAAGATTTTTTGAAATTTTCCTTCGAGGTTCAGATACTTCATAATGACCAGAAAAACATCAGCCCACCTATCCGGTAGACAGGTGCAAGAAATACCATCATCATAAGCTATGATTTTTTCCCCAGCTTCAAAAAAGTTAACAATTTCATGTTTTTTATCCGGTTTTGTCTTTAAAAATTTTGAGGCCTTCAGTTTTTAACCCAGTAATCTCAACAATTGCGTTCTCAAAAACATCAATTTGAACCCCACAAAAACAAAACCCCCATCCATCCAGGCATTTGTAAAATCAACAGACAAGGTCAGGTCATTACCTTTAAGCTGATGAATGAACTTGGTAAAACCACATTTATGCAGCATTTTCCATAAACACGTGTCATTTTTGAGGTGGAGAAAAGTAGAAGGCTTCGTTCTCACCCCGTCTCCCCCTATGAAACCTATAGTTTGAACGCATTTGTAGAATTGAGAGATAAAGTGGGAAAAATTGAGGAAAAAGCAAGTGAATTTGACAAGGTTAGTTTTCCAAAAAGGGAAGTCCTTTCAAAAACCCAAGCGTGCAAGCTAGGGGTGTCATCATAACACTACCTCCTACATTGTGTCTTCATTAATGAGCTTGTTCACCTAACCCCAAAGAGTAAGTGTCCTAATCCATGTCTCCAATTCCACCATGGTAGTACCTTTTTCGGCCAGCGCATTTGTCAATTTATTACCAGCCTGGTAAGTGTGTTAAAAGACCACTTGATCAAATGAAGCAATAATGACACGTGCCTCCATAATCAAATTATTTAGCTTCCATCCACATTTTATGCTATATTTGAGGGAATTTATGACATACGTCGAATCACCCTCAATAATCATATTTTTATCCCTAAATCATGACATGATCTAACACCCCAAAGCATAGCTCTGGCCTCAGCTACATTGTTTGATTGATTGCTAATGGGGCCCGCATAGGCTCCAATGCATTTTTCGCTATGGTCACAAAAAATACCCCCTCCACCAGCCACTTTTTCGTTCACATGGGTCAAGTCGTCAAATTTAAGCTTGTGTCTACCATCTAACAGTTTAGTCCATTTGATATTATGGTTCAATCTTTCCTCAATGATGTTGGTGGGTTCAATATCTAAGTTTCTAATTATGTCATTTTCCCACTTTGGGAAAACTCTGACCTGTTTGGGGTTTAGTGTGGCATCCATAGTTTTTCTTAAAGAGTGTGTTTCACTTTATCAGACACCAACTGCTTCGGCAAACGATTTGTTCCTAAAAATCCTATTGTTGTATTCAATCCAATGCCCCCCAAGACATAGGCAAGGGGCCAACTTCACTTTTTTTAAGCCGGGTCATCTGAAAATTAAAGTTCCACTGCGCTCGTAGAGGCCACATCTCCCAAAGAACCAAATGCATTGACGAGGCTAGGATCTCATGAAGA
Organism: Taxus chinensis; assembly: GCA_019776745.2. Classification (NCBI taxonomy): domain Eukaryota; kingdom Viridiplantae; phylum Streptophyta; class Pinopsida; order Cupressales; family Taxaceae; genus Taxus; species Taxus chinensis. The sequence goes on along the minus strand of CM034152.1, from coordinate 245,768,260 downwards.
CTAAAAGATACCCTGGTGGAGGCGGTTATCTGCTCTCTTTCTTAAAATCCTCTGTTCGAGAGAAGGACTGATAGAGAAATATGCAAAAAAAATTAAAAAAAAAAAAAAAAAAAAAAAAAAAAAATGGATCATGTTAGTCCGCAGGAAAAAAATGAGCGATAGCACATGATGAGTAAAGATTTTTTGAAATTTTCCTTCGAGGTTCAGATACTTCATAATAACCAGGAAAACATCAACCCACCTATCTGAAAGACATGTGCAAGCAATACCATCATCATAAGCTATGATTTTTTCCCTAGCTTCAAAAAAGGTAGCAATTTCATGTTTTTTCCTGGTTTTGTCTTTAAAATTTTTGAGGCCTTAATTTTTTAACCCAATAACCTCAGAAATAATGTTCTCAGAAACATCAATTTGAACCCCATGAAAAACAAAACCAGTATCCATCCAGGCATTAATAAAATCAACAGACAGGGTCAGGTCATTTCCTTTAAGCCGACGAATGAACTTGGTAAAACCACCTTTATGTAGCATTTTCCATAGACTTGTGTCATTTTTGAGGTGGAGAAAATTAGAAGGCTCCATTCTCACCTTGTCTCCCCCATGAAACCTACAGTATGAATGACTTCGTAGACTCAAGAGATAAACTGGGTGAAATTGAGGCAAAAGCAAGTGATTTTTACAAGGCTAGTTTTCCAAAAAAGGGAAGTCCTTTCGAAAACCCAAGCGTGCAAGCTAGGGATGTCACCATAACACTTCCTCCTACATTATGTCTTCATTAATGAGCTTGTTCACCTGACCATAAGGAGTACATGTACCAATCCATGTCTCCAATTCCACCATGGTAGTACCTATTTTGGCCAGTGCATCCACCAGTTTATTACTGGCCTGGTAAGTGTATTGAATGACCACTTGATCAAATGAAGCAATAATGACACGTGCCTCCATAATCAAATTATTTAGCTTCCATCCATATTTTTTGCTATCCTTGAGGGCATTTATGACACACGTCGAATCACCCTTAATAATCATATTTTTATCCCTAAATCACGACATAACCTAACACCCTAAATCATAGCTTTGACCTCAGCTATGTTGTTCGATTGATTTCCAATGCGGCCCACATAGGCTCCAATATATTTGCCACTATGGTCACAAACAAGACCTCCGCCAGCCACTTTATTGTTCACATGGGCCGAGCCGTCAAAGTTAAGCTTGTGCATACCATCTGAAAATTTAGTCCATTTGATATTATGGTTCAATATTTCCTTAATTATGTTGGTGGGTTCAATATCTAAGTTTCTAAGTATGTCCTTTTCCCACTTCGGGTAAAATATGACCTGTTTGGGTTTAAGGATCCTGGAGTTATCCTTAAGAGCGCATTTCACTTTATCAGACACCCTGCTCAGAATGACCGATTTGTTCTTGAAAATCCTATTGTTACGTTCAATCCAGATTCATCACAAGACATGAGGCAGGGTCAACTTCCACATTTTTTTAACCATTTCATTTTGAAAATTAAAGTTCCACTACTTGGGTAAGAGGGCCACGTATCCTGGAAGGAAAAATTGCACTTTGAAGATGCATATAATCTCAGTGAAGACTTGAAAAGAGAAGGGACATTCTAGAAAAAGGTGCCTGAAGGATTCTTCATTGTCCTTACATAACCCACATCTGTTTATAATGATCATTCCCCTTTGTTTGAGTCTGTCGACAGTAAGGAACTTACCTTTGATGACTTCCCAAAAAATTTCAATCTTAGGGATAAGATGCTTATTCCAAACCTTCATCCATATGATATTTGATTCCAAATGTTCAAAGTTTAACAAATATCTGGATTTTACCTTGTAATCCCCTGTTTTTGTGAGTCTCCAGATTAGCTCATCTTGGACACTTTCAGATAGAATACGAAGATCCTTGAGTTTCTTGTTTAACTCATGAAAATTTTGAATATCCCCATGATAGAAAGGAGGGGGAAGGATAGGAAACCATGTATGTTCCTCATCCCAGTAATTGCACACAAGAGCTCCCTTCTCGTTAGAGAAGAAATGCCAAAGCTCACTCCAAGGACTATTCAAATTGAGGGCAACGTCCTCCACCCATGGGTCCTCCCAGAATTTGATTTTAGATCCATCTCCAAGGTTTCATTTACACCCCTTAATTAATAGTTCTCTAGTTTGACACAAGTTTTTCCAAAACATAGAGCCTCTCAGGAACACCATATCGCTAAAGAATTCCATCATTTCACCAGAGGTCATCAAATATTTCACTTTCAAAATAGTCACCTAGATGCCTGCCTCTTTGTGAGTCCTCCACCCCACCTTAGCTATGAGGGCATGCTTTATAATCTAAATATTATTTAGACCCAAACAACCCTTGTCCTTGGGTTGAGTAACCTTTTCCCAAACAACCAAAGGTATTCTATTTTTATCCTCAGACCCAGTCTAAAGGAACCGTTTATGAATTCCTTCAATGGCCTTTTTAACTCTGCTTGGAAGAAAAAAAATGGACATGATATAGACCATAATACCTTGCATACTACTCTCAAGAAGTTGAGCCTTCCTAGCTTGCGAGAGTAAGGAGCCTTTTCAAGAGGCAAGATTTTTGTGAAATCTCTCAATGAGTTTGTTTTCATCCTCCTTCATCGAGTTTTTCTCCCACACAGAGGCATTTCCCAAGTAGGAATTTGGGAGATTTGTGGTATTACATTCCAAGATGGTAGCCAATATTTTATGTTGATCGTCTTTAACATTTATGAATAAGTAAGAACTTTTCCTAAAGTTTAATTTTCTACCCTGTAACTCTCTTGTACTTCTTAGTGATTCCTTTGATAGTCTTGGCCTCTTGAACAACAACATGACCCAAAAGGACCATGTCATCAACAAACTGCTGTAGACATTAATTTTTCAATTCCATTGGCCACCTTTATCCCCACCATGTTTCCCTCTCTCTAGGATTTAAGGCATAACCCGCACAAAGTTTCAACAACAATTATATATAGAAAAGGGGATAAAGGATCCCCTTGTCTCAGCCCCATTTCAACTTTGCAAAAACCATTAAGTTTACCATTGACGAGGAAAAAGAAGCTCAAATATTTGGTACAAGATTGAATCATTTTAATAAAATGAGGGTGATAACCCAACTTATAGAGAAGAGAGTAAAAAAAAAATTCCAATGAAATTTTGCCATAAGCTTTTTTGCATTTCCAACTTCAGAATCATAACTTCCCTTCTTGAAAGTTCCACAGAATGAATATTTTCATGAATTGTGATAATGTTATCCAGAATTAATCTATCAGGCATAAAGGCCCCTTGGTTAGGGGGTTATGAAGTTAGCAAGGGTCTCTCTAAATCTAAAAGCCAATAATTTAGAAATGATCTTGTACATGGTATTACACATACTAATTGGTCTAAAGTCCCCCAGATCCTCAGCCCCGGGCTTTTTTGGGAATGAGAGAAATAAATGTATGATTGATTTGGTTTTTGAGTAAGCATCCTAATTGGAAAAATTCTTAAACAACAGAGACCACATCAGTCTTAATAATATCCCAATAAAGTTGGGAAAAAAGGTCAGGAACCCATCTAGGCCTGGGATTTTGTCACCATCCATAGCATCAAAGATAGCTTTGATCTCCTCTTCAACAGGAATACTAGTAAGCTCATTATTTTCATCTAGACTGATAGCTGGTTCAAAAATATTAAGGATTTCTTCCCTAGAAACTTCATCATCGAGAAGGTCTTCAACAAAAAGGTTTTTGAAGAAGGAAAAAATGGTAGAGGCAATATCTTTATCTTCATGGCCAAATTCCCATTATCTTTCTTGATCTCTTGAATGCATAGTTTATTGGCTTTAATAGTAGCAGGGATATGAAATTTTTTAGTGTTTTGGTCCCCCTCCTTAAGCCATGTGATTCTCGATTGTTGTTTCTAGTAAACCTTTTCCCAATGCAGAATATTGTGATAATCAGATAGAAGAATCTTCTCTTTAGCTTTATCCTCAGGGATCCAACCTCCTTGTTCCGTGTTTTCTTCAAGAATCTTGAGATCCTTAGCTATTCGGCTTTTCTGGAGAAAGATGTTTCCAAAAATTTCCTTCTTCAAAAATTTTAGATTAACTTTTTATATATTTTAAGCTTAGTGGTCACTTTGAACATACTGTTACCTCTCACTTCGATGCCCCACTAGTCCTTAATTCTCTGTTCTAATTCTAGGTGAGTGGTACAAATCTTTTCAAACCTGAAGGGCCTTCCCACATTGTTTTCTCTAGTACCCATTTTGAGGATTATTGGGTTATGGTCAGACCCAATCTGAGGAAGGGAGGATAAAGTGTATTGTTGCTGTTGAACCCACTGAGTATTAACAAGAAAACAATCCAATCTTATTTGGATTAAATTGTCCCCTTCTCTCCTGTTAGACTAAGTGTATTTAGAGCCACTCAGATTAAGATCTATCAAGGCATTCCAAGCCATGAAATTACCCAAGTCCTCCATACTTTTCGTGAAAACATTGATACCACCTTTCTTCTCAGAAGGAATGAGGGGGTATTAAAATCTCCAGCAATTATCTAGTTTAATTCGTTAAACATTATTATGAAAGTAGTCAATTTCTCCCATAGGTCCCTTCTTCCCACAGAGGTGTTAGGACCATAGACATTAGATAGAATGAATTGATTTCTAGCTATAACTTCCGTAAAGAAAATAATAATATGATGTTGACTATTGATAAGAGGGAAACCTTCTAGTTTATCTTATTCTATTGTAACATTAACACGTCAGGTTTCTCTTTCTCTTTTAAATCCCATAAAATCCTATGCTTACTGAGATGATTTAAGCCCCTAATATTCCAAGAAATTAAAATCATTTATGATGAGAGGATTTCTTACCTAACAATAATGGTTTTTGGTGACCTTCCATGATGTCTTTCTTTGTCTCTTTTTCTCTTTTTTCCTTTTTGAAATGTCTTCTTGGGGATTCCTTGTTTTCTCCTACATCTGCTTTTGATCTAGTTCATAGTGTTTGAATATGGTTTGGGGATGGCCTAGTCTCTGAGATGATAAAATTTGAACTCATCTTAATTGATCTCTCTTTTACAACTTCATTTGTCTTCTTACTTCCATCTGGATCTTCTTTTGAAATTTTCTCAACAACCTTCTATTCCCATTGGGAATCCTCCACCACTATGGAGATGTCCTCCATATTTACATCTAACATTTGATACATATTTGTTACTAGTAGAGCTTCTTCTGGTATCTGTGAAAATATAATTTCTTCCAAAGAGTCTAGGACTATTGAACCCACTCTACTATCCTCCTAAAAATCCTCAAATATCACTATATCCTCATTTTTAGGTTCTTGGTTCTACTCACTTTTGTTATCCTTTTTCTGACCTTCTTCATTATCTATCTTTTCTAGGACTTTTGTAACTTAAATCTTGGGCTTACTTATCTGTCTCCATTCAGGGTTGACCTTTGACAGTCCATTGCCATTGGAATGTATTGGATCGTTTCCCTTCAAATATTCCTTACTGGAACTCTTAGTCTTCTTAAGTAGGGATTTTTTAGCAGCCTCCTCTTTAGCTTTGGGACAAGATTTGATATTATGGCATGTTTTAAAATAGGCAAAACACATAAACAGAGAAAAATCATTCTCAATCTTCTGGGTATGTAACCCCCAAAGTGCTTTGATCTCAATGCTTCTTAGTAAAGGTGTTTCAGGAGCTACAATTACATAGAAACATGCAAAAAGAAGCCTTGTTCTAGCACATGTGACCGGATCAATATTGACCAAGGCTTCAATAGCCTTAGTGATCCCTTGTAGAATATCCAGGTCCTAGTATTCTAACTGTAGCCCAGGAAACCGGACCCAGACAGGGTATTTTTTGATAACCATCTCTAAAGGATTGAAACCTGATACCCATTTTTGAACCAAAACCACAACTTTCCCCATGAACCAAGGCCCCCCTATAAGAATACTTAAAAACTCCTCCTCCAAGGAAATATGGATCACGAAAAACGCATTAGCATAAACCAAAAATTCCATCACCCCCTTAGGCATCCATTTCCTATTAGCCCATTTCATGAACTCTTCGATATTGGGTCTGCTACTAGGAATATTTATGAGAATGGTATTACCCATTGAAGACCAAACCCAGTTGGTAAGAGATTTTGGTATTTCCAAGAAAACACCTTTTTCATTATAGATAGGGTTGGGATTGATGGAAGGTACCTGTTTGACTAGCTGGCCAACCACTCACCTTGCACACATGATAGAGGGACCCTTGACTGGCTCCACCTTATCCCTTTCAGTGGTAAACAATTCATCCTTCCTACCCTCCTGTAGATTTGCCTCGTGATCCTCTGCACTAGGCTCCTTCTCAGTTTCCCGCCCAATGCCAAATTCAAAACCACCCGCTCCTGCACACTCCATCATTCCAAATTATGAGTCTATTATTTTTTATCTTTGTTTAGATTTCCCCCTCCTCCCTAAAATGGACTAACCTTATGTGACAATATCTCACACCATGGTATGCTCCATGGAGCATTGATAAAAATTGTAAAATCATACTTGGTCACTTTTTCTGAAGGATGGGGTAGGTAGCTATCATATAACCGATGATTATATCAATTTTATTTATTTTTGGTGTATAAACCCTAATTTAATCAATGGCTTTAACTATCATCAAAAGTATTTATCTGAGGGACCAGTGTGGTCCACACAGTAACATCTCATAGTCACATACCCAAATCAAACACCTAATTGAAAAACTTTTAGTCTCATTTGTCCTTCATGAAACGAGATGATGTCATGGGTCCCCACATGAATCTCAAAATACTGCTATTTTTTCAATGTTTCAATTTTTTATTTATTTCATTTTTGGGTTGATTGAGGGTTATTTAATGCTGCAGGAAAATAAAGTGCAGCAACCTAAAAATAATTATGTTCAATTTCACTCAATTTTATGATTTATATGTGTCTTCTATAGCATGCATAATTAAAACAAATTTATGCATTTGAATTATTTATTTCAGAGACCAATGTGGTCTATTTATAAACATCCCATATCCTTTGACTTGTTAGAATCAACCAAGTGCAAAAACTAGAGCTTTCTTTCTCCTCCACAAAGCAAATTGAGGTCATGTGTCCCCATTTGTATACCAAAATGCCACTCTTTTCTATTTTATTTTTAGGTTTATTTTCATTCATTTCATGTTGTGGGGAAATGAAGTGGAGAAATGTAAGAATAACTATGCTTAATTAATGTAAAAAATGATTAAAGATACATTTGGAAACAAAATATCTAGTTTCATCTCAAGGAAATAGTTTGTTTGTTATTTCTATATGCTTCAAATTTTGTTAAGAAGAATGTCATTAAATTTACACTTGAAAAGAATGGATCTAGAGAAATTGAATTAGGTACAATTTTATGAAATTTTTATAATGATAGCAAGTAAAACATAGTCTTGGGAAAAGAGTCAAGAAACATGGTTTTCATCCCATGAATATGCTTGATAGTTTGAGTTACAATGGCATTTATGATATCTTCAAGAATACCAAGGAACTGAATGATGACGAAGATGAATTCAATGAGTAAAATGAACATATGTGGGATATTAAAATTTTGTACTTATACAAAGTTACAGGTAAACTAGAACTTTTCCCACTTCATAAGTTCACATGGATATATGTCATTAGTGTGAGTGCTTATATTTTAGGTTGTGCTTGCATGTCTTTAGATGTATAGATTATGTTCTCCAAGGAGTACAAATTATCCTAGATTGTGCAAGGTGATTCCAAGGTGAGTACTAAAACCCATTAATAGGTTGTGGTATGTTAATATTTATATATATGATCTTAATTAGTTTTTTTGCTTAATTGATCTTGAAATATCACCTAGGTTGACTAAGCCAAAACATCCTTTTAATAATATGTTTGTTAGAGATTAACATGATGGGTTTGTGGAAGGTGGACAATATTATGATTTGTATTTCCGACGACATATATAAAGACCTAAATTTGGTAATTTATCACTTGATAATGTTAGTATTGACTTAATCCCTTTAACCATGACTTGTGTGCCTATTCTGAGCCTAATTGATATATCCTCATTCATCCTTATTCCTATTGAAAAATTCTCTTCTCATTGCATTTCCTAACCACCTACAAAAATGTTTATATTAGTCACAAGTAGTTGTTAGAAATATTATTAGTATTACTCACATAAGTTAGTAAGTTATATTTTTCTTAATGTGTTATTATGTGAGTTATAACAAATCACAAACATATTGTACTAAGTTGCATGATTGTAGTGCTTGAATCTTTCTATTAAGGAGATGTACTAGCCTAAGTATATGTACTTTGTCTACAAAATGAATATTTAAAGGTTTTATTGCGTGCACAATTATGACCAAATTATCAATTGTTATCAAAGCATAAAAATATATGGGCATATAGTATTGATTAGAGCCTAAAAATGAGAGTGTGAAGTTAGGGTTTGGTTTGGAATATGATTATAGTTTTTATAGATTTTTACATTACATCGATCTACATTTTCATTAATCTGAACTCATTGTGCATTTGAGATGTGTTTGAATGGTCACGTTCGCATTGCATCAAGGTGGATGACTCTCGATATGCTAAATGTATTCACCTAAATAGGTTAAAGGGCACATGCTCATGGTTGACATAGTTCCCACAGTTAAAGGTGAGGGTTAAGACCATGTGTGATCTCCAAAGTGACATGTTGTTTATGTTATGATATTAGCATGTAGATTCACCAATGCATCGAGGTTTTGGTGTAACCATTTATTACAAAAGGTATCAGAGTGACCACCCATGTTCAAATCCCACTCATTTGGTTACGTCATGTAGTCGGAGCTTGTGAGGTTCCTAAACGCTAGTGAAGCGAGGCTCACACATATGGTTGTGGGGGCATATACCTAGCTTGAGGTCAAGATCCACAATGTAGAGGGATGTTATGATCCTGGTGTGCCGATTCACTAACACCTTGAGGTTTTGGTGTAACAGTTTATTACATTTAGTATCAGAGAGAACAAGCGTGTTTGAATCCCACTCAGTTGGTTACTTGGTGTAGTCAAGGCCCATGTGGCGCCTAAACATCGGTGAAATAAGAATCACACATATGGGAGTATGGGTGCATACCCAACTCGAGGTCAAGATTTATGGAAGCGTGGTGGGATATTATGATCATGGTGTGTGGATTCACTAATTCCTCAAGGTTTTGGTGTTATAGTTTGTTACATTTGGTATCAGAGCTACCATCTATGTTTGAATCCCACTCAGTTGGTTACACCGTGTAGTTGGGGCCTGTGGGGCACCTAAACATTATACATGGTGATTTCTACCATGTTATACTAAGGGGGCACCTTAGAAATGTTATTTTTATTACTCTCGCATGTTAGTATGTTACACTATTATTAATGTGTTGTTATGTGATTTATAACAACTCACATAAACATAATACTAAGTTGCACAATTGTGATTCAACCTTAAAATAAATAAATGAATGTTGTGGATGATGTGTTATTATACATTAAGGGTTAAATGGTTTGCAACTATGATGTTCTGACACTTTACAATTTTACATGTGTTTGTGTGACACTCAAAAATATGTTTCAAGTTTACACTCTAGGTGTTGCACACATATCAAACCCTTTATGTGATGAAAAATAGTTTAAAACTCAAACCATGAGTAGGAGACCCTATTAAAAGGTTAATGATTAGGTTAGAGTTTGATCCATACACTGTCTACATTGGAAATACTAGACAAAAATGCCTCAAAATCCATGTAGTTCTCTACCTATTGTGTGTTATCTATATGGATGCAACTAGTTTGGAAACTTGATCACTTGAAAATGAGAAATAATTACTTTGTGTGTTTAGATTGACTTGGTTTTGTGAGATATCTAGCTTGGGAAACATGAATCTATAACCTGGTTGAGTGTGCTTTAGACCTATGTGGGGATTGCTCATAGAGTGTGTTGTTGCTTCAAAAGGATTTAAGGGACCTTGGAGTTCTTTTGGAATGTATTTTACAAATATAATATTGAAAGTGTTAAGTGATTTCCAAGTGAGGTAAATAGGCGAATTAGACTTACTTATATATGCCTTCGTAGGTTTAGTTTTTCATTAAGTCTAACCTATAGGATATGTGTCTACCCATAAAAGATATAAAATAAAAATTTAATTGTTTGGTGGTTGGGAACAAAACTATCGGATTTGGATTGAATTGTTGGATCTGTTGGTCTTAAATGAGAGGTCATATACATGTAGTTCATGATATTTAATAACGTTTGGGAATTATTCTTTGGAGCAATATGTTGTTGTGGACTAGTATGAGTAGTTATTTGAGTGAATGAGTAGAGTGAATAGAGAAGCAAACCATGACGGTGATTTAATTTAATTTGAATTAAATCTAAATATTACAAAGTCACTGAAGTATAAATGTTGAGATATAGAAATGACACAAGCAACCTAAGATGTAATATTGAAAACCCTAAGAAAAAGAAGAAGGGGAGAGGAATTAGCTTATTTATGCATAGTTTGAGATTGATTTGAACTGGGAAAAGTGTTGAACATGTTGGGTAGAGTGTCGTTATTGCTTCACAATAAATTATGGAATTTAGGAATGAGGCTGCACATGGGTGCCCATGGCAGAACAAGGACACCTAGGCACTGAAGACCACTTTTGGTTGCCTTTGACTACGTAAATGACCATAATTTGGTTTTCACTGCGTCGCAATATTTTCATTGTTGCTTCTTGTTGATCACCTGAGATTCGATCCTTTAAATATGAAGGTACATGTAACCTACAAAAGCAAAGTTCAGCTGCACAATCCCACAAACTGCATTAAGCCTAAAAATAAATATGTAATATGGGGAGTCAGACTGACCCCGGCGGTCATCCCGAGAGAGAACTTACGACTGAGCGTTGCATTACATCACAAACTCCATGTAGGCATAGTGATTATGTGTAGAAATTGTGCCCTAAGATTCCCTTGTGCAAGTTGCACTTGATAGCGGGTTGTAGCTAAATGTAGCAATGTAGTAGAATGTGTGGATGGAATAGAATGAACTTCCCCTTCCTATATTGTGTATGCAGATTTGATGTAGCCCTTGTCCCTTGAATGGATGCTAGATGGATTCTTTAGAATGCTTTAGGTGCCTTTTTAGATGCAAGCTTAGGTGCTAGTAGTAATGCTTAGTGTTTGGTCCTTGATTTTGAACACATAACTATGTATTTATATGATTCCCTTGTTTGAATTTTATAATTGACAACTGGAAGGCTGACCTAGATGTGAAAAATATGCCTAAAAGATAAAAGAGGCCCAAAAAGAGCGAGTAAGGTGGAAAAGGTTCAGGGGTGTCCAGAGGGGACAAGGGCGTCTCAACGCTGCTATCCTAGCTGGGCGCTGGTGTCTAGATCCATAGACGATAAATTAGTAAAATCTTGACTGGGTTGTAGGGTGTGTAAGACCAAATAGAAAACAAGAAACAAAGAAAAGAGGCCAAAGATAGTTGTCAATCACTAGTTTTCTTGCTTATGAATCATATGAATGCTAGTACGTGTTTAGGACCTAGAAATGTACCCAAGTGCATGATTTTTTGTCTACGAACAAAGAGGTAAGGATAGGCCACCTAAGATTGGAATATGTGTGCAAGTCATGATTTAGGGATAAATATAAAAATTTCATTACCAAATTTAGGTGTTTACACCCCCCCTTTCCCTCCTTAAGTATGAAATGAAAATTGTATTCTTAAATAAAAAGATAGAAAAGTGTGTAAGAACACTTTCTTTTTACTTTGAGGTTGTTGATTCCACGTGCATGTTGGCTCTCTCATTAATGAAACCTACAACATACAGTGTATTCAATGTCCATAAAAATATTTGAACTTTAGCTTGGCTTTGAAAATATATTTGTTGTGAACAAAGAAAAATAACACAAATGGTATACAAACAAAATAACTTGCAAACCTTCCTATAGCTCTTTGTTGTAAACCTCAATGTAAGATTTGTGGAAGGTTTAAGCTTGTAAAATATTGTAAATGACTAATTGTGGGTTCTCTTGAATGACCTCTAAATGGGGTTATAAATTGCTACGAACACATTTAGAAAATTTTCTAATATACATATATTGGAGAGAAAAAGTGACAGAGTAATTGTGTTGTAAATCCAAGAGGATTTGTAAGAGGATAAGCTTGTGTTTTATAAGGCTAAGTAGTGTTTGGAAGTTGGTTATAGATAGTTGAGTGCACATGCTAAAAATAACATTTGAGGAAGTTGCAGATGTTCTAGGAAGACAAATTCCATTGAGGGGTAGTAAAGAGATTTAATTGCAAAAGTTGCATCTAGATTGGTGGTTGTACACGTAATTAAATTGCTCCCACCTTTCTAGGATTCTAAAAGTGCAGTTGATTAGACTGGTGAAGTGGATTCCAAGTGGAGTTTACTGGGATGAGGAAGTGAAGTCTAAGTGGGGTCCAAAGTGGCAGTTGACTAGGAAAATAGGTGTATTTTCCTAATTAGATAGCTAATTTTATTAGTTATAATGTGCAAACTAATTAATTAATCATTTTAATAAATGATAATTAAGCTAGATAAAGGTGTGGTTAGAGACTAATTTAATTAATACTAATAAGGTGAAAGTGCATGATTTAATTGATTTAATCAATCAATCGTAAAGGACTGAACTAGGAAGTGTACTAGGATAAGATGGAAATAAGTGTGTAATTTAGGGTGTATATTTGCACCTCTTTAAAGTGTTATTGGGAGGTAATAGTGTTTTATAGATAGTAGATGCATGCAGATCATCAAGAAGAAAGCGATGAAGCATTTGGATGCCCTAACTAGTAGGATAGAAGAGGAATGCCCCCTCAAGCGGTTGGATGACACAACAAAGCGGTGAACAACTGCTTGATATGAAGAACATAAGGGATTGAAACAAGGATGGGAAAGGATTGTGCTCGTAGCATGAGCATCATTTGGAGAATAAATTTAGAGCAACCTTATTTTTGATGTTGCATAATAGAGTTGTCACCATGATTATGAAAGAATCAAGATGGGTAACCCATATACGCACCGCAGCCGCAGCGCGCACGCACACACACACACATAAAGTAAAGAAAAGATAAAAAGTAAAACATAACCAATATACAAATTAGGTGCAAGCATCATGGTTATAAAGAAAATAGGATTTAATCACTCTACTTGCAAGTGGTCCAAAAAGTAAACATCAAAAATGAAACACAAAGTCAAAAAAGAAGACAATCAGATATGCCCCTAATGTGTGCCGCAATGAAGATTAAGTAGATGTAAATGCTCCCAAGGTGGGAATAGGATCAAACTAGAAGAGAGAACTAAAGTGACTCCTCATGACACTATTTTTGGATCCGTTGTGCAAATGATCAAAGTTGATTTTCCTTAGGTGAAGTTATATCACGAAGGAAAAATAATTTTGTGACTTACCCCAAGCAGAGTTAGTATATCATGCAAAGGGAAGAATGATAGTTGTAAGATTGGAATGATCACTAGGGTAGTAGATAAAGGTATGAATTTATCAAGATTGTTTTGAAATGTTGAATGATTCACTTCAAGGGTTTTTCAATTGTAGGATTTCGATGAGAAATGAATGCTTGTTCGAAAGTTGTTAAAAAAAAAATTGGATTTTGGAAATATATGATTGTTTTGGATTTTTTCGAGTTTTTGAAAAATTTGAAACACAAATACAAAGAAATGTAAACAAACCTAAATGGACAACAAAAATGAAAACACTCAATGGCTTATTTAATAAGCCAAGAGGAAAATGCAACACATGCAAGTGGTCAAAAGATGCAAGATAAGCATTGCAACCAAACCCAATATGAACAGGAAGGAACAACATCAAAGTTATATGTGAACTAAGATGTGAATAAATTTCCTGAAATTGGTCTATAGTAAAAGCAAACAAAGTACAACAAAATAACAAACTGAAAGAAGCAAAAACATCACAACATTAACAAACCACAATAGTACAACATAATTTGTAATGAGGACGTCTAATAACCCTTTGAATGTGTTCCACATTAAAGAACTATACATATATGAATGCTCCCGAGTGTTATCTTAGAACGCAAGAGGATTGGAATCGGGCCAAAGAGCAGAATGATACTTAGATACTCCAAAAGGTACTCTTGTCAAATCCCATTGAAGTTTGATATGTATTGGATTAAAATTTGAAATCCAAATTTTCCCTAAGCAAAGTTTTATTACGAAAGGATAAATGATTGCCTCGAGTATAGATATACACCATGGGCAAGAAAAATGATTATCAAAAGATGATCTGGAATGATCATGAGGAACATCGTCAAAAGGTGAAATTGTTGAACTGTGTTATCCAAATGCTAAAAGTTGGTCGAACATTATTTGAATGCTTTGATTTTGACAATTTTATATTCTATTTTTTGTATTTTTGACAATTTTATATTTTTTTTGGTATTTCGAGAAACATATTTGAATGTTTTTTATGTTTTGTGAAACATTTTTGAATGTTTTTGGAGTTTTGTGAAACATTTTCAATTTTTTGGTATTTAAAACTTGGTAAAAGGGGTGCACTATTTGAAAGCAGGTATGAATAATTAGAAACATTCCATTCCATTGGAAAAAATGTAAATGATAAAATGATAAGGTATTTCACTTCACTCGTGACTCCACATAGCTAGGAAGATGCAAGGGCTCATCACTGAGAGCCAAGAAGGACGTGAAAATGAGGTGAATAGTGATATAAAAGTGAAGATGGTGGATGCGAAGACACAAGGTGTAACAATGATCCATATTAGAAAAATGTAACTCATCTCTATTCAAGATCATTTGACCGATTCTTAGATGATTCCGCTTTATAGGTTTTGACTCGACGTAGATCTGCAGATGGCCTACTAATTAGCAAGAATCTGGTTGAAGGAATCATTGTCTCTCTTTAACATGAACAACTAAACTAGTTCTTGGGATATTTTTTATTAAGAACTTTGATTAAGATTTATAATGGCTTTATTTTTTAATTATTTTTGTTCATTTTTGAAAGGGGACCCCCTAAATGTTGCCCCATGCCATCAGTAAAAGGAAAGGGCTCAACACCGAAGATAAAATGTAGGCGAGTAAGGACATCTTCCTCCATTCCCAATCTCATGTACTATTAGTGAGAAGTATGGGCTTATCACCGAAGACTGTGAAGGAAAAAATATGTAATGATTTTATAGTTTTTTTTGGTATTTTTAGATTGATTTAATTTTCCTTGTATGTTGGTAATGTGCTTATTGGGAAGGAAAATTCTGCCCCCAAGTCTCAACCTCATGCGACTGGTAGGATGCAAAGATTCAACACCGCAGATTGAGATGGGCAGTAAAAAAGGACCGGGTAAAGAAGTTTGAGCTTTTTGTTAAAGAGAGAGCTTATTTGAAAGGAGGAGTCACCATCAGTAAGCTTCGAGACAAAACCATAGGTAAAAATATCTGAAATGGTAGAAACCATAACAAAGACGAGACACACAATTCCCACAAGGAACAAGATTAACATGTGTCGTGATAGGTGAAGAACATGAAGATATGATAATGGTATGATTAAGATATCTATCAATAGGTATAATGCTTAATATTATCTGTACTCACTTTTCCATTTCTAATTTGAAAACAATGCTTTAAGAAACGGTTTGATATAGAGTTTTTTTTTCTTTTTATGTTTTTTAAGTTTTTTAAATTTTGGTGGATGAAGGTTTGAAATGGACTCACCAAAAAAAGGTCCATGTTTATTAAAGTTGAATGGTCTTGAAAAATGAGACTTGGGAAGATGATATCCAAGTCAAGAGGGGGAATCGAAAGATTTGATAGGTCCTGAAATATAATACTTGGGTAGACAAGGTCCAAGTCAAAGAAGGAGATCTGAAGATTCGATAGATCCTGAAGTATGAGACTTAGGTGGACTGGATCCAAGTCAAAGGAGTGAATCAAAGGATTCAACTATTCCTGAAGTATGAGAATGGGTGGATGAGATCCAAGTTAAAGGATGTGTGATTAGATAAATCTTCGATGAGATCGAAAGACCTATGTGATGTTAGAAGAGGATTGTTGAGGTGAGGAATATGTTGAGATTCATATTCATCCATAAGTGAAAGAGTACGTGAGGAAAGAAGGATTAGTCCTGAGATGTATATCCAAGGTTACTTGTAGGCCGTAGAGAGGATATTCAATGTTTCCCCTTCCAGACAAGGGTGTAATTGACTTGATGAAAGATTTGCAATTAAAACATGAAAAAGTTGTATAAGGATATTCAAATGTATATGTACCTCGTAGAGTTTATGCATGTAAATGTCTTGACAAGTAGGAATCATTTTTTAGGATATTCATGTAAGATTGATCATTTGAGGTATAATAGACATAAAATACTCATTGTTGCAAGTGTCCAAACTTGTTATGGTTGTGTTTCGATAACAAGACTAGAGATGTTAGGAGAAGGATCCGGAATGGAAAGAATAAAATCAATCTCAATGGTGCTTGATGATGGTACCTATTTTGTATTGTCTACAATTATATCAAGGGTTGAATGGGTATTAAAGCAAGTTCAAGATATCATTTTGTGTTAGAAGGTTGTTGTCTGAAACAGGTTTAATGTTTGTTTGGACAAATGGAAAAAAATATGGAGAAGAAATAGATTGGTTTGGAGGGAGAGAAACTTTACCTTCGTTGTGATCTTATTGAATATCAATATGTATAAAAGTGGGGACAACATAAAACTCTTCATTATAAGTTGTGGAAGTTAATGTGTTGTTGATCGCGAGAGCTTGATTGTTGAGCTCTATAGAGATGATTTCATCATCAATTAAGTCTTGAACATGCTTGGGTTCCCCATTAGAAAAGGGTCTCATAGTTGGATATTTGATCATGTTAGCCTTTGCTAATTGTTGAAAGAAAATGGGTAGAATTTCTTCGAGAGTTGTAAATTGATGTTCAACTTTACACGGAGTAGCATTTATAATACAAGATATGATGGATTTATAATTGATGTTTTTCAAGGATTCATCATGTTCATGAGATTTACCTATTATCCAATTTCACCCCTCGAGTGAAATTGGACAAACAAGACCCCATGGAGATAAAATAGGAGCATCAATTCAGCCATGGGAGCTCACGTTTTGAGCTCAAGCTAAGCAAGTTAATGAAGCAGGTCGATCACATTGCAGGGGAGTTTGAGAAATGAAGAAGCTCCAAAGTTTGAAATTCGGATTTTGTAGGTGAGGGCGTTTGGAGGTAGGCCAAAGGTGAATTCGGGGACTTGGTGGAAAGAAGTGTGGAAAAGGAGATGGAAGTCCAAAACCCGAAGTCTGAATTTCAGACTTCTCGATTTTAGAGTTTCAAAGGTTTCACGAGCTCAAAGCGATGAAAAGTGTCACGCAGAGGAGGGGCAAAGGTTTGAAACCCGAAGTCTGAATTTCAGACTTTGGGGTTTTGGAATTTTGAAGATATGTGCCACCTAGATGAATAAGAAGTCACGAATCCCCGAAACCTGAAGTCTCAAATCCCTGAAACCTGAAGTCCCGAATCCTAGAAACCCAAAGTCCCAAATCCTTAAAACCCAAAGTCCCGAACCCCCAAAAAGACAAAGGTCCAAAACTCGAAGTTTGAATTTCAGACTTCGAGGTTTCTGAATTTTGGAACTTTTGGCTCGAAGGATGAATAATGTCACACGACATGATTTTGCAGTTCAAACTACAAACTTCGAAGTCTGAATTTCAGACTTCAAAGGTTCGGCATTTTGGAACTCTCAAGCCAACTTGAATGATGAATAGTACAATGATCTCTAAATTGGAAAAGCCCGAAGATACGAATCCCAAAAGTTTGAAATTTCAGATTTCAGAGGGTGCGATGAAATTTTGGAGTCCAAAAATCAAATCCAACCGCTCACATTTATTATAGAATGGCACCCTCATCTTCAGATGGCCATAAATTTTGACTGGGAGCTTGGATTTACACAAAATAGGACTTTTTGGAAATATCTTAGTTTCCTCTACATAACTATGGCTGGTTTTCTTATTTTTAGTAAGGTTAACTATTTTAAAATGAGGAAATACAGTCCACCATTTTAGAGTGTGTTTCCATATTTCTCACCTACCAAAATAATGAAGGTATGGGCTTCCTTTCTTCCCCAACAAGGCAAAGTACATGGAGGCATGGGTTTTGCAATGACACCCATCATTGTTGCAGGTGATTTTAATGCATTTTTTGGTAGCTGAAGCAAGATTTTGAATTCCTTCTCTCTCCCTTCTCTCGTTCTTCCTATATATTGTAAGGAGGGGCTCATTTTCAAAAGGTTGGATTATCTTGCTTTGCACCCTCCCTTCTTCGCTTGTCTGTAAGTGATCTTGTGGAATTCAAACCTCCCATTCAAATTGTAAATGTAATTTTTGCCTCTTGGTCATTGTAATGCATTGTATCAAATTTGTGGATCAATAATATAAGTTTTTGGATAAATTTCAACCCTATCTTATGTTCATTGCATCTTTATGATCTCTCATTACAAATTTGGTTAATTGTGCATTTTAGGCTGTGTTACATGTTTTGGTGTTTTGTGTGTAATGGTGAATAAATTGTGACAAGAAACTGATCTGTGTTGATGCTCATCCTCTTCAATCTTGTTCAATTATATCCACCATGCAAGGCAAGTTATTCAACATTCTTTTTGGTGCATCACCTCATGTAGATTAGGTTTAATTCCTTGCAATCTTTTCACCCTTGTCTCCTTGGTAAGTTAGAGTAAATTTTAGGATAGATCCTCTACAATTTGAGTGTGTGTATCAAAATAGAGGAATATAAACTGGCCTTCATCTAGAGAGATTTCTCAATTGCAAAGTCCCACACTTTAGGAAAAGCTCCATGTTATGTAATCACACTGGCAGTTTCAATCTATCGAGGTGCAAACAATTAGGGATGATGTGATTACACATCAACATTACCCTTTGTATCATGGTTAGGAAATGGAATAAAAAGAACCTTTCGATTGTCATTGGGTGGTTTGCTAGATGGTAGGTCACTGTGTCTCTAATGTCAATGAGGTCTTGGATGTAATTGCGAAGTTGTTTGTATTTTTTATTTAATGATCATTAATGCGATGAAAATCACAATATGTGTTAGGTTTATACCAACCTGGCTTAGGTTCTCCTTTAGGGAAGGGTTGTGTAATAGGAGAAGTGACCATATTAACACTTGTCATTTGTTTCAAAATTCTTAAAAGTGTTTCCCCCAAAGACGTATATTGTCTTCGTTTGTAGTCACAAGGAGGAGATTTTTTTTCTCTTTTTGGAATGGTGACAGATGGTTTAGACTTGATCTATTTTAATTGGTTATTATATAAGTTGTGCACATTGAAAGTATCTATGACACCATTATTGACAACATTACGGTTGCAAATTATGTACCTAGGTTTATCGTGAGAATTTCTAGGGTTGTTGTTGTTGTAACGATTATGCCCATTGTATTTATAACGAGGCTTGTTCAAGCCTTTAGAAATGAGGGATTTTTTTATTTGAGTTCCCTTTTCAATAATTTCCCCAAAGAAATTGAGGTAGTGAATCTGCGTTTGAAAGGGAAACTCGTCATTAAGGTTTGGGATGAAGATGTTAACCACATGTTTCGTAGGGATTAAACATGGGAACTGGCTTGTAATTCCTCGCTAGCGTTGTACAGACTATGCAAAGCTCTCATTTTTTCAATGTTTGGCATTGCAAAAATCCATCATCATGACTTCGGATTCAAGATTGAAAGAAAAATGTTTGATGAACTTCTCTAAGAGGTTTGCAAAAGTAGAGATAGATACCTTTAAAAGGTGTAAGAACCAGTCCAAAGCTTGCCCTCCTAGACTCTTAGGAAAGGAGTGTAAGAGAAAGATATCGTTATAAGCCACCTCTTAGCATGCCATGAAAAAATATTTGACATGCTCTCTAGGATCCATTTTCCCTTGTATTTGTCGAATTTTGGTGTCTTAAAAGAGCGTGGGAAGGGTATGCATAAGATTTCCATGTCGAAAGGGTATGGACACAATTCATCAAAATTAATTTTTTTCGTTGTTTTTACATGCCCGAAATGTTGTCTTTCATCATTTTCCACTCTTGAGAAAATGGTGCATTAGTTTGTGGGATGAAGGAAGTACCATTCGTATGATTAGATGGAAGATAAAAGAAGATGAAAATTCTCGACCCTAGAAAAATGGGTGTTAAGAGGGAGGAGATGAAAAGGGGTTAATTGATTGTCTGATTCCTAAAAAAATGAAAGTTAAGAGAAAATGGATTGAAAGGGGTTATATGTTTTCTACCTTGTAACACAAATGGATGTTAAGGGAGAAGAGACGTGATAAGCTGAACATGATCAAATCTTAACAACGTGAGTGATAAGAGTGGTGAATAGATGTGAAAAGGTTAACTCTTAACAAAATAAGTGTTAAGAGAAACAAAAGGGTGACGTCTCAACACTTTACAAAATGAATAATGCTAAGGTAGAATGAGGGATTGAAATGTTAATTTAGAGCACTCTTAACAAAATGAGTGCTAAGAAAGATGAAGAGGTTTGAAAAACTTCACGACCCTTTACAAAGTGAATGTAAAGAGGGAAGAGGTGAAAGAAGGTTAGTTTTCTCTACTTGGGACAAAATGAGTGTGGCAAGAGGAGACTTAAAACAAGACGAGAGATGCTCAAGTCTTAACAATAATAGTGTTAAGCAAAGAGACTTAAGAAAAATTATGAGTTTGCTTAAATTTTAAAATATGGGTGTTAAAAGAGGAGACTTAGGAAGATGATGAAGGATGCCAAATCTTAACAAAAGTGTGTTAGAAGAGGAGACTTAACAAAGAAATGAGAGGAATCTAAAGAACGACAAAGTGAATGTCATCACAAGAAGTGAAGAAATGATGATGAGAAGGTTTGAATCTCACGAAAGTGGAGATAAGAGAAAAATAGAATGTGATTGATTAAGGTCCTCAAGTTAGAGCAAAGTGAATGCTTCAAAAGAGAGGAATGAAGGAATGATAAAGATGTCAAAAATGTAACAAGGTGAATGAGAAGTACAACGACATAAGATGATGGGGGAGAGATATTGAAGATGTCATCAATTCAACAAAGTGAATGTTAAATGTGACAATGTAAGAGTACGGAATGCTCAAAGTTAAACAAGAGTAAGTGTTAAACTTAAGACTTAAGAAAATGAAAGATCAAGGTGATCAAGAGGGTGCTTGAATTTGATAAAGCGAGTATCATGATGTCCAGACTTAGATGAAGAGAATGAAAGTGCTCAAGTTTGGATATGGATGTTCGTAACTCAAACCTTAGAAACATTTAAAAAGTGACAAGGTGGATGAGAGATAAAACATGAATGAAAATATTGAAACACAAGTGTGTAACACACAAGAAAAATGAAAAATTATGGAGTGAAAGTTCACCTCTACCTTAGATTGGTTTGGACAAGGCATGGCTTCCTAGGTGTTTCTCTTAATTAGGTGTCAGCAATATACCCAAGCAAGCGTAGTGATATTGCTAGCTTTTAGCTTTACTTTACCCCCTTTAAAAAAATAAGCAAATATCTTTCTCAAATGAATCACACTGGGATCGCCACTAAGGATATTTGCGACTCTAATCTCACAAGGTGCATTAATCAGTTGGGATGGGGGTACTCGTTTCATCAGTCAGTTCCCTCAATGAGTTGACTACTTTGGGGTTCCTTTGGTACTCCTTAAGTGAGTTTTATGGCTTATGCCAAAGAACTTCCCACAGTTATAGAAGTTGGGCAATAGCCTTGTCAACTGCACCTACAAATATAATGTGTAATGTTCATTTTATCTTGATTGAAAAGATTCCTTGCACACAAAGCATTAGTAGTTTTCTTAGCTCATGATCGAGGTAACTTGCAGTTAGTAGTTTTGATGTGGTCTTCATAATATGATCATGTAAATGAGTGTTAGTAGTTTTCCCAAGGTAGATAAAGAGAAAACAATGAAAAACAACACAATCATGTTTATGATTCTCAAGATCGCTTGTAACAAGCTTGAGAGAAGAGCATACGTGTGAAATGTGATGCGACTAACTTCACAAAAAAAAGTGAGTGGAAAACCTCCAAAAAGCGTTAGTTGACATCGCAAAACAATTAAACATGGATGAAATGGCTAACAAATGAAAAAAATTGGATCAAAACGTCCAATAACCTATATTGAAATTTTTACGATTAATCAATGAAGAAATGATGGAAAAAGTGAGTGAAAGGGGCCTAAGCGAGTACACATTGATAAAATAGCCTAAAAAGCAAAGAGAAATTATATTTGAAATGTCTAATAGCCCTAAAAAAATTAAGTTTGACAATTAGCCTGATTTATTAAAATTGATGGAAAAAAAATTAAGTTAATGGTCCTAATGTTAGTTTAAAAGGCCTAAGTGAATAAAATAAACTAATTAAAATAATATAAATTAGATTGCAATTATTTAAGCCATAACTTAGGACTTGATCTAAAGTAGCATTGAAGTTAATTAATTGTTTAAACTGCACTAGACTATAGTTTAAAAATTAAAATAAACGTAAGAAAAACAGAAACTAACTTGAAATGAAAGAAAAAGGAAATAGACTAGACTATAGTTATCTTTTGTTGAAATGAAAATAACAAGGAAATAAAATAAAACAAAAGGTAAAACTAAGCTAGAAAAATTTAGGTTAAACCTAATGTTATAAACAATAATGTATAACCGAATTGTCTAAAGTGTTGGTCGACGGCTCGAGAGATGTTTGTGTTTGGTTGTAGGTTTCATGTGTGTAGGGTATCAAAGTAGGATGGTGGTGAGCAAGCTCGACCTCAGCAGGGGAGATGCAGGTTCGATGGTGAGGATGTGGGTGTTAGATCGCAACTAGGTGCAGAGCTTGGTAGTGGCGGTTTGTAGGTTTAGCGATGGTGACACAATAGTGGTGAGGTTGTTGGTAGGTAGTGGGACTGTCAGGATGAGTAGAGGATGTAGGGGATCTGGGTGCGAAGAGCTGGTGTAGATCTATATGTATGGGGTCACTGCCGATGACAGCCTATGGAGGATTCGGGGAAGGAGATCTATGTAGGGAGGATGTGTAGGTTGGGGGGATCTGGGTCGAGAGATGGGGATTGAAGTGGTGGTGGATAGGGTATAAGAGTGTTGGGGTATTCCATGGGGGGTGGGGGGGAGCGAGGGGGGGGAGCACAGGGTGAGGGGTAGAAATCTAGTGCTTGACAAGGGAGTTGGGTCACATAGGGAGCTTGGGGTAGTTAGGAGTCGGAGGGATCAAGTTGAAGTGATTAGGTAGGACATTGGGGTAGTTAGGAGTGTAGAAAAGTAGGTAGCTCAGTGAACAACTCACCGAGTTAGTAGATAGGGGGAGGGGTAAAAAATTAGGGTTATAACAAAAAATGTTTTTTCTACTTTTTTTTTATATATCATTTTTTAATTTGGATTTTGTAGAGGAGCAGATATGTGGGAAAAAATCCAGAAAACAACAAGCAAAACCAACACCCAAATTTAATACATAAAAATAAATTTGGTTGTAACTAAATATCCTACTAAATTTAGAGGAAAAAGTATTAAATTGGAAATTTTTTATTATAAAACTAATTCTTGCTTCCAAAAATACCTGCAAACATTGTTAAACTACTACAAGAACAATAAAATAGCTCAAAACAAAAAATAAATATGATTTCAGTGTAATGTGATTTTTGCTTCTCCCAGAATCCTACAAACACATCTTCCTATATAACAAAAGCACACTAAAAAAATTAATCACACAAATTAAAAGATTGGTGAAATGTGAAGCAAAAAATGGAGAAAAATGGGTGTAGTCCCACTAGGTGTGCCAAAATGTGAATAATGAAAAACAACACAAATGGAAGATAAACAAAACAACTTGCAAACTGAAACCTTCCTGTAGCTCTTTGTTGTAAAACTCAATGTAAGATTTGTGGAATCTTTAATATTGTAAAATCTTGTAAATGACTCATTTTGGGTGCTCCTGAACAACCTCCAAATAGGGATTCAAATTGCTATGAACACATTTAGAAAATCTTCCAATATGCAGATAGAGGAGAGCAAAATTGATAGAGAAATTGTGTTGTAAATCCAAGAGGATTTGTAAGAGGATAATCTTGTGTTTTGTAAGGCTAAGTAGTGGTTGGAAGTTGATTACATATAGTTGAATGCACATGCTAAAAAAATTTGAGGAAGTCACAACAGCTCTTAAAATATAAATGCCATTAAGGGGTAGTAAAGGGATTTAATTGCAAAATATACATCTGGAAAGGTGGTTGTACATGCAATTGAATTTCCCCCACATTTTTAGGATTATAGAAGTGCAGTTGACTGGACTGGTGAAGTGGAGCCCAAGTGGAGTTGACTGAGATGAGGAAGTGGAGTCCAAGTGGGGTCCAACGTGGTAGTTGACTAGGAAAATAGGTGTATTTTCCTAATTAGATAACTAATTTAACTAACTATAATGTGCACACTAATTAATTAATCATTTTAATAAATGATAATTAAGCTAGATAAAGGTGTGGTTAGAGACTAATTTAATTAATCATAACAAGGTGAAAGTGCATGATTTAATCGATTTAATCAATCAATCATAAAGGGCTAAACTAGAAAGTGCATTGGGCTAAGATGGAAACAAGTGTGTAATTTAGGGTGTCTACATTGTAACTTTTAACAATGAATTTATAAATAGTAAAGTAAAGGAGACAAAGGTATGAGAAAAGTACACCCGTTTGCTTAGTCGAATGAGAAGCTCCTGAGTTTTTTATACTTGGGGATATGGATTGGAATTCAGTTGATGAAGGATTGGTGGAAATCAATCCCCAATTTTACAAAAGGAGATGTCGAAGCCATAAGGGAATCATCTGTCACTTGATAAAACACCGAAAGGAAAGATGTCACGTGATTTTTTAGTTGTCCCAAGAACCTTATAAAATGAGAAGGGGTGTCATAGGGATTTATAGTCACTCCAAAAATCATACCTAAAAGAGTGAGAAGAAGGATGCCACATTGGTCACCCCTAAAAGAATCTTTGTATAAACAACATTGTTGAAAACGAATCTAGGTCCAAGTGAAAAATAACACAATCAAAAGGGAATGACTTGTTTCATGCCCCCACGATGTGATGTCCTATGAGTACCATATGTGCAATGCTAAATATATAAGAAGGAGAAAAAGGCTCGTGCCCTCATACCCAACAATAAACTCCATGCTAAATTTATGTAGCGCCAAAAAGGAATGAAGTACTCAAACCCCTACATTTTATAACAAAATGTAGTAGACCCTACTTTAGACTGTGCCAGTTGAATTTGAACCTATATCAAAAACCCATAACTATATGTGAGAATATGAGAAATATGAAATATGATTAAAAAAAAGTACCCCCAAGACAAACAGATCCATCCTATACCATAGCATATGGCGACTTTGTCCACAATGGATGGTTTCGTCCCTGTGTAATATGTTCACATTATGTATTTGATTCCATTCCTGAATATCTTTACAATTTCCCAATCTATTCTTGAATTTTGAGGTTTATCTATGGGCCTAATGTGCATAAATATCCATGTAATAAACCCCATTAACTGCCTCCTCCTTTGAAGTGAGTGCGATGTGTAAAGAGAATGCTCGACTCAAAAGAAATGATATGTATCCATGTCAAATGTATTTAATAGTTAGTGTTAGATCACATGGATGGATGTTATAGGAGGCCATCGTTGATATCATATTCCTACAAGTGTGTGTGTGTGTGTGTGTGTGTGTGTGTGTGTGTGTGTGTGTGTGTGTGTGTGTGTCACACAAATAGAAAGAAAGCAAACAAATAAAAACAAATGTGAATGCAAACATATATAGAAGTAAACAAACGCAAAGGAAATCAAGATGAATTGTGTAAAATATCATACATGCACATAAGCAATGTCAAATGTTGGTCACAAATAAGTCCCAGGAGGTCGTAAATGAGAACACAAGAGTGTCACACACACAAAAAACATGAGTAAAGGTAATGTAAGCCACAAACCATGGACACCACAGAGTCACAAATAAAATCATAGCAAGGTTTATTGGCCACATACTTGAAAGAAAGAATACAAACAATCAATCAAATGAATAAAATGGAAGACAAAATCCCTAAGGCACATAGATCAAGAGAAGCTAGTGTTGCACAAGATGTATGTGTTATCCATATTAGTCAAAAAATCATATACCACCCTATAAAAAACTAAGAATAATGAAGAAGTGAAAGTAATTTTTGTAATTGAAACAAAAACACTTGAATAATGTAGAAAATTCCCCCATATTAGCTATGTCGTTGGGGAAGAGGACTAGGCGAGCATCCATCTCATATAAAATCATGTGTGTCCTACATGGTCCTACATCAAGCTCAAGATACCTTGTGAATGCACATGTGTAAAGAGTATATAAAAAATATGTTATCCATCAAAGCAATATGGAAAACACTATATGCAAAGTGAAAAACTAGCAAATCAAGTCATATGCAGGTCTTGATTTTGTATTTTGAAAATATTTGAATGTTTTTGTGCTTATTTGATTATTTAAATGTTTTGTTTTTTTGAATATGAATATAAAAATTAAGATCTATCTAGTGATATTGTCAAAAGGGCAAGGATCTAAATTTATATTAGTGGGAGGATTACACCTCAATTTTTTTGATGCGCACTAGGAGTAAGAGTTAGGAAAAATTAGCTTGAATTATTTAGCAAATGAGATTGCTTTGAGGTTCACATGATCTTCATTGAGGCTTACTTAGATCACCCTCGACAAGAGAGGGAAAGACACGAACTTATCCTCAAGTAAGCATTCAAACATGATAAACAATTGCATTGAAAATATCTAGAAGAAATGAGAAAGGTACAAATAAGATTCCCCCACTTGAATGGTTAATGCGATATATCCCATAGATATGTTAATAGCTCAAGAAGTGAGAACTGTGAACATCATCATCGTATACTTATGTATATAGGATTGAGTGATAAATTTGTTATAAATGCATCATCCAAATGATTGCACACCTTTATGGAGTGTCAAGGGAGACCTAACTGATTATCTTGAGAGACAACTTAAGGATGAGTGGAATGTTAATATGTCACCATTTAGAAATTGTGGGATGTTGGGAAATGAGTGATTCCTATATTGAAATGGAATTTGTTGTAGGTATATCTTATTGTGGGGATTCCTTGTTAAGAAACACTTTCAAGAAAATAACATCACATATATCTCGTGCTAGGATTTCTTT
The DNA here is from genome assembly GCA_019776745.2 of Taxus chinensis. NCBI lineage: Eukaryota > Viridiplantae > Streptophyta > Pinopsida > Cupressales > Taxaceae > Taxus > Taxus chinensis. The sequence continues at coordinate 245,740,952 of CM034152.1, read as the reverse complement.
TCATCTAACTAGCCTCAAGAATGGGAAGATGTTATAACCTTGACCTTAAAATGATCAATTTGGTATGTTATAGGCCCCGTAAAGATAAACATTGAATAAACATCAGCTATAGGACTTGCATTTAAATTTCACAATTTATGCACATATTATGTATCAAAATTTTCATTATCATTGTTATATTAATCAGAAACTGGTCTATCTTGTTACTCAAAATTCACTAGTAATGGAAATTAGGGATATCCTCAGAATCCATTTTTATGTTTCCCTGTGATTGTTCCTATGAAATGGTAATATCATATACTTGTTTACTTTGTGATTGCTCCTTTATGATTTTCGTTTGCACTATAGGCACAATTACATTAGCACTTATTGTATTATGCGTGTTTGACATAAATGTATGATATTTCAGTACCCATATAAATTTAGGAGATGTAGATGACTAAATAGGAGAGCATCCTCTTTAAGAAACATCACTCGTAGGATACTGAGAAATCAATGTCTCCTTGTGAGGGGTATCATGAGAGATCACGGTCTCCACAAAGAGATGCCTTAGAAAAGGAGATGGGGATGCATGATAGTATTGAGCATCAAAACAAATAGTTCCCATATGCTCAACTTATTTTCTCTTATAGTGTAAAATGCAACAATCATTATCACGATGTCCATTAATTCCACGAAGATTCAAATATGGTTTTCCTTCGATCTTATCATACCAATGAAGTGGATAATAACAATTAGGTAATACATTGGTTAAGTGCTTATTTGATAGAGTATACAAAATATCACGTGGCCTAATATATCTTTTCGTAATCCTAAGCCATATTATAGGCCATATGAGCCTAATACGACAAATACACCATCTAACACTAATACAAAAGATACACCATCTAAAACTAATATTCGTAAGCCTAATAAATATAGGCCATATTATAGACCACATAAGCCTAAGACTAATATTCATAAGCCTAAGCCATATCATAAACCATTTAAGCCTAATACAACAAATACATCATCAAACCTAATACGACAAATACACGATCTATCATTCTTGGTGATCCAAGGAGATACTTTTTGATGTAGTTGTATTAGTATTCATGATTGATTATTTGGAACATATAATTTTCCCCCTCTATGTAGGACTTTCACGTGGTTTGGACTAATTTATGTATTGTGTATATTGGTTATATCACATTGCTTTCCTTTAGCCTCAGATTTAGATTGATCATGATGCGTACACACAAGATTGACATCAATGTGTAGCAAATTTCCTAAGTATGAAATCTTATTTTTGAGTGATTTGATCTCAGTAGTCATAGCCTGAATTTGTATTTGAAGATTACTATTTAATGCTTGAATATATTATAGTATATCCTTATCAGTGTAGACATAAAATCACACACTTTAGGTAATTATCTAGTCCTAATTTTATACTACTATTCATATGATTCATAAGTAAGAAAAGTACTAATCAACCCATGTCTTTGGCCATCTTTGCTTTCTTTCTATTGCCTTTTTTGGTCTTACACCCTTTCTAGCTCAGTCTGTCTTTTATACCTCGACAATTGTCATCTTGGACACCAACGCTCAGCCAAGATGCTAGCACCGGGCGCCCCCATCTCCTCTAGGTGCCCCTGACCACATTGTACTTTGATCACACATTGTGGGCCCTTTCTAGCCTTTTGAGCATATTATCTTTTTGGTAGTCGAGCTTTTCGGGTTTAATTACGAAATTCAAACAAGGGAATCATATAAATATAAAGTTATGTGATCATAATAAAAGACCAAGGACTAAGCATTAGTTATTACCACCTAAGGTTGCATCCAAAGGCTATTCAAGAGCATTTAAGCATCCATTCAAGGGAAAGGGACTACATTATTCTACATACAATTCATAGGAGAGGAAGTTCATTCTATTCCATGCACACATCTATTGCATTTTATTACATCTAGCTATTTGCTCGCTACCAAGTGCGACACGCACAAGAGCCACCTAAGGCACGATTCTGCACACACACACCTAGAACTACATTGGGTCTGAAATGTAGTGCAACACTCAGTCGGAAGTTCACATGTTTGATAGCTGAGGACAATCTGACCCCTCATTTGCATTCTTTTCTTTTTGGGATTTGATGCACTCTTGAGGGTTTTGCAGGTTAATCTTTCATTGCAGGTTATCAACGACCTTAATGATCATTGTGCGACGTAATAACGACCAAAGGCAAAGGAAAGCGAACACCTTACGACCAGTCAGAGATGGTCTTATGAGATTTTTGGAAGACACAGGTGCCCAGATATAGGTCTAGGGCACCCATAAGCACCCCTGCCCCTCTCTAGGTGCCCTAGTCCAGGTAGATCATCAGTTCACACATTTTTCTGAGTCTCTGTGCAACACTTATCCATCTCTGTTCACTTGGTCAACACTTCGGCACAACCTATGATTAATTGTGAAACAACTAAGTCTCCTTATCCCCTCTTTGCAACCAAGGTTTTATATTCACTAGCCTAATTTGCTTGGGTTAATTCTGTATTTTATTGCTTATTTATTTACTGCCATCTTGCAATTAGTATTAGGCATTTATTTCAATATTTTCTTAATCAATCAGAAATGTCATTGCCATTAATAGGAGCAGGGGATGGGGAATCTTTTGCATAAGATGATATACACCTTATAATGGATGTCACATATTGAGGTTCTACATCAATATGAAACATTTTTTGTTCCAACACATTGTGAAAAATATCTTTGTACATATGGATACTTGTAAGCAATTCGAGTAAAGAGATCTAAAGAGAGGGCTCCAGAAGAGGAGAATCCATGAAAGAAAAAAGGAGAGCAAAGCTTATAAGTAGAGAAGAATCATACACCAACTAAGATGAGTAAGCCCAAAAAGTGACTTTTAGCAGGAAAAAAATGATTTTTGTCAATTTAATAAAATTACCATTTCTAAAAATATATGATGAATTTTATGAAATGAAGAGAGTTATTTTAGGAGCTCAATAAAATGGATAAAAATCTCTAGGATTTGAAAATTATTATGTATAAGGAAAATGAAGATTTTCAAATTCCAAAAAATGTGCTAAAAATTATGGAAAATTAAAAAATGTTTATAATTAATTTGTCAAAATAATAAAAGCCTCAAGGAATTTGATTTTTTTTTGGGTTAATTTTTAAATATGCCTCGAAAGGTGTGTTGCTTGATAGAAAACCCTAAAAAGAGATCCTAAGAGGAGAACCAAGTTTGGATCTTGAGGGAAAACCTAGAAAATCAGATTTAATCTTTTAATTTTTAGGTTTTGAGCTTTGGGTTTTGATTTTCAAATGTTCTATTGTGGGTTTCATAGATGTTTAATATCAATGTACTTTTTAAAATTTCCAAGCTTTCCTCATTGGGGGTTCAGTTTTTTTAGGTTCAAATATTTCAGGATTCATGTTTTTTTTTTTTCGGTCGTTAAGATCCAATTTTTTTGGGTTTCAAAATTTGGGATTTTCCGAGCTATGGGTGTTAAATTTCAAAGTTTAAGGGGTTTTTCAGCTTCAAATATTTTAGTATTCAAGTTTTGGAAATTTGGGTTTCAGTTTTTTGGTTTCAATTTTCATTTTTATTTCAAGTTATAAGGTCATTGAAATCGATATTTTTGGGCTTTCAAGTTTTGTCAAACCACTGATGTGCAGTTGACTTTCATCTATGGCTCCAATAAAGGATTTTTGGGTCTCGAACATGAAAGACATGTTTTATTTCAAACTATATTTTGTGTATTTAAGGTTAATGGATTTGAGGTTTTCAATTTTCGGGTTTCAAGATTCTTCGGTTAATGTCTTCAAGTGTATTTTGAGTTTGTAGGATTTTTGGGTTTACAGTTTTCAAGCAATTCACATTTTGAATTTTGTCTCTAACTTTCTCAGTTTCTTAGTTAAGAGTTTTTAGTCTCAAAAACTTTTAAAGTTTCTTGCCCTCGAGTTTCATCATTTTCATATCACATTTCACGATTTACACATAAGTATAAACTTTTGGCCTCGACATCTTGAGTGTATTCTTACATCTTCAAAGTAATTACTAATCATATGAAATTTAAGCATACCCTTATAATATTTTACACCACGAGACTATGTTTTGTAGAAATACTCCAAAAATTATTCTTAATATCTTTTAAGGCTCCTATTTTTTATTTAGCAGTGACCCTATAATTTACTTTTTTAATTAAAAAATAAATTTGATAATATTGGACAAGTTTTTAGGAGGAGAGTTTCAGTGTGGTGAAATGGAGGATTATAAGTTTCCCATTCTCACTCTTACTTTGTAAAATCTGTTTTACCAAATATTAATTTAGAAATTAACAAATTTGAATTTATTTTTTACTATAAACTAGCAATTGCACATGAGTTGCAATCAACGCCGGTGAGATTAGATTGTAAATTTATTGTGGAGGGAATTGAGTGTGACAATATATTTGATATTTACTTCTGCATTTATGTTGTTTCACCAAATTAATTAATTCCAAACACTATTAGCGAAAAAACATTGCTTTAGCAAATAAATATACAAGACAACTCACACTATTTCACCAAATATATTAATTGTGAATATTATTGCAATTATAAATATCCAAACTCCGGCAAACAACAAATATCTAAAATCCGGCAACTTGTAAACATTGGATCAGCCGGAACTCGACACTTTCCAGCAGGGGCATCTTCAAAGGAGAACGCCTACTAAAATAACGCAGTTTCAAATATATATTGTAATAAATTCTCACTAATCTCAAAAACAAAGAAGAAAATAACAAAAACTTTTACAGCACGAGACATCTGAATCATTTCGTAAGAAAAATTAGGAGCCCCCCTTGCAAATCCACAATACTGTTTTCATAGGCGTAAATTTAAAACCCTACAAGACACCTTATTTTCTCCTGCTAGAGGCAACGCGGGTTTTGTCAACATCCTACGATCGCAAGGAATCGAAAATAGCGTTCAGAGGTAAGAGATCCATACATCAGATTTGGGTTATTCACAAATAAAAAATAAAATCCTAATACAGAGTCCATTTTTATTTATATATCTCAGTGTTTTCTGATCTGGAACATTGTACAAACGCTTAGGGTCAAAATTTCCTGTTGTTTTTTTTTTCTCTTATTTGGAACGTTGCACAAAAAGTTTAAAAGTCCCTACTTAGAATCCATATTGTTGCAGCGTTCCTTATCTGGAACATTGCATAAAAGATTAAAAAAAATACTAATTTAGTGTCTATTTTTTTTTTTTTTGCCAGTTATCTTTGATCTAGGTGATTGCTAAAAGCTTGAAAAACCCTCGTTTGATTTTTAATTTTTTTTTTCTTAGGGTTCAATTTTCTCCAAATCTGTACAAATGGCCGCCAATGGTACAGTTGCCGACATGTTTACAGTTCAGCAGACCATGGGTCAAGTTCTGTGTTGTATGTGTGGCATTTCCATGCCACCCAATGCAGCTAACATGTGTGTGAATTGCATCCGTTCCCAAGTTGACATCACCGAGGGCTTGCAAAAACATGTCACAATCCTCCATTGCCCCGAATGCAACTCCTATTTGCAGCCCCCCAAAACATGGATCAAAGCCCAGTTAGAATCCAAAGAGCTACTGACCTTCTGCATTAAGAGGCTGAAAAATCTCAATAAGATTAGGCTTGTGCAAGCTGAATTCATATGGACCGAGCCCCATTCAAAGAGAATCAAGGTCAAGTTGAAAATACAGAAGGAGGTCCTCAATGGGGCGATATTAGAACAGGCCTATGTTGTTGAATACGTACAACAGGAGAACATGTGTGAGAGCTGTAGGAGGGTTCAGACAAATCCAGATCAGTTTGTTGCTGTTGTGCAGGTTAGGCAGCATGTTAGCCATAGGAGAACATTTTTCTATCTGGAACAGTTGATACTTAAGCATGGGGCAGCTGCTCAGGCAGTTAATATTAAGCAAGTTCACGAGGGTGTTGATTTTTTCTTTGCCAACAGGAGCCATGGTTCTAAGTTTGTGAACTTTTTGGGTAGTGTGGTACCTATTTTGAGTCGGAATGATAAGCAGCAGGTGTCACATGATGGGAAGAGCAATACCTATAATTACAAGTATACTTTCTCTGTTCAGATTTGTCCTATTTGCAAGGAGGATTTGATTTGCCTTCCCCCCAAAGCTGCTTCAAGTTTGGGAAACTTGGGGCCTCTTGTTTTGTGCACAAAAGTCAGTACCAATATTATGCTGCTTGACCCGTTTACCTTGAGGCATGCATTTATGGATGCAAATCAGTATTGGAGGGTACCCTTTAGGTCTCTTCTTTCAGGTAGGCAGTTGGTGGAGTATATTGTTCTGGATATTGAGGTTAATGTTGGCTTGACTACTGTGGGTGGTATGAAGTATTCATTGGCAGATGCACAGGTAGCTCGTGTTTCAGACTTCGGAAAGAATGACACAATTTTTAATGTGAAAACTCATTTGGGTCATCTTCTAAATCCTGGAGACAATGCTCTAGGTTTTGATTTTTATGGCGCGAATACTAATGATATGGAAATGGACAAGTATAAAGGACTTAATCTTCCTGATGTGATTTTGGTGAAGAAAAGTTATGAAGAGAGGCGTCAAAAGAAGAGAGGCAAGCCTAGGCCTTGGAAGCTTAATAATCTGCCCATCGAGGTGGAGCCATCTTCCAGAGGTAGAACAGACGATGCAAAGGAAGATCAGGACTATGAAAAATTTCTGGAAGAATTGGAGGAAGACCAAGAGATGCGGTCCAAGATTGCCTTGTATAGAAATAAGGCTTATCATCCATCAGATACAACCTCTATGACTGATGGTGAAGATGCTCCTTCTGTACCATTGGAGGAGTTCCTAAATGATCTTACACTTGAGGATGATCAGCAAGAAGATGAGGAGATGGAAGGTTAAGCACTAAAATGGTTTTGTCTTCAATTTTTAGTCTTTTGTAAATGATGTGGTCAATTTGTGTTTTGAAAGAGTTAATTCTAGACTGAAGGTATGAAATTTGTTTTTATTCGTGTATTCCAAATTGAAGGCATGAAAATAATTTTCATGTGATAGACATGTGAGTATTCATTAATAATTTGAGTGTGTTTCTTTTACTTATTATACATTTCGAATTTATTTATTACCAATTAAGTGATTTCATTGTAGAATTAAAGTATGTGTTGATATGGTAATTTGAGCCAAGACTTTTTATTCTAGAATGTTTATTAGTTAATGAGTTGTAAATTGTACCAATCTACTCCTAAGGGCCAAACATTGAAGTTTGATTTAACTGCCACAACTTCGTATAAACTAATTTTAAGACCAAGAGATTTTCAAGTTTTGGTGGTAATCTATGTGGGATTGGTTGCTATGATGAGGCCTTGAACATGCAGAAGGCTCCAATTTGTATGGTTCCATATTCAACTAATTTGGCCAAATGTTTGAGATATTTCACTTGAAGAATGTGGGCTCATGATCTATTTTCTGTAATCTGTTTATGCTTTCCAATAGCTCCTGGTAATCATTATTCCTTTTGGTGGATACATCCTCTTTAAATTTCCATTTGGAAGGGCTTCCAGTTTTTAGTTGTTCAAAGTTCACAGGGAAAAGCATTGTGCTAGGTTTCAAGTAAAATAAGGAAAGACAGACATTTTTTGAACCAGCTTGAATACATTTTCAGATTATAGAAAGTACTTAACTACAAAATGAGATAGAATGCAAACAAAATTGAAGACTAGCTTCTGGTCATTTTGGAAAGCAGCACAAATTATTAAGAAATAAAAATTTCTCACTAAGGTGTCTAGAGTGCCCTTCAGTCCCTTAGGCTGATGTTGAACCAACTTATGTATCTGTAACATATCAGCTTGGTTTTGCATAGAGCTTTGCTGGACACTATCCTCTGGATTAGTATCTCATTGTTGGTACTGAATTCATTTGTTCTGTTTTAACTTATTCTTGAAGGCATTGCCATCATATTCGTAGAGAATTGTTTCAGTATGCCTACCGTAGCATAGTAAATGTTGTGCCGGTACTCCTGGAGTGACTGAACACTGGATTTGATCAGTGGTCTTTGAGATTTATGGGAGAATCCTTTGGTGATCCGTCTCCATTGTTTCTTCTTTGTAGCATCTCCTCCCCATCGTTATTCTTAGAATTTGACCATTCTATTGCTTGAGGATCACCAGTCATCCTCTGCAGACCTTGCCTTTATTGCTGGTCTATCATTTCTGTATTGATTTTACCTTTGTATTCACTGTTAGCTCTTCCATGTCTTTTTCATGCCTGTAGCTGAACATCTGTGACCGAATTCCCAATTCCTTTTCTTTATTATTTGCACATCCACTCCCAAAATTTATAGACAAGCATCATGATAAAAAATGTAATGCCTCACTATCATGTTATGGCAGACTCTTGACACTCATGACAAATATTTCGTGACCAACTTCAAAGATGGAGATTAATTTTACAGTAACAATTATGCTTCATAGAGCTGGAGTCTGGAGTGACTTTGTTCTGTCTTAGACTTGATTGATGCTACCAGATAACTGTAACAACCTTCAGCTCTTAACCTCTGTCAGACCCTAGACTCGGAAGGAATAAATCCCATAAATAAATCCGTAAAACACTTTTATATTCCTCCAAAGAGATTGTGTACTACTCCCTTTGGCTTAAAATATATTTCCCTTCTTACCTAGTGATCTATGGAGGAGGGGCTTTCAAGATTAACTCAGTGTGTGCCGATGAGAAAAAATAGGAGCATCTTGTAAGTAAAATGGTCCCATGGTTCATTAAATATGATGAACAAAAACCTGCATGGAAATTTTTGATTCTAGTAGCCACATAAAAAATGACCTCTAAACAATTTCAAGAATAACAACCAAAGATTTGAAACTACTTGCAAATGGCACCTGGCAGTAGGATTTCTGAAAATCTCGAAATCGGGTACTTCAAACTTGCCATTCTGTCACCTGCTCAAACTGTCTAATCTGTAAACTTGAGAAGATCTTGCTGCTACAAATTTACACAAGTTGACATGTTGATTAAGTCATATAAGGCCCTGTTTTAGATGTGAATATGATTAGTAGCTGTTTCATTCCTCTTATTATATAAATATTAAATCTGAACGTGTGAATGCCTAACATCTATTACACATCCATTAGAATATAATTTTCGACCTTTACTTTAAGTAGCTGTTGCGTTTATCTTATTATATAAATCTGAATGTGTGAATGCCTAACATCTTCTACACATCCATTAGAAAATAATTATCGACCTTTACTTTAAGTGCCCTGCCTAAAGTGTTGCTCAAGCCTTGTAAATTCACCATAACAAACATGAAAGGAAATGGACAGCAATTACACACCTTCCAAAGGACTCACCGGAGTCACAACACAATGTTTACCTTGGAAATCCAAATGTGGAGAAAATTAGTGTGGCATGTGGTGCCTTATGGCCTAAGTATTGAGTTAAATCCAATTATAAAGTGGATACTGCCTATGTCCTTTAGCTTTCTCATTCGAAAAATTACAAAGAACACTCTCTTTGGAATGAGAACACACACTTACGATTGCATTTTATTCTTTCTCAAAAGTTAATTGCGTTTTAGTGAAGTTTCTATTGTTTGGTTTCATATTGCCTTTTCTCTTAAAAGTTACTTTACTTTTTTATTTTTTTGTCCAGTTTCCATTACAATTACTTTTTGATTTTAGTTTGACTGCTTTGCACATTCTGAATACCTGACTATGAAGACACAATGTCGTGGAAGGTGGAAAGACAAAGGATGACTTCTCTCTTCTACAACTTGGCCCCAATGGTTTTGAAGTGTATTTGTTCATTCTTGGAACAAACAAGCATGACTCTCCACACCCTTGCCTAGTCAGTAATCAACTTGGTAACAATACAGTACATTGTTACTTGCCATGAGCTTTTCTGCGACTTGCTGTGGGTCCCTATTGTTTGCATCTTGCTGTGGCAGCTCTATTTTCAATATCTTTGCTATGGAATTTTAATATTCCTATACTTGGAGGACTCAAGTTTATTACATAATTGAATAACAATATATCAAAAGTGCACTCACAATGCTATGATTACCCTTGAAACCCCAATGTAGGGAAAACTGACCTGGAATGTGGCATGGGCTTGCTATTGAGATTAATCTAAGTACAAATTGGATAGAGTGATACAAGTGTAACTCCCCCATTGGATTAACTTCTGCCTCTTCCTCCTATATCTTGTTGCTCTCCCTATTGTAGAATTGAGAGCACTACACAAATTTATAAATAGTGTAAGATACAATGCATTTGAGAGATTAATTTTCCTAGCAGTTTGATAGCCAGGAATCTTTTTGTATAATCAAATTCAAACTAATAAGAGTTCCGTTTAAGAAGAACTTCCTTTTGTTTTTCCAGTAATAATTATTGATAACATGGTTGAACTCTGTAGGCATCTGCACGTGGAATGGTAGAAAAAGTTCTCCTTGAATAACATCCATGTGTAGATGTTGACTCAACTGCATAAAGATATCAAATTTTCTGTTACCTATATAACTGATTTCCTTCTCTTCTTTCTTCTATACTTTGCTTCCACATCAATACTCTACATTTTTGTTCATGTTTTGCAATGTTTCCAACAGTGCAACGATGGGGCTTGTGAGGTCGATTTGAGTTATTCAACATCCTACTTAAACTGTCCATTTGCTAGTTAGTAGTTAGCAAGAGAATTACATTCCTGATGTTGTATGCTGTCTTATATCGTCAAAATTTGTTTTGAGGCTTAAAAGACATCAGATTTCTTTTGTTCTGATTTTTTTTCTTTTTCGTTATTTATAATTAGTCTCTTCTTGCCTTTGAAAAGGAAAGGAAAGGTCCATGATGCTCCGTGCTCTGCCGTTTTCTGTTTTTTCTCTCTGTATTTGTTGCTGAATAGTCCCATCTCGCTTATAGTGTACAGGACCACCTCGTACTCCTAGTATGTAGGAGGCCCCTAACTGTCCTTCAAATACGATGTGTACAAACTGTACCCCCAACAGAATTTGATGTCTGAAGAAGTTAAACTCTCAATTCTATGGCAATCATTTAGGTAATATTGATAGCTATCATCATATGAGGGTCTGCAATAAAAAAACAGTAGCAGCAGAGTTAAAAAAGTTCCCCAAAGCTATGCTGGTATGGACTATCCAGTCATAGTTAAACCAAAACAGTTTCTTAGCACTGAAGCAAAATCTCTGGTACAGAAACATTGAATAGCCAATATGAGGTCATAACAACTTATCTCAAACATAACAGTAAAGATTATATCATATGGCTTTTTGAATCAACTGGGGGCATACTTCCAGATATGTAGAAAACCAAAAGCTCTAATACCAATACAATTTGAGACCAGAGTCTAGTTCCCTGGTTTTTACCCTCTTTTTGATTTAGTACAGAATCCATGTTATCATATCAATACAGTTGTTCTTTGTGCCAAGTTTGACACCGACATGTCCAGGACTCCAGAGTGCCTGTCATTCCTTTTTGAATCCACTGGAGGCATAATCTCAGTATGTAGAAAACCAAAAGCTCTAATACCATTACAGTTCGAGATCAGAGTCCAATTCCCTGGTTTTTATCCTACTGTGATTTAGTACAGAATCCATGTTGTATTATCAATACCAGTTCATTGTGCTGAGTTAGACACCAAGATGTGTAGAGTGCCCTTCATTCCCTTCGGTTTTGCAGATAGTTTGTTAAAGCACTTAATCCCTTGGTTAGTCTCATTGCTGGCCAGAACTTATTTGCATTTTCTCATTATTGTAGGCAATTGCCATACCATTTTCATGAAGAAATTCTCCACCATATCCAGTGCAGCCTTGTGATCGCTGTGCCTGGGGTGAGTGGATATTGTGTCAGAGTAATGGTCTTCAATACGTGGGGAATCCTTTGACAATCCATAGCCATTGCTGCTTGTGTTTGGATTTTAAATGTTTTATCATTGATGATCCTCCTTTGCTCCTCCTACATTTATTACTGCTCCAGCATCACTGCGGTTATTTTTAGCTTCCTCTTCATTTGATTCACTGCTAGCTTTTCTAGATTTTCATCATGCTTATACTGGCAACATCCCTCGCAAAATACTCTAATTTGTTATCCTCATGGGCAGCACAAATATCTAATCCAGAGTATAAAGATAAACGTAATTCCCCAGGGCACCCCTGTTATATCTGTAGCTGATTAAGCAATGCATATCTGGATGCGGTTAATTCACGAGTCTATATTTGATACACCAATTTTATTGCCATATCTAGATACTGCTAAGGTGCAGCAGTGCCATTTCTGTATAGACACAGCCATATTCAGGCCATATCCAGGGTGTATTCAATCAGTAGTCTAGTATTTTAATGAAAAAAAAAAATGTTTCTATCATATCATTGTCTGCTTTCAATTGGTGAAAAACTGGCTAATTTTCAGTTTTGGCAAAATCATTGATATCTTCATAAGAATTTTTCATTTCTAATCATCGTTAATCATTCCATCCAAAACACTGAGAACATTAATACACCAAGTGCATTTGAAGCCATTGCAATTTGTTAGACTTAGCAGTATATCAACGACACTAGCAAAATAAAATGAAGTAAAGGAACGAGCAGATCAATAAGGTACATTGAATGAAGATCTAGAAAATGAAGAACACTGCAGTTCAAGATGGCGACCACTTTGAGATAATAGGTTTCTTACACGTCCTAGGATAAATAGATAAAATGTTGGAATTATGTGAGTACAAGAAATGAAGTGGTTTTCAATATAGAGGCACATTAATATTTTTATTCTTAATGTGTTTTTTTAATGTTTTTGTTACTTTACATACATACATGCACGTACACGGATATATCCATGGCATACCATATCTTGAGACAAAAGGTGGGCTTGTTGCAATCCTTGAGACAATTAGGGAAGGAAATCTCATCAAATATCAAAGAGTTGTTGGAAAACCAAGATTTCCTTTTAAGATCCTTCTGATGTCAATATTGACAATGACCAATGAGGCCTTGATTAGTCTTGATGATCAAGGCAAAATCACCTTCCACCAGCCCTGATAATTAAATATATAGCCAGCGAAATGCCCGGTATAAGAAAGAAATGCCAAATATTATTGGAGCTAGATCCCAAATGATCAGCGACATAAAACACTGACTTCTTTGGACCTTAAAATGCCAATTGCAGCTGATGTCCCTGAATTTGTCTTATAAGGTTCTGTCAAAGTTTAAAATTGGTGGAGGTGGTATGATTTGTAAACTCCTTTGATTGCCTACTGTTGAACTTAGAACTATTGTAGTCTAGTTGTTGAAAGAGTACAAGTCTAAATTATGAATGGAAAGAGCATAAATCATAAGCATAAAAAATAAAAGCATAGACATGGATTTATCTTGAAAATCCAAGAGTCGGAAAAAACCAGTTTGGAAGGGTAATTGCCCAATTCTGTTTTCCTTGGGCAAAAAATGGAAGTATACAAAGAAATCTAGAACATGTACTGACACAATTATCTTTCTATAGCTTATCCTCGTGGTTCTTCAATTAGAATATTCATTCTACGACCAATTACGCTTGCAATCATTCTGATGATCACCGATGCTCCCTCTTTAGCTCAACCTCTTATTTAGTATGTTTGGGATGGTCTCTTGTGCAATATGGAATCCCAGAATTCGGCTGAATTGGAATAGACATTGTTTGTGGCTGTTACTAGTCTGTTCTTCCATCCCAAGTGAAACCACCATTACTAGTAGACTGGTAGGTTACGAAACCGATGTTCTACATAAATTGATGATTTCACAACTGGCCTAGATTTTCCTCTCTGGAGCTTTCCTGCGCTTGAAACCTTTTTTTCTTGTGTTTGGTTGATGAGGATAACAATTTACACCATCCTTGTGGATGATACCTCCACTTCTGAGAGGCTTTTGGTCTCGAAAAAGTTAAAGTGTAAGAGATAGGGAAACTACTCTCCCACCTTCCCCTTGGAGTAACACTTCACTAGCCTTGGTGTTTTGACCTACTTTGCACCTTGCCAATGCTCTTGTAATCCTCTCTGTGTATGACTTTCCCTTGCAACACTACATACTCCTCCAACTACCCACGAGAATACAAGACAAGAAGCCTTTAATGGAGCTAGTAGCTCATATTCTTCTTCTTTTTCTAGCATGGATCACTCATATGGGTACAAATTCTCACAGTTTATTATTGAGTACATCCTTGTGAAGGGTGGTAGATCAAGCTTGAAAGCATTTTCTTCGATTTGCTCCAAGATGTTGAAGGGTCCATATCTTAGATGCTTGAGCTTTCTTGTTTGTACTCGAAGCCTTTCCTTTAGTACAACCATGCCTTGTTTCTCACTTTAAGCATATGCTTCTTGCCGTGTTGGCCATGCCTAGCCTTGTACTTGTCTTGGGTCTTCTTTAGCTTTGCTTTCACCTTGAGATCTATTTCTATAATCCTCAATTAACTTTGTTGCTCTAATCATTTGAACTTTGTGCTTCTTTTCCTTCTTGTTGTCCTATTGCAACATCAAGAAGATTAGTGGGTAAATATCCCCAACATACTTCAAAAGGCGACTGATGGGTGAATGTGTATATTGCTATGTTGTATGAGCATTGAATGTATTCCAAAGACTCATCCCAAGTCCTTAGATACATGGTGTTATAACCTTTGATCAGCTATGCCAAAATCCTATTGACAACATTCGTTTGCACATCGGTTCGGGGATCAAATGTTGTGCTTCAATGGAGTTTTGTGTCAATCTTTTACCATGAGGTGGTCCAAAATGTCTCCAAAAATCTTGAATGTCTATATGAAACATTAGATTTGGAGGTAACTCAAAATGCATCCAAGCATTAGAAATGAATAGTTCAATTGCTTCAAGCCATTTTATTGTCTTCTTACATGTAATGAGAACACACATTTTATTGAATCTATTTACAACATATAGATACTCGTGGCCATATTCACAAATATGCAGTCCTATGAAATTCCTAGAGATACTCTTTCCATGGTGTAGTAGGCACCGACAGAGGCATGTATAATCTATCCTTTTTAATCTTAGGCTTGTTTATGCAACAAAGAACTCTCCCCATGGTGTAGTAGGCACCTGTAGAGGCATGTATAATCTATCCTTCCTAATCTCAGGTTTGCTTGTGCAACAAAGTTTACATCCTCTTATGAATCTAGATACTTCACCTTATATATTAGGTCAATAGACATTGCTTTGCAAGTGCACCTGACTTTTATTTTTGAAGCATGCACTTTTCTCATCAATAGAAGCCTCTCTCCATTTGACACAAAATTTGGCCCACTTGTAGAGTAGCTCATCATTAAGGTAACACTCATCTTTGCCTTCATTTTCAGCCTTCTTAAGTTGCAACTGCTATAATGTCTGCTTGGAGTCCATATCATATGATGAGATTGTCCATAAGCTTCCCTTGTGAAGTGCTCAAGTTGAGAGATTGTAGCCAAAGTTGAAACTGGTTTTATTATTGGCAGTCTGGATAACATATTTGCCACTACATTCATGCTTCCTTTCTTGTACTTGATCACCCAATACAATTATTGAAAGTGTCCCATCCATTTGTAGTGTCTTCCCTGCGACAATTTACTTTGTGCTTGCAAATATTGAAAAGGCGTGGGGTTAATATTGTCATAACACATTTGGGGGTGGCTTTGAATTTGACATATGAATGGTTGCTGATTTGAATGTTTTGAACGCCACCTGAAAGATGACAAATGTTGCACTAATGTTCTAGAAAGTACAAGACTTTTAGTATGGCTAAGCCATGTGGCAAGCATACACTTGACGACAACTTGAGACCTAAAAGCGATTTCTAACTTCACTTTAGCAATGGTGACATACTACTTGTTCCCTGATTGTGATTATTGACCCCTAGAGCATCTTGAAAGTAACTACTACGACTTCCTCAATTGGATGTGCAATATTACTATTTATGATTAATAGCCACCACAATTTAGCAGGTTCTAACTTGCATATTGATACATCATTTGAAGGTCTTGGCTACCTTGATATTCTGATGCTTGACATACTTATGTGTGTTTAACATTCAATAAGATTAGCACCTTTCACTTGATAGGACCTCGTTGTTTGCTTGGCTTGGAACAATCTAGCAAGACATCATGCTAAGACTATCATTACTTGTGGGACAGTATTTTACATGAAGACTTGGTACGTAATACTTGCATTGTAAGGCTTGACGACCGTTTGACGTTGCATAACAAAAAAGGTTTTCGTTGTTCATATTCTATGAGATTTTGTTGACATGATTTAATAGACAAAACTTTACATGATTGTTTGATATTCCCATCTTGCATGACACTAGGGACTTTGGGTGTTATTTGTACTCTTCTTATCAGTTAGACTGACATCATGCTTTACTTACATAATTAGACTCATTGTTATGATGATACGAGCATCAACAGAGATAGCCGAAGACTATCACACTAACATTGTCACAACGACGAATTGTTGTGTAAAACGATACTTGTCTTGAGGACTTGAGTTGATTATTTTATTATGTTTTAGTGAATACTTGTGGATCAACCCTATCTTGACTCTTGGATAGGGCCATGACCTAACGCTATCTAAACTAGCAATTGCAAATGAGTTGCAAATTACGTTGGAGATAGTAGTAATATTTAGTTTATTTGAGTTGTATTTCAGGTTGATATTGCATGGATGTCTATATGCTGTTGCAAAGCTCTTATTTTGCTATTGTCCATATTTTTGTAAGACACAATTATGATAGTCGCCAAACTAAATCACGTTTCATCATTTGGTCAAACACCGGACATTTATCTATTAAATCTTTCGAATCTCAAAAACTTTGAACAAGATATATGACCAATATTATTTTCCAAAAAGTAAACTATAGAATTTACTTTATGAAGAATAAAATCAAAATCAGAAAACTTTTGAATCTCAAAAACTTTGAACAAGATATATGACCAATATTATTTTCCAAATAGTAAACTATAGAATTTACTTTATGAAGAATAAAATCAAAATCAAATATCTAGGATAGTAAATATCTAGGACTGTAGAAAAATATATAAAATCTGGCAACCTTTAAAATATCTAAAATCCGGCAAGACAGTAAATATTGGAGCTGCCGGAATTTGACACTTCCCAGCAAGGGCATCTTCAAAGTAGACGCCTACCGACAAACTAGTAATGTTGTAATCTAAACCCACCTTAAGTTGAGGTTTCCCACCTACAACCTAATCTAAAGACATCTCTATTATTTATTCTTAAGCGATAGCAAAGTATTACATGATTTTTTTCCTTGGAGCTAATAACATGCTAGAGTTAAGTTTGTGTCTTGAATGGTTGACTTGCATGTAACTTTGGTAAAATATGATTGATATTGTGATATTGTAGACTTATGACCTTTGCACTAGAGTAATATTTGATTAGGGTCACCATCAAGGGCTTCGTAAATCTACACGAGTGATGATCTTATTAAAGAGGTTGTGGTCGATTATGTATGTTTTTTGACCTTATGAATTTTGCATGCTTAAGGGGACAATTTTATTGCATGGAATATTAAAAAAAAATACAAAGTGTTGATTCAACAAATTATGAATTTATTTAAATTGAAGGTCTTAGACTTGATGGGTAATGTAATTTTTTCAAATGAGTTTTAAAGTCTGAGAAAAAATGGGGACAAGGGGGAGGTGTTGTGTTTGAACTGAGCACCAATCAAATAGAATACCTTAACTCCCCATTTCATTCAAAGCCCCAAACTTATAGAAGAATTGTGGCATTGGCTACCAATACTTTGTGGGACTCTAGTTTTGATATGCAATGCATGAAATGAACACAATGCAAGCTGGGAAGCTTGTAAAGGACCAAAAAATAGAATTTCATGTTTGAAGGGTGCTATTTTAGGCATTCAAGACCATAGGACTATTTTCAAAAGAAAGGATGCATGCACAACCAAGTGCTAGACCGAAAGATACATATTGACATTCTCATTTTTGAGCAAAGACACATGAATGAAACTATGTTGGGTATCACGACAGTAAGTAGGGGAATAAAAGCTCGGAGTTCTGGTGGTGTTAGGCACCATCTAAGATCCATTTGTTCATATTGCTTGCCATTCTTAAGCATGCATGCTAATTGTTCCCTGGTATTTGTCTACTTTGAGTAAATTTCACTACATCTTAGAACCCCTGAAATGGGTAATATTCATAGAAAGTGCTACTTTTGATCAATGGGTGCTTGATTTTGGTGTTTACCTACATAGCTACCCAGACATACTTCCTTATGCCTATGCTGGACATACACATAATGGGGTATGCATGTGTAACTATTTGAAAACAATTATGGAAAATTGATATAGACATCTGAATGAAATGCAATGTATAACTGTGCTTTGTCTGGTTTGGATTTAGGCCTTTTGAACAACAATTAGGTGCTCATTTTGGTTTCTAAATATGGAAGTAGGCCTCTTAAGGGGGCTAGATTTGGATTTTTGTTATAAAGATTTCTCTTGAGGCACTGGTTGTAAAATACAATAACGACTGTCCTTGTATTATCTAACTCTATTGTTGATGACTACGTCGGGATGTATATATGGGAAATAGAGTTTGATAACCATTTGTGCTAACATCATTTTTGACACTCTTTAGTTACAAGTGGAAAAAGAAGGAAGTCTTCGATTTCTACATTGTTATGAAATGATTTGCTTTCTATTTTGAATACATTGCAATGAATATTTCAGAGGAAGATAAAAGATGCTTTCTTGCTCCATAATGCCTTAAAGTTTGTAAATTGAAGAAATGTTTTAATAAGGACAATCACACTGGAACATTATAGAAGTTGATAACTTAAGAGTATGCACATTTAATATTGAGCTATGCTTGTTCTACGTTATTATAATATATTGAAACATTGAAAATATGCAATATTTTTGTGTTAAACCTAATGTTTGCACCCTAATAATTATAAGATGTGATATACACAAATATAAGATGTAAGGGTTTGTTACAGAGGATTCTTCTAAATTAATTAATTAATTAATTAACATTAACCTTGTACATTCAAAATAATGCATTAATACTTGCAACTATGTTAAAATGATAAGATGATTTACTTGAAACACACAAAGGGATGAGAATTTAGCCATGCAAAGTACTACATGGAGAATTTGGGTGCACAAACTAGATGAATGATGTGTTATTTGTCTCTAAAACTAGAATGGGAATCTACCTTTGTCCAAGACCGTACAACTCTACTAGACCATGGTATGGTTCTAGCCCCTTATACGGTTTTGGACTTGTTGACAGTAGGGTTCAATAACTTTTTCTACCCTTCCCTTGCTTGGAAATGGCTGTTGTATGTTTCTGGAGTTTGTAAAACTTTGATTTTCAAATTAAAAATAGAGTCGTTAGTTAGAGTGGTGCAAGACTATATAGGTTGGTTAGGATCGTAGTCCACTATGGACCTAAATGTATAGTTCTACCTAGGAAGACAATGGTGCAAAAGCTAAGGTTTGGGAATGAAGCCTAGGGTTGAATTACTACTTTAGTTGATTAATTTTTCCTGAATGAATGACATAAAAAAATTTACGGATGAGAGAGAGAGAGAGAGCATTTGTCTTATCGTAGGAATACAGTCAAACTCGTCATTTCCAAAGGATAAGTTACCAAATTTGAGTGTCTACATTTCACCCCCTTTAAATGTCTAATTGATAATTGCACACTTAAAAGAAAAAACATACCTAGGTGCACACACACACAATGTCTTTGCTTGATAGTTGATGTCTGATGTGTTGGTGTTGGCACCATGATGAACCCTACAACACAATGTGTAGTCAATGTCCATAATAACAATTGAACCGTAACTTGTATATAATGCTTGTAACTTTGTAAAATTTAACTTGTGCATATGAAAGTAAAAGAAATGCAAAATACAAAAGGAATATGCCTATTTATTTTGCGAAGGGATATACTCTTTTTTTGTTGTTCCTTGGATATTTAGATTTTTTGTTGGACTGGAAAAATATTAGGGGTGATTAACCCCAAATTGTGCCGAAGGAGAAACCAAAGTAGGAGAGAGGGGTGTTGAAGTGCCCCACTAAAAGGGAAGAAAAATGTATCAGAATATTTAGTAACCATGATATCTTCCCACACAACTGTGAAAGAGGAAAAGAAGGATTACCTATGAAGAAAGATGCTTTAATACCTTTCAAAACCCCATAGATCACATTGCTGCAAACAAATCTAGGCCCAATTTTGTAACTGTGTTTTGTAACTGATGAGTATGGTTTTTGTAACTGCTGACTAATGGAAAGGTGAATAAGGTCCATGTTACCAAACCTTCTATCTATCACTATGTTTGAAATGTGCAATGGAGAAGGAATGAAGTATTCACGCTCCTTGTATTTTTCTCTGAATTGTTTCATTTGTGTTTGAATTTGTACCATAGGTCTGTAAAATTCTAAAACCGTTGGATTTTTCTAAAATTTCCCCTAGGTCGGGAACGTCCAATAGGGTCTACACTAAAGTATAGTCTTGAATTGAAAGTGTATGAATTTGCATCAATGTAAATTCTGCCACTTTGTACCTCTAACTATTTCTAAGGATTTGTACCTTGTAAAAACTTGTTCCTTTGTCCTGTAATCTGCGTGTACCGGTTGTAGATGTAAAATATATCCCAAAGAAATCCCGTTCTTTTGAGGTGCACATGATTAAGAATTTGAGCACATGACTCAAAATAAAATAATATGTACCCATGTTGGATAAGTCTGATAATCTATGTTGGATCACATGGAAGGCTACAATGATGGCCACCCTTTGGATCAAGTTCCTGCAAAAGGGATTGCACATGGTGGAGAATGTGTTGCATAAAGCAACACATAATAAGAAAGATTAATAATGTGTTAGAGTATAAAACAAAAACAAAAGCAAAACAATAGTTAATCAAGCTAGCATAAGAAAGAGTATGTAAAAGAGTCACATCAATGCATGGAGCCACCTACATGGGACACCCACATTGTCACAAGGAAATTAAGGCACTCATGATGCATATAATGAGTAAGCAAGTAGTCAAACAATCATGTAAGAAAGCAGTGTAACAAGCAAGTATAACAAACAATGGTGAAATAATACATAGATCGAAATAAATTAGCATTGCATAAGACACATGTTACACCCATTAGTCTAAAAGATAACACATACACATGAAATGTAATAAAGTGTAATGAGGAAAGTAGAAAGTAATTGTAATGAAACAAAAACACATGTATAATGTAAGAGATGCCCCCAAATGATTGATGTCATTGGGAATTGACCAAGCCGACACCTATCATTGTGTATCAATCTATGTCGGTTTTACATCAAGCTCAATATAACTCGTGAACACGTGTGCATAGAGTATATAGACAAATATGTTATCTATAAAACCAATATGAAAAACAACATGTATAAAGTAATGAGATAGTCAATTACATGTCACAGTTTTGTATTTTTACAATATTTACATGTTTTTGGTATTATGTGATTATTTGAATGCTTTTTCCCCTTTGAAAATAACTATGTATAGGGAAGGAGGGTAGTAAAAGAGTTACCCAATGACAACCTTATCAAGAGGCAGGGGTGAACTCATAAAATGAAAGAGGGTCAGAACTGAAAATGTCATAGTAAAATAAGGATAATCATGTATAACCTATGTAGTAGTCATAGTATGTGCCATTGGAGACATAGGATGGAACAATCCACTAGGAATAAAATGTGCAATATAGGAGCTAGTTGGAGGCCAAGAAGGGATAAAAATATTATAAGTAGTATGTATACAAGAATTTGAGATATTGTCAAGGCGTAATGGTTTTTTCTTAGGAGGATAAAAAAGAGTTTGTAGGGGCTTTAGGTATATCTGTAATATGATAGGAAGTATTGCCACAATGTAAAGCCTTAATTTGTCCTTAAGTAGAAGATGAAGCATTAACATAAACATTGGGCTCCATAAAAGGAGTTGGAATAGAAACATGTGAAGGTGTGGGAATATGTGGAGGATTTCGTAGTTGCACTATCTCATTCTTAAGTGTTTTGACGTCAATACTCATAGCTTGAATTTTCGTTTGGTAATCATTTTGTAAATATTGAACAGATTGTAGGATAGCCTTATAAAATATGTCACTATCATGAGCATTTGTGGACGTATGATCTATGTTAGGTTCCATTTCTTTAAGAGGCATAAAAGATATAATATCATTTTCCATCTTATTGAGAAGGGAAGAGACACAAGTAGAGCTAAATTTTTTACATTCCTATGAAAGAGAAGGATCACAACTAGAAGTATCATTGGTGCACTCATGAGAAAGAGAAGAAACACAAGTAGAAACATCATTATTATTTGGAAGAATAACACTTGCATTTGCATTATCTTCTATAGGAGAAGAGGGAAGAGAATAATCATGTGTACATTCATTATATATAATATCCATGTCATTATTAGAAAAGTAAGAAACAACATAAATTAATGTATTAATTGAAGGAACATGCCAATCATGTGAAGCATCATCATCATCATCATCATCATCATCATCATCATCATCATCATCATCATCATCATCATCATCATCATCATCATCATCATCATCATCATCATCAAAAGAGGAATCCATTTCAACATAAGTTGTATCTAGAGGGGGAGAAGAGAGAGAATCACATGTACACTTAGTAGGAGTTATCCCACTAGTAATTGCCAATAAGGGAAGGGACATCATTAAAATTACTAGCTCAATCATCAAGGTCAACAGTCTCACACTTAGAAATACCATCATTAGAACATGGTTCATGTGTATTGGTGCGGTTAGTATCAACTAATTATGTGCAAGAAAATGAGGTCTTTGTAAGAGGAGAGGTATGAGGCACCTGTTGCTTAGGTTGGCGAATAAAAGATATAAGAATCTCAAGGAAATTTTGAAAAGAACTTGAAGGAAAAGGAGTGGTAATTACATTAACTTCAGGCGCTCTGGATGAAGCTACAAATTTGGGTGGATGCTATATAAAAATAAAAATGATATCTGATTGCACATCAATGTAGGAAGGAATCATATGAGCCATGAGGTAAATAGGGTCCCCTCTCTCATGCAGAGTATGAGAATGGATTTGGTTA
Organism: Taxus chinensis; assembly: GCA_019776745.2. Taxonomy (NCBI): domain Eukaryota; kingdom Viridiplantae; phylum Streptophyta; class Pinopsida; order Cupressales; family Taxaceae; genus Taxus; species Taxus chinensis. Next base: position 245,717,812 of record CM034152.1, on the reverse strand, counting down.
AATGGATGGTATCCCATATCAAAATGAGGGAGTTAACCTTTAGACTTGAAGGAGAGATCATAAACTATTGGAGGATAATTCATGATGATCGTGTGCCAAGGAAATAAGAATAAACCCTAGGGAAACTAGGGATTTTATCAATGTGCTAGATTCGATCTTGAGTCAGGTTCACGAAATGTTTACATCCTAATAATTATAAGATTTGATATACACAAATATAAGAATAAGTGTTTGTTATAGGGGATTACTCTGAATTTTTTTAATTAACATTAACCATGAACATTCAAAGTAGTGCATTGATACTTTTTATTTATTGATAAGGCAGGTTGAAGGGACCCATTCCCTATTTACATAACATGGAGGCTAAACCTCAAATATTCTTGGGAAAAGCATGCAAAACATTACCCAAGTCAAACTAGCTTACTATAAAAAACTAGAGATTAATTCTATATAACTACTAACTATACCTATAGAATTTACTCAACGGATTCAACTGAAACAAACATAGTAGCCACCGATGATACTTGACCCGCATTAACCTCCACGTCGGAATCCACATTGACATCATTAGAAATCACCCAACCCCACTAGAGGTAATCATAGGTGCCATCAACAGAGTCCCTTAGCTTCAACCACCAGTTCGACACATGCTCTGAAGGAAGGTTAAGGGCATTCAAATTGGGAAGCTTAATCCGAGCACAACCCGAATTTTTGTCTCGAGAAAAGATAGTTCCAGTTTCTCAAAAAAGTCCATTAGAACCTCAAACCGCTCATCTATCTCCTTGAATAAACTAGCATCCACAATGTGAAAACCTTTCTCGCCACCACCCACAGCCCAGAACGCCAAATTGTAATTCACCACTTCAGAAGCCAGATTCCCAAAAAGGGAGGACCAAACCCAATGTAGAGCCAAATTCACTGCATCCACCTTCGAAGGATGAATAATGAGTATGTTCTCCAAGAAGACAGAGGTAACACCAATGTTAACCCTCGACCATCCTTCCATCTTCAGAAAATCTTCCCCCAAAACTAACTTTATAACCACCAAATCCTCCGCACATGAGATATTAAAAATTCACTTCAAATGATTATCAGAAATTCTAGTCCTAAACACCATCTCCTTCATGTTGTAGAGCAATGCTAGGTGGGGGACTCTAGGAGAATCCATTAAAAACAAAGAGAAAAACATAAAAGTAATCAACCAACTCCCTCCTTAAGAAGAAACAAAACTTGCCACACAAGCAAGAGAACTGCCGACGAATCCCCATCATGACACATCCCTCGAAACAATCATTTCAAGGCCTTACCAGTCATTGGGATTAAAGGCCACTTTTTCCAATTGAGTTTGATCGAACCCCACATTAGCCAACTAGTCAGCAGAATGATTACAGTCTCTATACATATGCTTTATACTCCAGGATTTTAATTTAGAGATTTTCCATAATTTTTTTTGAATACCCAAATCAAGCTTCCAAGACAAAGCCTTCCTATTAATGATGGAATTTATAATAACCATAGAATCACCTTCAATCTCCAGAAACTCAATATTAATAGAAGAAGCAAGGTCCAAACCTTTGTTAAGAGCTTGCAGCTCAGCTGAATTGCAAGTTCCATCCTTGAGCTTATACGAAGTAGCCCCGATCACCTACCCCAAATCATTAGGAATCACACACTCAACACCAGAAGCACCTAGATTAACCCTGGATGCCCCATCAAAATTAAGCTTGAAAAAACCCAAGGAATGGGGGGACCATTTAACATTCTTCCGGATCTAAGAAGAGGGAATAGAAGATTTCATAGCACCATCTCTAGGCTTAATAATCCTAGGGAAATGTTTTTCAATCTCTTTGTCAAAATTAGAGAAAGGACTATTTCGGGACCAATTTGAAGAAACCGCTGATAATATTTCCCATTCCAACCTGAGAAAGACATGATCCATAAAATTTCTTTCATCCCCGAATATCCTTTTATTCCTTTCCCACCAGAGATGCCACAAAAGGAGCACTAAACTGCTTATCCAAATCGAGGAAAGAGCACCAGGATGCATCTTTTTAGGCCAAGCTAGAATAGCCTCAATGAGGGAATTCAGCAGGACCCAAGGAAGATTGAGCTTAGCACACAACCAATTCCAACATTCAATAGAAAAAGAGCAGTGCAAAAGTAAATGATCTCTATCTTCCTCATTCTTCTCACATAGGTGACATCTTGAAGAACACTGATAACTCGTTTTTTTCCTTCTTTCATGAGTAAGAATTTTACCCTTAAAGGCCATCCAAGAAAAGATACATGCTTTCAGAGGACAAGAGGAAGCCCATAAATCCTTCCAAATCATATCCTTAGTTGTCACCTCTAAATGCAACAATTTTTACCCACATCTTAGGGAATAAGTACCCGATGAGGCAACAATCCAAACAATTTTATCCTGCTGATTAGACAACAACGCTTTCCTCTCTTGAAGAGTTGACTGGAAACTATTTTTAACTTCATCAGAAAAGTCCAAGTGGCCAATATTTTTCTATTGTTGCAGAGAAGGGATATGATCGCTACCCATCCCATAATTTGAGAAAAAAAGACCCCATTTTGATGTCAATTTCCTTTTAACCTCCTCAAACTCAAGAATATCACTAAGAACAAGGAATCCATTCCAAGGATCATCCCAAAACAACGCTCTTTCACCATTACCAATCTTACATGTAGCATTACTTAAAAACAATGATCTATATTCAACCAAGAAATTCTAAATGTGAGATCCCCTAGGAGGATTCTCTATACAGAGGATGGATTCAGGGAGTGGGGCTCCCAAATATTTATTTTCAACCAGCTGACTAATATAGTTGTTGGGATTAGAAATAAGTTTCCAAACTAGCTTTTCCTTAAGAGCAAAATTTTGAAGACCAAGATTGAGAATACCAACACCACCAAGATCTTTGGGTTTCGAAAGAGACTCCCAACTAATCAAAGGATTTTTTTATCAACAGAGTGGCCTTACCAAAGAAAATTTCTCATGATACCTTTCAATTTATCCAAGAATCCTTTGGGGATATTCAATATCAATAACATATATACAAAGGAGAAGCACAAAGAACCGACTTGATGAGAATCAATCTCCTTATAAGAGAAATCCATTTACCTTTCCAAGAATTTAATTTTGATTCTATTGAGTAAATAAGGTCCTTCCACAAAGAAGCTCTTCCAGACCCACTAAACAATGGGACACCAAGATACTTAATGGGAAACTACCTTTCTTAAACTTGAAAATATTTAGAATATGAGATTCGAGATGAGGGGAAACATTGAAGAAGAAAATAAAGGATTTAAGAAAGCTAACCTCTTGAATAGCTTCCAATGAGTAAGCATCCATAATACCTTTTAATTCCTTGGCTTCACAAACACTCACCTTTCCAAATAGAAAAGTATTATCTGTGAATTTTTGGTGGGATATAGGATTAATACCTTCTGTGATTTTCAAACCCATCAACTTTCCTTCTATCACCTTTTTCTTGATGGACCTACTAACAGATTCTGCAACCAAAATATATAGAAATGAAGAAAGGGGACCCCCTATCTGATCCCCCAATTACTTTCAAAGAAACCCTCAACATTCCCGCTAATCAGAACTGAGAAAGAAGGCCCAGAAATACAACTAAAGATCCAATTACAAAACTGCAAAGAGAAACCAAATTTCCTGAGAACTCTGATTAGGAACCTCCAATTAATCTTATCATAGGCCTTACTAATGTCCAACTTCAACATCATACCTATAACATTGCTCGATGAGAGGAAACGAGTCAGCACATAAGACAAGAAGATGCCATCAACAATAGAACTTCCGGGCATAAAACCCGTTTGCTCCTGAGAGATAAGTGGATTCAACAAAAATTTAATCCTTAAAGTAATGACTTTAGAGATAATTTTATATGTTGTATTGCAGAGAGACACCGACCTGAAATCAACAAAAGAGGAAGGCTAATTATTCTTTGGAAAGAGGCTAATAAAAGAACAATTCAACATTTTCAGCACAAAACAGGATCTTCAAGAATCTTCCACCACCGCCCAAACATCATATCCAACAATACTCTAGAATCACTGAAAGAAATCAACTTGGAATCTATTAGGGCCTAGATCTTTGTTTTTCTCCAAAGAGAATACCACTTTCTAAACCTCAACAAAGGAAAATGGTTTGAGAAGGGACGCATTTTTCTCCCCATTGATGAGCGAGGGAAAAAAATCCAGAAGGGAAGACTGAACATCTTCAAAGGAAGCTAGATCACCCCCCAATAGAGAAGAGAAAAACCGGAGACCTTCCTCCGCTATAGCCCTCTGATTTGAAAGAACCACACCATAACTATTCTAAATTTCTGAAATAAAATTCAAACTTCTCTTGGATTTGACCAAGGCATGAATTTTTGTGTGTTTCTTTCTCCATCTTTAAGCCAAAGCTCCCAAGAATTTTTCTTCCACTAAGCTTCTTCCCTGAGCAACAATTCTCCCAAATCATCTAGAAGATACTTCTCCAAAGTGAACTCAGCCCGCCCCATGCTAGAGTTAAAAACTCTCAAATTAAGAGCTTTCAGCTCCAATTCCACACGATTTTTTTCATGGAAGATGTTTTTAAAATAGTTTATATTCTAAACCACCAAATCCCCCTTAAGCCTCTTAAGTTTCTGAGCTAGCACAAACATTTTTGATTCCTCTATTTGATATGAATTACACCACTACTTTATATTTTCTTCTATAGAAGAATCCTTGAGCCACATTAATTCAAACTTAAAAGGATATTTGTGGGGGACAACATCAATACTTACCACAAGGGACACAGGAAAATGATCAGACCTAGACCAGGGAAACACAAAAATTTCAAGAAGAATATTATTGAGAGACCAATTGGGCCCTGTTAGAAATTTATCCAACCTTTATGCTATATTGCTGAAACACCTCCTTCTATTGCTCCACGTGAACTACCCCTGCTTAGGTTTGATGTCTAGAAGGGAACTATCACTAATAAAGGAACACAAATCCAATTGAGATTGCAAGTTTCTACTTATGCCCCCTCTGTTATCCCTATCTGAGGATATTGCATTGAAATCACTTCCCAGAATGAGAAGATTCTCTTCCAAAGCATTCAAGGATATGGAAAGATCTGACCACAATGCCCTTTTTCCAATGATACTATTGGGAACATAAACGTTAAAGAGATGAAAGACTGATTGGCAATGCCTAGGACTAACACAAACTAGTTTCCAATTGGAATTCTGAGAAGACAAATCCACACTAACTTGATTCTCCTTCCACAATATTCCCAGACCGCCAGAGGCTCCATTAGAGTAATAAAAAACTCCTTTCCGACCTTTACAGGCCCTACCCCACACACTATTATCTTCAGCAACATACATTTTAGTTTATGTTAATATAACCACACAAGATTCTAAGGAAAAACGATAACACTTAGGAAATCGTTGTTTTTCAGGGGTATTCAAACCCTTGACATTGCAAAAAAAGATCTTCATTAACTACAGGGAAGAATTTTCACCTTCCCAAAATCAGTCTTATCAAAATTCAGGGTGCTTTGTTTACCTGAATCTACTTCCCTCTGAGAGATTTCCTACTTAGATTTCTTACTTGTTTTGCCAGTAGAGCCACAATTAGCTGACTTTAAACCATCCTAACCAATAACTAACTTAGAAGAGACCAAATTGAAACTAAGGCTTCCAGATATATTTCCCCATCTTCAAATCCACTGCCTACCTAAAAAGACTACAAAAGAAGAGGCCTGCCCTTGTGCTATACCTTCCTTAATCAGGGAGGATATTTTCCCAGAGTCTCTATGGAATTCTTCTGTTTCCTTCAAATGGGAGTGAGGAGACAATTACATCGATGGAATTGGATTATAAAGAGGGTCGCTGGACATACCTGGATGATCACCTTGCTTTGGAAAGTCATGTGAAGAGGAAATGCCGCATGAAGAATCTAGGATGGGTGGTGAATTCGCAAGTTGTGGGGAGGGGATTCCAGCTTCCTTCCTATCCTTGACCGAGTAGTCCTTTCTCATACGACCCAATTTCCCACGATAAAAACACTTCACATTAAGACCCTCATAATCAATAGCTAGAGACTTGGATCCTTTATCAGATTTCAAACTAAAGGAGCTCGGGAGCGGGGAAGACAAGTCCATCTCCAAAAAAACACGGGACGAAGCATTTATCCAAGAAGAGAGGGAAGGATTTCTGATGGCAAAAATGACCTAAGAGAATTCACAATTGCCTTCAAAGCAGAATGTTTCCGGAACTTAGGGGGCAAGTTATGAAAGCTCAACCAAAGCGGAGCTTGAGATATTTTTTCTGACATCGGATTGAAATCTGGGGACCAAGGGTGAAAATACAAACTAGAGGAGCTCAAAAACTAGGGCCCTCCTTTATAAACCTTATTCAAAGATTCCACTGAAGGAAAAAAGGACTTGAAAGAAATGATTCACAAGAAATCTTACCTTAGGCTTCCCCTCCTTGCCCCAAAACTAGAAGATCCAGTCTAAGATCTTTCTTCTTTAGAATCTTGCCCCTATGAATTTGTAACAAATGGCCCTTATAAATCTAACATCAGCAAAATCCACACTAGGGATGGTTGAAAGATCCACACTTAACATCTCCCATGAGATTTTAAAGTCTATACCTCCCACCTTGATTTCCTTGACATATTTTGAGCCAACGATCACATTCTTATTTGGGTTTGAAGGGACCTCCGCAATCGAAACTAGGACTTATTTTCCTTGAGCCGAGTCCAAAAGAACTTCAATAACTAGATTTTCCAACACTGGCGCCCCAACCAAGGAAGCTAGGGTTTTGATGATCACTCCAGGACCGAGCTTCTGAACTAAAGCTGAAACTTCCGCTTACACCTCGGAAGAGCTCCCAACTCCCCTCCATTTTCCTCCTCTCCTGATTCTAACCAGAATCCTTTTCTCTTAGGAGAGAATCACATGAGCGATGTTGTTCGCTCTAGACTCTCCAACGAGAGCAACTGGCTCCTTCACATGTGAAAATTCAATTTTTTTGCGATTTTCACTCTTTTGGCACTCCATTACTCCACCTAATGTTTCTCCATAGTACATTGATGCTTGTAACTATGCTAAAATGCTAAAATGATTTTCTTGATACATACAAAGGGATACAAACTTAGATATAAAAAGTGGTATAGGGAGAATTTGGGTGCAAAAATTGGATAAATGATCTATATTCTAAACCTAAAAATTCCTCATCTTTGAAATTGGAATTGGAAACTACCTCTATCTAGGACCATACAATTCTAATTAAATTGTGTAAGATTTCCCTCATTTTGTATAGTTTTGGATCAGCTAATAGTAGGGTTCTATAACTTCTCCCACCCTTCACTTGCTTGGAAATGAATGTCATCGTATGTTTTTGGAGTTTGTTAAAATTTGGCACAACATGTAATGAATTGAAACAATTTCTAGAGTTTGTAAAAATTTAGCACAACATGTAATGATCTGAAAGAAGTAGAAACCCCAGATACTAGAAATACCTTACAATACCTTTCATCAAAGCATTAGATAAAAAAATTATCAATACATGTGTGGGTGAGGTTGGAATACGCTTTGTCATAAACCCATGTTGAATCTATTCGCTACATTACATCCCCTCGAGAAGAATCAATCCTCATGGAGTTTTCCAAGTGTAGGTGCAAGTAGTGTATGCAATATAAGATAACCCCATATGTACACTTTAATGTATCTTAACACAAATATGACATGATAACTATAGAGTAGATAATTTAACCAATAGTGTGATGTGATGTGTACCCTCGTGTCTCTTAACACAAAGATAACATGATAAATATAGAGTAGATAATGTACTAAGTGCAGTCATAGTGTGATGTGGTGTGCTTCAACTACTAGAATAAACCCTTTCATCCTTTGAAGACCTTTGAAAATGCTTGGAGTGACTTAGTTTTTCTAAAACATGACTCTAGGAATTTTGAGTTCTTGGAAATGGAGGAAGCTAGACTCTTTGACATGGTTGAGTGATTCAGACCTGATGCAATGACTTATCTAAATGATGTGAAACCACTTTAGGGATATTTTGGAGAGTCTTGAGTGATTTAGTACTGATATTTATAATAGGAGCTTATAAGAATGCCAAGTGAGTTATGAAGTGAAATTTCCTTGATTATATAGGGTTCTATAGGTTATAGATTCACGTTATGGATGACCTAGGAAGATGAGATGAATCACATAATTGATTTTAAAATTATCCAAGGAGTCATTAGATGGAGGGGTGTAAGAATGTACACGTTGGCCAGGACCGTAGTCCACTATGGACCAAAACTGTAAGGCTTTTCCTAGGTAGATAATGATGCAAAAGCTAAGGTTCAAGAATGATGCCTAGGGTTGAATTAATGCTTTAGTTGATTAATATTTTTGAATGGATGACATACAAGAGTTAGAGATGATAAAGCCAATTGAGCGCAAGAACAATGTAATAATTAAGATTAGATTGTGAGCATTTTCCTTAGCATCTTGAACAAATCCAAATTTGTCATTTCCAAAGGATAATTTATCAAATTTGAGTGTCTACATCTACCTTAGGTAGTGAAAGTCTCTGCATTGAATTAATGAGGCTTAAGCCCAAGTTTTCATAATATTATGATTTATTTAATGAATATGATATCATTGCATCAAATTTTTATTAAATGAGATTCAGTAACAAGCCCTCCTTTATTAGAGGTGTGACTACATTGATTTTGTGTTGACGATTTTAGGCCTTTAGGGCGCTTTTGATTTTGGAAGACTATTCATGAAAATTTGTTTTCTTAAATCAAAATTAAATAGAATAATCAGAGCCTAACTACAATATGGTCTTTAGAGATCCACATAGAATTTTTTCAGTCATTGGACTGTACACGAGTGTATAAGGTATAGGGCATGTAAAGTTTTGAACAATTGTTTATGTAATAACCTTATGGTTTATATGCCCTTTTCTTTTGTTGATTTCGGAATCAAAGGGTAATGAATACTACATGAGGAAATGATTTTTATTCTCTGTAAACACTCAAATTTGGAAAATTATCCTTTGGCAATGATAAGTTTGGATTTTTTCATATGTTAAAAGAAATACTTTCATTCTAATCCCAATGAATATATATATATATATATATATATATATATCTCGATCCCTCTTGAATTTCTAAATTTTACACATTGTTCCATCGTTCATATATTAAATATTAATTAACTTAACCAATAGTCAATCTATAAATGTCACTCCCAAAATATGGCTTTTTCATCACTAGTTACTTGTCTAAAACCGTACATCTTAGGTCTAGAGTGGAGTACAATCTTGACCGACCTGTGTGGTCTTCGACCATGTCGTCTAAAAACTCTTTTTTCAATTTGAATATATTTTGTGAGCTGGTTCATATCCCCTAAGTCAACCATAATGCAAATGTTTAACCTAGGAAATCCTATATAAGCAAGTCAATTGCACTTTATAACTCACTTGGCATTCTCATAATCTCATTTTGCAAATATAAACACAAATGTACTCAAAGATCTTCTAAATATTTCTAAATTAGTTTTACATCAATTAGAGCAACCACCACACATGTTTGAAGCACTCAAACCAGGTTTGAGAGTTTATCTTTTTCCATTTCCAAGCACTTAAAGGTCTAAGAGCCATGTCTTAGCAAGAGAAAATCACTCCAAAAATTGTCAAAGGTCTTAAATGGAAAAAAGGGATACTCTAAGAATATGAAGCACACCTTGTCACACTACTACCATGTTGGGTACATTTTATACTCTATAGTTAGCCCATTATCTTTGTGTCAAGAGACACAAGGGCACCAATAGGGGTTATCTTAGACATGCACAAGCACTTGCACCTACACTAGGATAAATACATGAGAAATTATCCTTCTTGAGGGGTGGTAGTGCAACACTCGAATTGGTTCAATAGGGGTTGACCACCAAGGGTAGTCCAATCTCACCCACAAAATGATTTCTCCTTTGGTTATCTAATGATTCTATGAAATTTTCTATAGATGTATAGGGTTTCTACTTGTTGTAGGTCATTAAAGGTGGTACAAAAGTTGTGTGATCCTTAATTACAAACATTAACACTCATTTTAAAGCAAACGAAGGGAAAATGAAGTTACAAAACCCCACTATGCATATGTATAAGAGTGTACAAAAGCGATCAAGACTGTACCACATTCTAGGTAGAGCCATACGATCCTTCACAAGACCAATTTCTAGTTCATGTTTTAGTGAAAAAGCATTTCCAAATCCAAAATATCTATTTTACCTAGTCTACACATCTAGATCATATTTGTACCACTCTACACAACTAAGTACTTATCCTTTTATGTATTTTAAACAATCATTATATTATTTTAACATAGATACAAGTATTAATTATTTATTATGAATGTGCATGGTTAATATTTATTAATTAATTCATAATAATAATCTTGTAACATTCTTTAATATTTTCCAAATTCATTCTTGTCACACTTGAATAAATAGGAATTGATTAAAATTTTTGATGAACTTAAACTTTGTTCAAATCTATCGCTTAAACCCTATCCACTGTAGAGTTTCTCCTTTTTTTGTTTGGTACATGATCATTCTCTTAGCTCTTGGCTTTGTTTTTTTTGTGTCAATATGACTCATCCTGAACATTCTTATAATATTTACCTTAAGCGTATTGGTCTCCTCCCTCGCAATAGTATGGTATACCATCCCTTTAATAAGGTTTGTGATCTACTGCATATGAAAATGGGGAACTATATGTTAGTATCCTTATAGATCAGTCTTCAATAGATTTTACTTCCATTAATTTGTAGGATTTTGATGAACATCACTATCCTATAGTTTATAATTGTTATGACCACACATATTATGTTGCTGATATTGTTTCTCACACTATCTTTACTATCGTTACTGAGCATCCTCAAGGTGAGGGATCTCATCATGAATTGGATGCTTATGTCTAAGGCCTTTGTCATGATGAAGAACTCCATTTCAATTTTTTTTTTCAAAATAATCCTCATTACAGTGATTATATTCTGTTTTTTTCTTGGGACCAACTTAATCATACCCTAGTATCCTCGAGTCTTGAGTCTATTCTTACATATTCTCCTATAATTGCATCTACCATTCATACATTTACAGTACCTATATCTTTATGGGAAATTAATGCCCCACCTCATAATGTTCCTATGTCTAGTTCTATTCCTACATATCATCTATACACCCATAATGGTTTACATGCTACTTTTTATAGCACACAAGCTCTCAAAACCCTTGTTTATAGTTTGCAAACTCAAATATTTCAATTACAATAAAAGTGTCTCTACTTCTTCTCATGTCATGGATTCTACTCAACTGCTTCATAACCCACTCACACCTAAAGTGCCTTCTTATGCTTTGCCTAGGGGTTTTGTTTCCCCTAAGATTTCTATTTTGATGGCAAGGGTAATCTCAAAGATAACCTTCATGATTTACATGTTACTTGCTTGGATTACACTTACAATGACACATTGCTTACTAATCTCTTTCCTATAAGTCTTAAGGAATTTACATTACAATTGTTCTACAATATTCCCATTCATTTGGTTTGGGATTTTACCCCTCTGGATAATCTATTCCTCACATAATTCTCAATTTGGGGACAAGATTTCTCATACTTAAATGTATAAGATACAACAATGTTGTAATAAACACATTAGTGATCATGTTTTATGATACAAGATGATGCTTACAAAGATGAACAATAGTCTAGTTGATAGTGAGCTTCAATATTTATTCACACAAATCCTTCTTACCCCTTACAAAAATCAATCTATTTTTGACGAATTCTTCTCATTTGATCATTTATGTCATACACTAAAAGATTTTGAAGTTGAAATACTCATCATGAACACAATAAAATATGTCACTAATTCCCCCAACACAATCCAATTCTTAGTTTCAAGGTAAACCTAGTTTCAACGGAAAATTTAATGATAATAAAATTGATGCTAATGAGTGTTAATAATGTATCTTAACCCACAATATTCAACTACAAGATCATTGATGAAAATTCACATTATTTCCTTGCACACCTCACCTAGTTCTTGAGAAATTGCTTGAGTGAAACCTTGTATCTCTTGCTCCTCCACTTGAGGTTGATGCAAGTAAGCCTTATAGTATTAATTTTGATGCTAATACATATTGCGATTATCATAGATACGTTTTCATCCTACTAATCAATGTGTCAAATTTAACCATGTTATACAAGAGCTTATTAATGCTAATGCTATTTTATGGGGCATTTCTGTTGAACAATCTAAGCCTTTTAGTGATAATGTAAATCTGAAAATCTTCAATGAACCACAACCTGATCACAACACTATTGAATCTAAATTAGAAGTGCACCATGCTCATCATGTTGTATCTCCCCTCTTTATGATCATCCATTGGATGTTTTGATTATTACTGTTACTACTATGTCACTTTCTCAGCTGGTCATTACTCTTGACGATGCTTATATGGCTCATAATCTTGTTTCTAATACACTATACATTCATGCTTTTATTGTTGAACATCATGTACATAGTGTTTTGATTGATGTTGGTGTTAGAGATAATATGCCAAATTTTAAGCTTCTTAATTCTCTTTGGTATACCAAAAAAAAGTCACTTTTTATATTAGGGCCAAAGCTTGTACATGCCATTATACTTCTTATAGTTGGTTCTACTACTATGGCCATTCCATTTTCAGTTGATGCTTCTCTCGAGTCATGTGATATGTGTCTAGGTTTTCCTTAGTTACACGATTTTAAGGCTATGCCATATGTTGTGAATTATTGTGTCAAATTCATTCACAATCAACAAGTTGTTATGGTCAAGGGTATACCATATGGGGCCCTAATACCTAAGTTACTTAGTTAATAAGATATGGTTATAACTGCTATGTCTATTATTTCCACACATGCTTCTTATGGTGGGTCTATGCATCCTAGGCCTTGTGTTAGGTCTTATATTACACATCCCGATGATAGTGGATCTTTATCTCCTATACCTTATAGGATTACTATTATACACAATTCTACTAGTGGCTCTTTATCTCCTAGGTCTTATAGGATTCCTATTGCACACGATGCTACTAGTGGCTCTTTTTTAGCTAGGAATCTTACCATGTATCATATTACACATGTTGTTGATGGTGTCTCTTTATCTCCTAAGAATCCTGATAGGTATCCTATTACACATACTACTTCTAGTGGGTCTACCCCCCTTGACATCGTACTACTTCCTCTATCACTCCCACACAAGATATATAAGACTATCCTTATTTTACTATGACATAGTTGGGGCCAGAGCATCCTTCACCTTATGGGTGTACCTTACCTCCTAATGAATCCCTTTAACGGTAGATTATATGCTACCTCCTTCCATGTACATATCTATTATCAAAAGGAAAAAACATTCGAATAATCACATAATATAAAAAAATCAAATAATTACAATGATACAAAACAAGAACTACGCATGACTTTATTGGATAAATTTTTACTTTATATTTGTTGTTTGTCATAAGTTTAAGTTTTCAAAGTTTCAAACATTATTTACATTTCAGTTACATTTCAATTTCTACTATGAAGTTTGACTACACTCTATGTTGCAGGTTTCACTATGGAATGTTTCAACACCACCACCATGGATAACAACAATCTAGCAACACACACACACACACACAACTATATATATCTTGAATTATTCAGATTTACACATTTCTCTTTCATTCATATGGTAAATATTAATTAACTAAAACATCACTCCCAAACTATACTTTTTTCATTACTAGTTACCTATACATAACACATCTTAGGTCTATAGTGGATTACGGTCTTGATTGGCCTATATTATCCTCCTTGAACTGCACGGTCTTGGAAAATCTATATGCTCTTGGACCCTACCATGTAATGATTTTTTCCAATTTGATTATCTTATGTGAGTTGGTTCATCTCCCTTAGGTTGACCATAGTACCAATGTTTAACCTAGGGAGACCAATTGAACTTTATAACTCACCTGACATTCTCATAAGCTCTTATTGTAAATATGAACATTAAATCACTAAGAGATCTACTAAATATTCCTAAAGAAGTTTCCCATTAGTTAGAAAAACCACCAAAGATGCCTGAAGCACTTAAATTAAGATCAACAGTTTAGCTTCCTTTATTTACAATCACTCAAATGTACTGGATCCATGTCTTATCAAGAGAAAGTCATTGCAAGAATCATCAAAGGTCTTTCAATAACAAAAAATGATATTCTAAGCATATGAAGCACACCACATTAAAATACTACCATGCTGGGTATATTTTCTACTCTATAATTAGCCCATTTTATTTGTGTCAATAGACACAAGGACACTAATAATGCTTGGCTTAGAATGCACACACACTTGCACTTATAGTAGGAAAACTATATGAGGTTTTCCCCCACTCGAGGGGATGCAATGCAACACTTAGACTAGTTTGGAAGTGATTGACTACCAAGGGTAGTCCAACCTCACCAAGAAACTAATTTCTCCTTTGGTTATTGTTAATGCAAAATCACAGCACCCCCAGATGATTTATGGATCTAATTTTCCAAGGCTGAATCATATGGTGTGATTGCATAACATGGGACCATCTCTCAAGCTATGAGACTTGCAGACTTGAGGTGGCCCTCTGAAGAAAGATGACTTCTTCTTCCTAATCCTAATGCTAAACTACTCCTAAGGAAGAAAATGTGACTATGTACTCCTAATCTAACAATTCCAAGGGACCAGGGAGAGAGAGAGTGCATAAAGAGGGGAATCCTACACTAACGAGGTGATAACACCAAGAAAAGGGAAGTGCTGATCATCATCTCAGCTGCCTGAAGTGGAGAGAGGTGAGCAATGAAGAGGATGGACAGATGCATCATAGACCAAGGATAAAGTTCACATAGAACACCATTTCAAATCCCCATGAACACAGCTCCCAGATCTGTAAATGAAACATCCAAAACATGCACAGATTACTCCAGAACGATGAGAGGCAAGAAGATGCAATGAAAACAAGTGAAGGATGGACAAACGCATCACAAAAATGAGTTTTATTGCTTCAAAAATTTGTATAGAGCATCGTACACAAGCAAGAGGAAAAAAACACCATTTACAGAGTAGGGGAGGAGGTCTAGACTCTATTTTTGACCTTGGGGAAGAAAAGAAGAGGGGAGGTAGAGAAGAAGAATGAACAATTTTTTTTACAATGAATCCTTCCCTTGTATTTATAGATTTGATCGGAGAGAAGAAAGAAAGAGAGAAGCGGGAAAATTAGGTTGAAGCTCAACCACTACTATTAATGCTTCTGATAAAATCTGCCCCCAAATCCATCTTTTCTGTGTTAATCCTCCGTTCGACGCTTTGAAGGAAGAGGTAACAACGGAAACATATTGAATCTGATATGGTTGTTGAGACAGATGGATCCTGCATTGAAGGCCTGAAGAAATTTTCCTCCATTTCCTTTACCTAACCTCCTCAAAAATAAAGTCTCAGACCTCCATTATGTGGGTGAGACCGAGATCTTTCCAATGGTGTCAGATTCACTATATTTTGAGCCTTGAGTCAAAAGATATGCCCCTTCAAAGTTTGTATCAGATCCGTACAAATGGACAGGGAATTTTTTTTGAAAATGGGTCCCCCTATTTAATATGGGACACGTGGCACCCTTTGGTTGGCTGGGGAGATGTGCTCCAATTTTTTCCTTTATGCATTTTGAATGAAAGGCAAACTTTCACTTCTTTCCCCGACTTCCCACCTTGGCTTTGACTCAGGTCTATATGTTGACTTTTTCCTTGGCAAAGTTGCGGGCCATTTTGTAACTTTTACTCCCTTTTGAGGTAATAAGGGGCAAAAATCAACTTTTTCCCCAACTGCTCGCTTTCCCCTGGGGCACACATCAGTCTGGCGCTCATTTGGAAACCTTCTCTTCATTCAATCTTGGAATCAATGCCATTAAGGTGCAAATATGAGCTCCCTTTTTGGATTTACTTTTTGGAGAAGCGTCATTGGGACACGTGGTATCTTCTGCTGCCTCCTCCATACTTAGTCAATTTTTCGTTTTGAGCTCGAGGACTTCGAATCTTCACTGTTCTTCTTTTTCTAGTTTTTGGTTTCTTCTGTAGCATCTCCCCCTCTCGTCTAACCTTGCTATCTTATAGTTTTGACTTCCTGTATCTTGGAGAATGGATTTAAGGTGTAGAAACAGCCTGACAGAGTCGTTTCTTTTTGTACAGGATCCTTTTTATCTCTCTTGGCCTCTGTCACCTCTTTGCTGAATACTTTTGCAACCAATTTGCAGGATTTGAATGAGTTTTCTCGGGTTCCTCCTATGCGGGGTCATGATTTGATCCAATATTTAGTTTGAGAGTGAAATATGGATAATAATTTGGTGACTCATGGGGACATCTACCTACTAGATGAAGAGAACAATAGCCTTGAAGCATCCATTGGGCTCGGAGTCTACCTGATAAACACAAAACTGATATGAACTTTTGAAAATCTGATCTGACACCATATTTGAATATCTTGTAGAATGTATATGTATAGATGGTGATTGAAATGAAAATTGTTAAAATCTTCTCAATAACATTTTGAGCTCACTATCACTATAACATATTTTACGTGATGAATGATGAAAGGAAAATTTAGTTATGTTTCACTTATTGTATGGTGATGGGGACCTTCTCAAGAATCATTACTATATCTTCAATCTTTGATATGTAACAATTATTAGGAACATGTTGGATATTTTGATAGTTTGGGTGATGAATTTGTTGTTTTGGAGGATCTGTATGAGTATACCTTATCTTGGGATAAATATTAAAGGGGTTTCATACCTTATGTGAGTATTTACCTTGATTAAACCAATTTTTTATTACTATATTATTTTGGGTAGTCATTTGAATCTTTCATGAACTTGCTCAAGGTTACAAGTATAAATTTGACTACAAAAATAGGGAGTTTAATAAAACTATGCAAAAGAGGAAGTATGATTTATAACTTGGAATTTCAATTAGATAGATGTCAGATGACACCTAATTTGAGGAGCTTAGATTGGAACCAGGTAAAATGTGGAATTCCTTATTCAACTGAAATCCTATGCATAACATAATATTATAATTGAAGCATTGGAGATGAACATTTTTTATTCATTTTAAATCCAACCTAGTGGAAATATAAAAGTTATATATTTAGGAAATGACACAAATATCTACATTTATGAATCCTGATAAAACTTAGGATTAACCCAAAAGTGCTTGAGGTTCGATTGATTTTCGTTATGGCTATAGTTGGTATTTAATGTCATATTATTTCTATATTCATTTAGCACATATCCTATTATTTATGAGGCACCATTATTCCATTTCATACTATGAATGTTATAAAGTATCTTGAAATTTAATTTAGAAGCCTTTAACTGGTTAATCCCAATAGGGATTATGGATATTGTGGATGTTTTGAAGAACTTGTACAATACTATATGATAGTCTCAAGTAGAATGAATTAAAATTATTATCTCATATGTCAATTCTATAACTCAATTTGATGATGGAACATACATGTTGACAAATGAAAATTTCCCATGGGAGTGTGTCACCACCATTATAAAAATAATTATGTTGGTACATAATAGTATGGGTAATTGGATATTTGAATGGATTTATTCTTGTTAATTTTATATTGGGGAATGAATATCCTAATGACACCATGTCCTAATGGAATTCCAAGGGTTGAACCTTCAGGTCGAATGCACAATTATTTTTCTAGACTTTTTGTATGCTAATCTTTTCACTAAAATTGTTTTTGATTAGACCTTGACCTATAACATATGGTTAATACTTATGTCCTAAAATATGAGAGGTTCTAAACTTACTAGTTTCAATTCTAGGAACCCTAATGGAGTGAATCCTAAACTAAACATGTGATTTTAGGTTGATAGTGCATCCTTGAGATTTTGAATGTAATTATAATTAGTTGTTAAATCTATGCTATGAGTATAAGCTATCATATGCATTTTTTTGAATAGAAGGATTTATTATCAAGATCTATCCTCTACCACATAAGTAGGGTTTAATAGTTTTGATATAACCTTCAAAATTGATAAATAAATACCATAAGGCCTTATAAGAAACAATAGTATGCTTGTAGTAAATATTGAGGATAAGTGAACTATGTTAGGGACTAGATGTTAGTAATTTGTGGCAATAAGTCATAAATATTCTAGAATACCTTAGAATCTAGGAAATTATTCAGATTAAGCAAATAGGTTAAGAATTAATGCTAGCATATGAAGTCATTCTTTGACCTTATAATAAAATAATATCTCAATAGGAATTCATAAATATTAGTTAGGAAAATGAGTAACCTCAATTTTGTTGATTTGTTAAGTAGTGGAGCAAGAATTGCACAAAAAATGGATAGGGAGATATACCCACATGGTAATAACTAGTGATCTACATAATGTGAACAAATTGAAGGTTTTTGATGCAAAATGAGTGAAAATAATATTTGAAATACCATTTGAATGAAGCTAAAAATAATCCAATATTTTATAGAAGAGGGACGTAAGCCTCGTAAGTTTATTGATGTTCAATAAAATCAATCTTACAATAGAGAAGGTTGCAATAATTATAGGTATTGTATAACCAAGTACAAACAAATGGATTGTTGAATAGGTACAATAATATTCACAACTGTGAATAACAATATGGTTATAGAAATATAACCAAATAAAAATATACATACAATACTGCAAAAGATAACAAATATAAATGGTTATAACAATATATAACTATACATCAAACATTACAAGCTACCTAGTTACCACACCAACAACTAAACTGCCTTAGTAACAATGCTTAATTACTATGTTTACCCTAACATTCCCCCCCTTAATTTTTCATTTACTCAAGAGATGAGGAGAGGAACTCTCTGAACAACTCAAACTTGTCATGTGTGTATGTGAATTTGTGAAGATATTTTCTCGTTGTTCAACTGTTGGGAAAAATTGAAGCTGTATGTTGTGTTTCAAGACATGTTCGCGTATGAAATGAACCTGTACCTTAATGTGATTTGTTCTCTCATGAAACACTAGATTGTGAACAAGTTTGAGAACACCTTCATTATCTACATACATGGTGGTAGGTTTATCCTATGGTATTCCAATTCCTTCTAGTATGTGATGTAGCCATATCGCTTCGTAGATAGCTCCACCTGTAACACGATATTTAACTTCTGTAGAAGAGTGAGAAACAAAGTTTTGTTTCTTACTTCCACATGATATTAGTCCAGGTCCCAAAAAGAATAAAAATTCAAAAGTGGATTTATTGTCATCAATGTTACCTGCATGATATGAATCCAAATATCCAGTCAAGAAGAAGTTATCATTATTTTTGTACTCTACACCAAGATCCACTATACCCTTGAGATATCTCAAGATCCACCTTGCTGCCTTCCAATGACAAACTTTGGGTCCCTATATAAACCTATAAATATATCTCACTACAAATATGATATCTGATCTAGTATAAGTTAGGTAAATGAGACTCTCAATAACTATCAATAGAGAGTTACATCTACCATAGGAGATGGATATGAACGAGATAAATGCAGTCTTGTTTCCTTAGGTGTACAATCCATCATCCTAAATTTCTCAAGAGTTGTCTTGGTATACTTGAATTGAGAAACAAATATGTGATTATCCTTCTACCATACTTCCAATCCAAGATAGTTATGCATGATCCTGATATCTATCATATCAAATGATCAATTACTATCTTTAATTGTTGCATCGACCATCTTCACTGAACTGCTAGTGATGACTAGATCATCAACATAGATAAAAAAAATCACAATCTCTCCCCCACTTGATTTTTGAGGTAGAGATTGGGATCCTATGTATTTCTAACGAATCCATGCTAAACGAGATGCTCATCAATTTTGATGTACTGAGCCCAGGGTGCCTGTTTAAGGCCATACAGAGATTTCCTGATTCTTCATACCTTTGTTTCTTCTCTAGGTACAACATAACCCTTAGGATGAGTCATGTAGACTTCTTCTTGTAGATCTCCATTCAAAAGGAACTTTTCACATCCATCTGATGGACTTTCCAACCATACTGTTTAACTAGAGAAAAGATCATCCTAATCATTTTGATCTTAGCTCTGGGAGAAAATGTCTCCTCATAGTTAATGCCTTCTATTTGTGTGTACCCCTTTGTTACCAGTCTCTATTTGTACTTTTCTATGGTCCCATTGATTTGTACTTTGTTTTGAATATCCATATACAACTAATGGGTTTCTTCCTTGATGAAAGATTGAAAAACTACCAAGTGTTGTTTTTCATCACTGACTAATATTAAGCATCCATGGCATCTTTTCAAGATTTTGAATGTAGGGATTCCTAGATAGTAGATGACTCAATAGATTCAAAAAATCTATTCATCAAATAAAAGTTTACTTCTTCTCGTGATCTACTACGAGTCCGTGGTCTAGTGGTGGATGTATCCAGTGGAACATCCAATTTTACATCTCGTATCATGTTAGTATACCACTTGGGCATATGTTGTACTAATCTCATGGGTCATGGTCCTATTTGATCATCACCATCATCCCCATCATCACTGTCATATTTAGTGGGAACATCAGCTTCTATTTTCACAACAGGTGAAATATCTACATTAGGCAATTCCAGAGGAGGAGTCTTAGCTTCCTTCTTCTCAAAGAACTCAACATCTCTGCTAGTGTAGAGTTTTATAGTCTTTGGATCCATCAATATGTACCTAAGAGTATTTTCATTGTAGCCATTGAAGATGAGTTTTTGTGACTTCATATCCAATTTCATTTTATTCTACTTGGGTATGTGCATGCTAGCTTTGCACCTAAATACTCTGAGGTGTGTAACGGATGGATTCTGCTTCAACCATGCTTCATGTGGAGTTAGTCCATCAAGAACAACTATGGGAACTCTGTTCAAAAAATATACTAGTGTCTTTACTAATTCTACCCAAAATGTCATCGCTAGTCCAGAATCATCGATCATACAATGCAACATCTCCATGATAGTATGATTTCTTCTCTCAACAACACCATTCTGCTACAATGTGTGTGGAGGAGGCATATTTTGATGAATCCTGTGAGCTTGAAGGTAGGATTTGAAATCAATACTGGTGAATTCCCCCCCTCGATCTAAGCAGAGAGATATGATATGATGACAAGTCTCATTCTCTACAGCCACTTTGAACTTTTTGAAGTTATCAAAAGATTTACTTTTCTTATGAAGACAAAATATCCACATTTTTCTTGAATAATCATCAAGACAAAGCATGAAGTACTAAAATCTAGAATGACTTGGTTGCACCGGACCACAAAGATTGATATGAACCAGATCAAGCATACCATGATCTCGATAAGTACTCTTCTAGAATGAAGCTCAGTGTTGTTTTCTTGCTAGGCAATGAGGACACTTATCTATATCCTTTTGGAGATATGGAAAGCCTCTCACCATGTTATACGACGAAGTGTTTCAATATATTTGAAACTGAAGTGACCAAGTCTCCGATGCCACAACTGTGTTGCAGAAGAATTCTTAGCCACAAGTGCTTGATCATCCTTGTGGAAAAATTTAAGCTGGAACATACGTCCCACATTGGGGGATTTTGATTCAATTTTTGAGCCTCTTAATTTGTCTCGAATCAAACACACTTTCTTACTAGAATGATGATCGAAATTAATCTTCAGATTATGATCTAAAACCTGACTTACATATAATATATTCTTTGTTAACCCATGGACATAGAGTACATATGATAATCTACAATTTCATGAACCAAGAGGTAAAGAAATGTTGCCAATCCATTTTACTGTGTACGAAGAATCATCACTTAACAAAACACGGTTTTTCAAAGGTATGTCCCTCATTGTAGTAAACTAGTCTCTGTGCCTAGTCATGTGTTGAGTGGAACCTGAATCAACATACCAAAAAAAACTAGATAACGTGGATGGTTCACTAGAACGAGTAGTGTACAAGAAGTCCTCATTTTTTGAATGATCTTCTTGCTTAGCTATATTTCCTTGCTGATGGGGTTTTCTTCGCTAGTTCCCCTTCTTTTACCCTTGAATGTAGTGTGAATGTCCCTTATGAGATTTCTAATTTTGAGGTCCAGGATTACTTGATGAACCTTTATTGTATGTATTATACCAACAATATTTCACATAATGTCCTCTTTTCAATATAGGACATTTCTTGTTTTCCTTGTCCCCGTGCTAATGTTGATGCTATTTTTGTGACTTTTGAGAAGAATGAAAATTTATTTTCCCTTTCCTTTCTAATGAGAAGATAGTTCCTGCTCCTCTTCATCACATTTATTGTACATTGATTCTTCTTATTACAGTAGATTCACTAACTTGTCAAAAGTAATTGTCTGATCTGACAAGTTGAGTGTAATCACAAAAATGCGGTATGAAGGAGGGAGTGCTCTCAGAAAAATGGGAACAAGATCTGTATCAGTAACCTCCTCTCCCAAGGATAAAAGTGAAGCCCTTAATTCTTCAACTCTTCTCAAGAAAGCTTCAACTTTCTCATTCTATTTGAATTTCAGTGTATGTAACTGATTCTGCAAATTCAAAATTATGTTCTTGTTTTTTCACTTCATATTAGGTGCTCAACTTATCCCACGCTTATTTAGTTGTTATGGAATCTCGAATGTGGGGTTGCACTTCATCAGACACTATGAACAAGATTCTGACTTTGACCTTCTGATTGGCCCTGTCAAACTATCTCTGTTGATTTGCATCATCTGGTGATCTAGTTACGAAACCATTCACAACAGGCTATATCTCTTCAAACTCAACTTTTGTGTTGATCTTAGTCTTCCATGCAACATAATTATCTCCTCTGAGGCGCTGTGAATTTAGAAGAAAGAACTTAGGGGAATTGGTGCCCATTTTCTGAATTTAATGAAAAAGGGTAAGGCTCTTATCACTCCAGGTATAAGGTATCGCAATCTATATACTGTCAGTCTGATATACGAAACCTTTCTATATATGTGCCCTTTTGATATACCTGTCGGTATGTGGAAGAAGCTTGACCTTTCGATATAGTCGATGGTACATGAAAGATGCATTAATGTACGTGAAAGAATTTGATACGTGGTACCAAGACAGTATTGAAAGGGCTCTGTGTGATTATTGACACCGAATCAAAGAAACATCCTCATTCAAGCACATAACTTTGTTATATACCTGAATAATTTTAGTGTTTGAATTTATGTCATGTAATTTTTCACAGATAGATGGGATGGATTAAAGTGTGTGCATTGTGTCCTTATTACTCCCCATTGATTTATAGGTATGATGCCCATATGATGTTGTTGCATCTATATTAGGCATTAAGTGTAGTAGTAGTTGCGATGGATTTACCCATAAGCGCTTCCCAAAGGCACTGTATATACCAAACACTACGAAATAGATATGAAGATCTCATGAGTGTTACAGAACCAAAATTTCACTGATCTTGTTTACAAATATCTGATAGTTTTTATCAGTTACAATGTCTGCGGTTGAATATGGAAACCTGCAAATTAGTACAATCCATTGAAAAATACACTGAAAATATACAATTACATCCAATATGTGGAAAAATTGAATCACAGGAAAATTTCTTTTGTTTTATAAGGTCCTAGTGGCCTCTAGAGCTCAAAATTGGTCACTGTGCAAAAAACCACAAAAAAACTGAAAAATGTAGTTTAAGATGCCCCTCCTTTGGAAAAATTTACTTAGAATGAAGTTTTGAGCAAAATCAAAAAACACTTTTACCCCAAAAGTAGGATTTTCCTTGTTATTTTTAAAGGGGTTTTAGCTTTGGTTAGCAGCTTTAAAGGAGGTTTTCTGCTGCTAATATATGGTGGTTACCACTAAAATGTTGCTAAAATCAAAAATTTTAAAAATAAAAAACTTTTATAGGTTGAAATAACGACCTTCCTCTTCTAAACCCATCAAACTATCCACCAAAGTGCTTATACCACTTGAAACATATGATGAAGCTTATTGTATTTAAACACAACTTGAAATAAGCTTACGTCTAATGAATAAACATGGCAATGGCTTGGGATGTGACGTGACAGGTTGATATTAGATAGTGGGTTAGGTTTTCCCCACCAAAAATGGATCTATTTTTCATGAACGCCTTTGTATTGTTATACTAAAGGTTTTGTGTTGATCCACCGCTATTGGTATTTGATTTGCTATTTGACCGCCATTTGTATTTGCAGGATCCGCTTATTATTTTCTTTTTCCACCAGTTGATTTTGTTTTCTTGTGTAGAGCTCGATTCAATGCACGCAAGTCTTTCATTCGATGTTGGATAGGGGTCAATCAAAGAGGTCTCAACATTTTGTGTGCAGGGCATTTGACAGAGCGACTCATTCTAGAGCTTGGCGGTTCATTGGAGTAGGGTGAAAAGGGATGCAAACTTCAACCCGATCTGTAGTTTTTTCCAATGCATGGATCAAATCATTCACAATGATCAACCCACTTTGTGCAGCTCAGTTTGAAAACAAGGGTGTTGGGGGTCCATTTGAATTAGAGTAGCTCACCCCTTTGTGCAACGACCCTAACTCATTGTTTGATGTATGTCACCATTTGCAGGGGATGGCCCCAACTTGACCGCATAGTGTGATTATCTCGACTTGTTTGATGGGTGCAACCCAACCGCTTGGGAGATGCAAATTTATCCAGAAAACAAATTTTTCCTGGTGCAGGGGGGACTAATGCAAAAAAAATTACTTTACAAACACCTGGAGATTGAACAAGAGGTTGTGGGGATGCATGGATGGGGCTGGGAGGTTGCAGGAGGCTACACATGCTCTCTCCAATTGCTGTAAATGATTCGCTAGCAAGTAAATTCTTCCTAGTGCAGGGGGTACCAATGCAAAAAAAAAGCTTTCCAAACACTTGAAGATTGAACAAGAGTTTGTGGGGATGCAGGGATGGGGTTGGGAAGTTACATGAGGCTTCACATGCTCTCTTCAACTTCTGCAAATGATTCTCCAAAATCCTCTATCTCTTATGCACTCTCTATGCACACCTTTTTTTACAGGCTCTCCTATCCTTCTCTAATACCAAATCTAGAAGAGGGATGTAAGCCTCGTAATTTTATTGATGTTCAATAAAATCAATCTTACAATAGAGAAGGCTACAATACTTATAGGTATTGTACAACTGAGTACAAAAAAATGGATTGTTGCACATGTGCAACAATATTCACAACCTTGAATAACAATATGTTATAGAAATATAACCAAATAACAATATACATACGAGACTGGACAAAATATCAAATATAAATGGTTATAACAATATAACCATACATAAAACATTACAAGTTACCTAGTTACCACACCACCAACTAAACTACCTTAGTAACAATGTATAATTACTATGTTTACCCTAACATCTTTCCCATAATAACCAACTATTAGACTAGTATACCTGTAAGTGAGATTGATGACAAAATATATATTGGATAACTTCTAAATAAATTATTAACCTTACTAGTATTCCTTCATGAATAATTACAATAAAATTAGAGAATAACACAATGTAAAATGCTTTTCCACTTGGAAAAGTTCTCTCCACTATTGCTTTTAAACATTTAAACAATAAATAAGGCTAATATAATCATTATAACAATACTTGTCTCAACTTGCATGAAAAGCAAAAGACTAACAATAAATCCTACAAATCCTAAGTGAACTAAAGAAAGCTAAAAATAGACTCACTATTAAAAGTATCATGCACTACTAATATATAGTCAACATACAAGAAGCCAAAATCAGTTTAAGTGACACATACATGCCTATCACACATCCTACACAATCTAGGCACCCCAAACTCTTCTATTAATAGGAATGAATCAAGATAAGATAAATTTAGTCATCTAAACATAGAAATGACACCATACCTATTGGGGATGAATGAATAATGATTTAAACTCAGTTAAGTTCACATCTAGTGAACTGCACTCTAACCGAAACTTCCAGTTTAACAATAAAATTCCAAAAATAGAATTGTACACTTAATCAAAAACTCCAAAACACCAAAAACAAAAAAGAATACTTTGCAACAAATAATTAGTTTCCATATTGGCATCAACTCAGCTCAACTAAATTAAGTTATCCAAAAACTAAGTTGTAGTTTGTTAATGTGTTAAGTTAGAAGTTTGATTAATAACACTCTCATTTGTAGCGATGGATGGAAATATATTTTTTGGACCATTTTATCATTTTGTGATAGAAAGGGTTGTAATATTTTGGTATGATATTTTGGGTTTGCAATATTGGACTAGGTACCTAATGGAACACAAAGTGTTTTTTTGTGAAACTCCTTATAAATAGTAGATAAAATCTAGGAGAAAACCATGATTATTTCAAGTGCAAAGAAGTGGAGGCCTATCGACTTAATGTATAAATATGGAGTATGATGTGTAAATAATGATATATATAGTTGTGCATGTTTCAAGGTTAAACTTGAATTTTAATTTGATAGCCTCTAAAATTGGATAAGACCTATTCTTGTAGAGAAAAATGGGTGGAACAAACCTTAAATTAAATACTTGGAAATCAAATACACTTGAAGGGCACAAAAGGATATATGCATATTGTTTGTATGTCCAATTGGGTGAGTCTCTCTATGACCTCACAAGTTGTTAGGATAGACGTTTAACTTTAATGGGTAAAATCCATAAAAATTACAGAGAAACCTACCCCATAAGATACACACACATTGATATAGGTCAGAATGTTTTGACTCTTAAATAGCTTAGTGAATACTCCATAATATTTGAGTAATGAACCAATAAATAGTGACTATTTTGTGAAGTTTTTGAAGACTCATTTTTGTGGTTGTTGGAGTTAGTACACATATCCTATAAAGTTAAAATGGCTATTACAACTTGATAGATGTTTTTTTTTATTTGTAAGTTTCCTGCGTTCTAAAGGAAATTTTAGATAAGTTGAATTTCATAGGTTTACTAGAGATAATGCTTCTCAATTTGGCAATGCAAATTTTACTTCTAACTGGAAATTGCCCATAGATAATTTCAACTCCGATAAGATAGTGTATGTTTAGGCTATAATTGTTTGCCACTATTTCAAATTTGTGGGTTTTTTATTGGTTTCTCAAGGATGACATGTTATTGACTAAATTTATTTTGCGATTAGTTTCCTACACTGATTGAGAAGTGTTACTTATAGTTGGGACCTTTTTTCAACTACTATTGATTTCTTGTCACATGTTTGACATACTTGAATGAAATAGGATATGATTTGTTTTCAAATCTGATTGAGAAATAATTTGGAATTTGTTTAGTGTTTATAGTACTGTCATTGTTTTTAGTTAATATAAGATATTTTGGATTGCCTATCACATTTTGACTTGCCTCGGTCAAATGTTTTTTTTTATTTTAAAGAGTTGGTATTGATACTATTGTGTCATGGATAGATGGAAAATTTTTTTATATAAATGTGCATTTGGAACCTAATCCCAAGTATGGTTTGTGTGAAATTATTTGTCCAAGGTAATGATATAGTTGTGTTCATTGTTCATCATTTATATTACTAATATAGTTAGAAACTCAGTAGAATAATGTTAATAGTAAAATTAATCCCATATTTGAAACTCAAAATAACTCTCAAAAACACAAATACAAACTCAAGAGTATAACCATAAATTCAAACATATATTTCTTTATTAAAGACTCATTTAAAATTACATAGATTGGATTACATACACACTCTCACACTCACACTAATTTGCCTTAACTTGATTATCAAAACATTACATGAGGAATAAAATACCCTTCTTATTCCCTTTGTAATGAAATCAAATCCCAATACTAACTCTCTCTAAATGAATTATCTATTCTCCCCATTGATTGTATCTCATCTCCTTTACTTTCCAAAATATAAATATCTCTTAATAATTTGAACCTAATTGACATTTCTTGACCTTATAGAATATGATTTCCATCTCCACAGATCCTTAGTAATGCTCAAGAGAAAAAATGAATCATTTTGGACCATTACCTTTACTTTCACAAGGATGAAATGACCACTTTATGAAGTATGACATTATGAAACCACCGCTCAAGCTTGAAAAATTTCTAGGTGGTT
The DNA here is from genome assembly GCA_019776745.2 of Taxus chinensis. Classification (NCBI taxonomy): domain Eukaryota; kingdom Viridiplantae; phylum Streptophyta; class Pinopsida; order Cupressales; family Taxaceae; genus Taxus; species Taxus chinensis. The sequence goes on along the minus strand of CM034152.1, from coordinate 245,689,558 downwards.
ACATAACTGCCACCTAATCTTGGAAAACTGCCACTTAGTGCAAATTGGTGGTTTTGTCACAGTGCAAGGTCTCCCAAATTTCAGAAGTTATGACATTTGCATACATACTTGAAAATAAATGATTTTTTTGAAAATTTATAATTGTTTGAGATAAATTCAAATATGAAATCAATTTTAAGTTTAGAGAAGTTCTTGATGTTATTTTCACCTCTTCTTCACAACCTATCCATTTTATACCTTCAAAGGATGCAACTACTTATTAAATTCTTATAATTATGTTAGAAGCACAATGGACTGAGAGGGGGGGGGGGGTGAATTAGTCCTTCAAATATTTCAACCAATTATATTTAACTTTTATAAACCATTAACCATTCAACCATGCATTTATGTGAGCTTAACAACATGAAATAACCATTCATAAGAGCATAAAATAAGAGAGTACACAAGAACACAAAATGTAAAGTGGGAAACTGTCAAGGGGAAGAAAACCCATTGAAAATTTGAATATATTACTCAATCCAAAATACTTTCATGAATATGAAACATCACACAAGATTTGTTTAATGAGGCACCAAACTCACAAGGAGCACCAACCCCTATTTAGCAAGGTATTAACCTTGTAAGGATGTTACAACCCCCTAAGGTGAGCAAACACCAACTCAACCACATGAATATGAAGACATCAAATTTATTTTTTCTCCTATAACAGATAGTGATCACAATTTCAGCTCTCTTCTCTCAAAACCCTCTTCAAACAACTCACTCTCCTACTTCACTCAATCTTGCTTCTTCATAGGATGATTAGGTCTATTGAAATTAATGTTCTGATCTTGTATCTTTCTCAAAAATTCATACCCTCTTTCAGCTCTATCCTGAATCCATCATACCTCTTTTACACTCCCCTCTAGCTCGTATATTCCTCACACACTTAACTTGTCACAATGAGCAAATACTATAATTTTTTATACACAATTCAACTCCTAAAAACCTCTAGGTCAGACATGACCATCGAGTTTGGTCATACCAACAAGAAAATACATCCAAGACATCATGTAAATTCACAACACGAGACCATATGGGTCAGTATAGGACCAAGACACTCAATTATGCACAACTAGGGCTAGAAGGCTAGTTTTATCTCCATCGAGCACTTCATGGACTCCAAGGGAACACCCCATCATATTCAAGGCTTAAAAAACTCCATGCATGTCAATTAAAACCTATAAAAACCTTATAAAATCTTAGGAACCTCTTCATCATCCATTCTTCTCATAACACCATCAAGTAGGACTGTTTCCTACTTAATCTGGGCACCCACCAAGCCAATCTTCAAATATGAAGACCTATCTCCCAAAAATCACCTCAACTATGACATGCACCCACTCATTGGAAATAAAATGACCCAAGGAAAATATCCAACCATGATATACTTTATGACTTAGCTCATAGAGCCATCACTACAACTTTTTCCTTCAAGATACTTAACTACCTAGAAACCAGTCTTAGAGGTAGGACCTTATCACATTCTTCTTGACACTTTCAAGACCTTTAAATGCATGGAATAGTATAAATTAACCCCTCATCACCATTCAATGGATAATAATCATGAACCAAGTGAAGATATTGGTATTTTAGACCAATTTCATCAAAGAACCTATAATTTTCTGAAACCCTATCAAGTAGGTCAACATATGACCTCATCATTTCCAATCAAACATACCCATAGGACTCAACCAATGCATGTTGATGAGGGTAATTGTAGTCCTCACTATTTAATCACAAATAATTTCAAAACCAAGGATGTTTACAAAAGGGGCTAAAGGAAACAATGATCTTATAGTTCTTTTCTCTAGAATTGAAAATGATTTGAAAGGAAATTCAATAACTGAAATTGAATCCAAGCCAACAATTGAAATAAATAAGTGAAAGAAAATATGATCTATTAGAGAAAAATGAATAAATTAAAAACAAATAAATGACAACAAACAAATAAAAGTGAATCTTAAAAAACAAAGAATAATAAAACACACAATGCATTTTTAAACAAACTAAGTAAATCAATAAAGATCTATTCTAAAAAAATAATTAATCATCCTCCTCCTTGAGTAAGAGTGGGTCCTTACTCTTCCCTCGGATTTGGGCTAGCAAAAATAAAAAGAAGCTACTACCAAGAAAATTTAATTGTGGATTTTATTAATCAAGAATGATGTTACAAAGATCATCCATCTCCTACCACTGCTTCCTTGAGTTCTTTGGAGAGATACTTATAACTCATCCCTACACCAAGATTATAGAAATCCCTACCTATAATCTTGCGAAAGAATTGACTACATCTTCCAACTTACAATGAGATAAGTGTCAAAGGAATTTATTCAAACACTATAACTCGAAGTTTAACTACTTTCATTCAACCACTTCTTCTATTTGACAAGGAGACAAATATGGAAGATATTTAATCAAACACTACAACTCTAGGTTGAACTACTACATCTCCCTCTTGAAAAGGAGACAAACGTGGAAGAAAATTAATCAAATATTACAACTCTAGATTGAACTATCTCTTCCACGCGCACTTAAATATTTATTTTCATTTTCCAAGTTTGATTTTGCATGATTGAATATTTCAACATGACAATTGTCCCGCCATATTCTCATCCCCGATTTTATGATTAATACTCTAAATTCAATTGGAATAATATTTTCAAAAAAATTCTGGGTTCGGTGCTCCTTGTTGTAAGATTTCCAAAACATCTTGAAATTATTATTTTTCATTGAGAAATGAGGGAGATATCTATTGGGAACTTAACTAAAGAATAAAGTTATGATTCAATAAAAAACAAAACCATGCAAATGCAGAAGTAGACAATTCCCCAAAATCTATATCAATGGAAGCATATAATAGAAAATCTAAATCAAAACAAAGTACACACACATAACACATCATGTACTATGGTTCACCCAATGTGGGATACATACACCAAATATAGAGATCTCAATATATATAATAAACAAGAGTACAAATCAAATCTTCCCACAAGAGTACAATTCATATCTATAAGAGTATCTCTTCCTCCATATCTCTAAATGGATATACATGAGTGCACTACAACCGTACCTCCAAACCACCAGAAGATCTCACATAACTAGAAACTACTACATCTCTGAACTTTGCAACCAAGCTCTTCTGTGAATCTATAAACAAGACCTCTCAAATGGGTCTACCAATGTGTAACCATAATTGTGCACCAAGAAGTAAGATTCTCCTCCATCACTACATAAACATGTGCAAACAAGAAGATAACCTCCTCTACAATATCTGGATACTATCACGTACCCACAAGGTATCCAATGAGCTATAATACTATATCTCTATGGACCAACAATACAACATGGTATCATGGATCTACAATACAAGATCTCACAACAACATGTGGATCTACAAGAAGGATCCCTATGTGCTTTGCATACTATGCAAGCCATTACATTGAGACAAAACAATACAAAGGAAATACAATAGAATACATTACCCTCTTCTCACCATTCAGATGTACATGCAATTTCATTTTGTTTAACTTCTCTCCATGGAATCTTTGTCTTCATGCAACCTTTTTCTTTTTCTTCTTCTTCATCTCAACCAAGGAGAATCAATATTATTCCTGAACTCTTATGGATTCTCACCTTCTAACCCTAGTTTTCTAGCTTATATAGGCATATACAAACTTAGGGAAAATTAGCTATACATTTACAACCTTTAGGTCACCTTTATAATCAAAGGTTAGATCTAATCTTGCAATGTAAAAGAAAACATTCATGCACAGGTAACTAATGCCAATTATCCAACTGATATCAGTTACCCAACCGATGATGGTTACCCAAATGATGCTGATTTCTCCCAGGTGACCGATGCCGATTATTGTGTAAACTTGCAAGTTTGTAAAACATGCTACTTGTGAATTAATTTAGCTCCATAACTCAAAAATCTCCCACTTGGAGATAAATTGTTGAACATGTACCTATACATCACCATCCTCTACAAACCATGAAGACCATATATTCTTTACTTCAAAAATTCTCTCAAAAATAGGAAGATTAAACCATTTTCTAAAACCAAGAAGATAACAAACCATGACTTGCCATAAACCTACACGAAGCTACTATTTATCCGTGATACACGAGCTATCCATACATCAAGCTCCCACTCAATACTAACACCAAGCCTCTCATGCAACCAAGCCACCATGACTAACTCACTTGTAAGATATCCCACTCAAACTGAAATAACGAGATTCAATCGTAACCATATCCATACATATAAAACCAACCATGTTGTCCAACCATCTATCCATCTCTCCATGCAACCACCAATGTAACTGACCAAAGACAAGTCAAACTGGAATATGCATAAGTAAAACAAGATCCTCGGTAAAGACAAAAAAATTGAGTTCTACATGAAACTAGTGGGTGATCAATCCACAATAATTGCATAAGTCAACGAATCCAAACACTGCATTCTACAAATCCAACCTTGCATAAAAAACTTGCATGTACAAGACAACCATTTGTAGAAAACATAGTAATAATAGGAAATAAAAATATCCCATACTCATGCTCAAGGTAATCTAAACCATGATGATAGGCATCTAAACCATGCTCACATGATTCCATGTGAAAAAAAAATATCTACATCATCATAGACTCATAAAACAAAATCTATCCATATATATAAACTCACCATGTACATCCATCGATATCACCAGGCTCTCTAGAAGCTCTAAGTATTTCATTGACTAACTCCAAGGCCACGCATGAATCTTATGCTAATCAATTTCAAAAAAAACAACCATGCTAACCATGCTACTAATAACTAGTGAAAATACCAACAAAAATGTCATCAACATACTGCTCAACCATCCAAGATGAAAGAAAATAAGAGAAACATCAATAAAATGTAAATACACACTACTGTCACACCTGTAACCTGTAACAAAAAGATTTTACTTCTTTCACCCTTCAAACTCTAAAACATTGCTCTTTATTTTTAACCCAACTGAATAGCCATCAACTCCCATCCCATAAGGATATCTAGGCACTAAAAAATAAAACTAGAAGTGATGTCACCATGTACTAAACACAAAATACCTGTATATCCATGACTTTCCTCCAAAACAACTTATGCCTCATGCCATTCTGAATAGTAGAATTCTCCTCTCACTTCACACATGCATATGTGCCCAACATGTAGTACCAATAACCATGACTTGCTCCCACTCAACCAGAAATCCCCTACACTTTCTCCAATCACCAAGCTCAAAAGCTCCAATATATATCAGTGAGAAATAAAATAGATGAAAGAAAATATAAAATAGATTCCCTTCTTATTAAAGAATACTTCTACATCACAGAAGTTTGGGCTTCTTGTGAATTAGGCTGAACCACCTTATTTTCATTTATGTGTACTCAACATCTCCCATTACCTACAATTGTGTCTAAACATGACTTTTCATTGAGGATCTCATCCTTAGACAAGATACGCTTGTCCTCAAGATTCCAACACATCTTGGAAATAAAATTCAAACTCACCAAATATCCATGGTGCATATTTTACTTGTGCAAACAATCCAAACATAATACCAGTTGCTTCAAAAGAAAGAAATAAAACATGAAAATTATAGAGATATCTAAATTTGACCCAAGTCTCACTGGACTCACTGAGCCAACTCCGTCCTCTTTCTGATTCAAATTTTGAAGTGATCTACCTTGTTTCTGCCTATAAAATCTATTCAAGAAACTTGATCCTCCAAACTAGACACTAAAACCTTTCATGCCCTCTTCTACTGCAAAAAATCTAGTACAAACTTACTGTCATAGAGACCGACCTCGGTTTGCTGACCGGTATCAGTTCCCCTGTGATCAACGTTAGTTCACTAATCGATGTTAGTGCTTATGGAACTACCATAGTACCAAAAATTGGCATAGTACACGAAATGAGGTGCATACTCTGACCAAAGCTGATAGTTGTGTTGAGCTAGTCATTTCAAGAAGCACCCAAATCTTGCAAAAAAACTTTACAACAATAACACATGTAATAAAACTGCACAAAGATGAAATACATCACCTTATTAGTACCAAGACACTCAACCACATCTTTAACCGAATTTATTTCCTCTCTGATGGAATCCCGATCTTTATTATGTGCTATTATATTCTACCTCTTTAATGAATCTCGTACATCTAACTACACCAAGGATGCATAGATTCTCCTCTATCTCTTACTCAAATATGTAATCCCAAACATGCATGTGTGACTAAAAAAATACAAGCACTACAATGCTAATATAACAAAACCATACCTCTATAAACTAGATATACAATATGACCAACATGCATGTGCCTCCAAGAACCAGGGACACTTAAAAAATCAAGATACATTCACTGCATTTTCTCAAATTACTTCAGATATGTTATTTTTAGATTAATAGGTCATCGACGTTGGTTCCAACAAACTGACCATTGTCACCTTACTGACATCAGCTAAGGAACAATACCTACATTAGTATAACATACCGACACCAGTCACTATCATTTTCCAGCAAGCTTACATTTCTAACTCCCACTTGATCTTAAATATCTCCTTGTGATTTACACATCAGTAAAAACAAAAAACCCTCCTCTCTTACAACTGTCAGTAACACTACTAACAAAACCCTGAAGCAAAACCCTTGCTTTGTAAACTAAAGCCATAGCTCTGATACTAGTTGATGGTATCAGATAAGATAACAAACCATGCTCTGATACCAGTTGTTGGGAACTTACCTGTAGAATAGTGTTATGATTCAATAACAAACCAAATCATGCAAATGTGGAAGTAGAATATTCCCCAAAATCTATCCTAGTGGAAGCATATACTAGAAAATCCAAATCAAAACAAAGTACACACACATAAAATAACATGTACTGTTCTTCACCCAATGTGGGCTACATCCACCAAAGATAGATATCTCAATATATATAATAAACAAGAGTATGAATCAAATCTTCCCACAAGAGTACAATGCATCTCTCCAAGAGTATCTCCTCCTCCAGATCTCTAAATAGATCTATATGAGTGCACTACAACCGTGCCTCCAAACCACTAGAAGATCTCACATAACCAGGAACTACTACATCTCTGAACTGTGAAACCAATCTCTCCTATGAATCTGCAAACAATACCTCTCAAATGGGTCTACCAATGTGAAACCATAACTGTGCACCAAGAAGTAAGATTCTCCTCCATCATTGCATAAACCTGTGTAAACAAGAAGACAACCTCCTCTACAATATCTGGATACTATCACGTACCCACAAGGTATCTAATGAGCTACAATACTATATATCTATGGACCAACAATACAACATGGCATCGTGGATCTACAATACAAGATCTCACAACAACATGTGGATCTACAAGAAGGATCCCTATGTGCTTTGCATACTATGCAAGCCATTACATTGAGACAAAAAAATACAAAGGAAATACAATAGAAGACATTACCCTCTTCGCACCATTCAGATGTACATGTAATTTCCTTCTGTCCAACTACTCTTCATGGAATCTTTGTCTTCATGCAACCTTTTTCTTTTTCTTCTTCTTCTTCATCTCAACCAAGGAGAATCAATATTCTTCCTCAACTATTATGGATTCTCACCTTATAACCCTAGCTTTCTAGCTTATATAGGTATATATAAACTTAGGGAAACTTACCTATGCATTTAAAACCTTTAGATCACCTTTATAATAAAAGGTTGGATCTAATCCCACAACATAAATAAAAACATTCACGCATAGGTAACCGATGTTGGTTTCTCCCAAGTGACTGACACCAGTTAGCTGACCGATGTTGGTTACTGTGTAAACCTGCAAATTTGTAAATCATGATACTTGTGAAGCATTTTATCTCCACAACTCAACAATATCACATTTTTATTAAATATGTATTTTTGTCTTATTACTTTCCTCCAACCTTATTTTGATGAAACTTAAAATGAAGATATCTCCTAAATTATTGTTGCTGTGTAAAAAGAGAGAGAGGTTTTTCCTCTTAACAATAAGAGGAAAAAAAACCTATCTTAGATTCTTATTTGGAGTTTTGCAATTTTAGTTAGAGCAATTCTTGTGTTGGTTCTACTGGTACTGCGCTTAAAAATCTTCTTCTTAAAATGCTGATATCTTCAAAAATTATTTTTGTGTAAAAATGGAGAGAGAATTTTCTTCCTAACAATAAGAGGAAAAAAAACTCCTCTTTGATTCTCATTTGGATCTCTGTAATTTTAGTTAGAGCGAATCTTTTTCTGTTTCTGCTAATACTGTGCTTGAAAAATTTCTTATTCAAATGTTGATATCTTCAAAACTATTATTGTTGTGTAAAAATAGAGAGATGTTTTTCCTCCTAGAAATAAGAAGAACGAAAAACTATATTAGATTCTAATTTGGAGCTGTGAAATTTTAGTTATAAGTTCTGCGCTAGTTCTATGAGTCCTGCACTCTAGTATTGTGAGTCCTATGCTATTTGTGAGTCATGCACTCTTAGCTATGCAAGTATTATAGTTGCATCGATAAATTAAATAGATCAAAGGACTGATCATATATAATATTGCACTCCAACTTAGAAGAAATATTAGGAAATGAAAACATTCAGATTTGAATAGAATTTTCAAAGATAGATCGAATATATTCTACATTTAATCTTAAATAAGCTATCTAGTTCTAAATACTACATCTAAATCCACTTTATTAGAGAAGGAATAATGTTATTGTGTGAAATGGATGAGACTTAGTTTGGTATCATCACATGAATCATGTCATATTGGATGTGTAAAACACCTCCATATTCATTAAACTCATCAACTTAGGCCACACATGCCGAAGAACATTCTTCCTCCATGATTGCTAAAAAACTACCTATTGGGCCTAAAAACTAGTCTTCACATTTGTACTTGTGTAGATAATAAAATGGTTTCACCAAGCTCTGAAATCACTTCAAATATATATAATATCTCCCCATATACTCATAACACCAATTTAGATCATAGGTCAAATTACAAACCTAAGAGAAAAACAAACTTTCTTGAAAACAAGAAAATCTGAGTGGGCTCCACCTATATTCAAGACTCCAAACCACCACCATTTGGAATCTGGGAGAGTCCTTTCCATCCTATAATCATCATATCTAACTATTCAATGCATTTTGATCTCACACCATCAATATTTCCTCCATCGCTAGTGAACTAGGGTTTAGGTAGGGTTTTTGACCTCCTTGGCTTCTTGGAAATCGTTCATAAATCATAGACCTTTATTTAACTTCATTCCAAATATGAGATCTTCTTATTTCCTTGCATCAACATCCCTGAAAGTATCAGGTCCCCATGTATACTTTTCATGTGCTAACCAACATGATTTATCTCATATCGAGCTAAGAAACATGCCTTATAGAGCTCGGTAAGGGTAAAAACCTCATACCTTGCAAAAATTATCATCATACATACCTAAAAATATTCCCACACCTTCAAGATAACCTCTCTCAACTTCTCAAATGATCATCATATCAAAATTATCTCTGCATCTTCTCAACCACCATGACTTTCCTAACTAGATCATGAAATTAGGTCAGTTTAGAACTAGACAAAGTAGATAAACACCATACCTTTTCTTCAAATCTCTTCAAAATGACCTTACACCTTTGAGACACCATGTATCAAACCTCTTCATGCCCTCATGGTCCCACAAACCTCTGCACCTGACCTTCATACTCCATTAGGACACCAAGCACCTAGAGTAGGTCTAGATGAAGACCTACAAACCATGCTCTCACCCTGCAATCACCTTCTGAGACCTTTATGAGTGTCTCAACACACTCCAAAAATTATCTCCATGCATCTACCATACTTCTCAAGCCTCCATGCATCTCTAACCTCCATATAGCATCACATATGCTGATTATACCTCTTGAATAGGCCTACTTGGCCAAACAAATCTCACCTTATTTAGTCTTGCACTCATGTGTTTGCTGATGAATTCATCACTATAAAATTCCTCTTGTACTCCTTGTCATCATCCTTTTTCATTATTGTACTTGGACCTTTTACATCAATGACAACACAAGCACACCCATTCCAACATATTATTGACAAACTATACTTCTCTTGGAAGCCAATTAGATGTTTGAAAATGATGTATACTTAATAATATTTTATTGTTGGAAGATTGATACTCCGTATGGATCAAATTCACCATGTAAAAACAACAAAAACTACCAATTAGTCTATAAAAACAAACACCTATTGTTTTTTTGGTTGATGCAAGATTGTTATACTCCTTAGATGTTCTTGCATCAAATCTAGAAGGTAGAAAATTTGTAATCTTATGATTAGAAAGTTAGGGTGAGTGATTAATCCAATATTTTGATCAATTTTCATGACCATGGTGGCCCCTTCCAAGTTTTAGGTACCTCTGATTTATTTTATTTTCTTTCTTTCTCCTTTTCCAACAACATGTTATTTCATAAACCTTCTTCCTCAGCATATCTCTACTCATCTTTCTTTTTACCATACTCATTTCTTTAGCATAACCCATCCATCTCCTCTAAGATAAAATCCTTCTCATCGTCAACCCTCTTATGTCCTTTGACCCACAACTTGTATGCAAATGAATAATGTCTCATTAAAAGATCCTCTTTGTCTCTTTATAAGGGGTAATGTAGAATATGATAATAAAGGGGCCCATGATAAATATACAGACCTTAATATTGTAAGTTTATGTATATGCAAAAATAGGAAAATGATACTTCTCACTTTATAAGAGGCATAGGGTTCTAAAGACTAGACCTAGAATAAAGAAGTAATATAAAACCATCTCATGATAGTAATATGAAAATAGTAAGGTTGTAAATCATGTTATAGACAAGATAAAGCATCTAAGATATTGAAAAGAAAGGTCTAAAATGATTAAAGTAATGGATCCAAGAGGTTTCAAAGAAAGAATCAAAATGATTGAGGGTCATATAAGGTCATAGGGTAAGAACTGCTAAATAAATAATTGAATAGATAAAAAATATGCTGCCCTATCCTAATATATGCATGAACACGTCAACAAGAATCCAAATATGAAATGAAATAAAGGACAATATATGTTAGATATACTTTCCTTAGGATTGGTAGTAACTTATGAGAGAGTTGATGTAAGGGACCACAAATGAGTAGAAGAAGACCTAACAAAACCTCTACTTGAAGAATCCAATGACTCCAAAGGTTGGGTAGAACATGGTAAGTGAAAATATTATGCTTAAAGATCCAAAGTACCCAATGCTCCAAGTGTGGACTCCAAAGAAGACAAATAAGACCAACTTTAAGACTTTTTAAGATTTAAGGGCTAATAAACAAGGGATAACATAAAAAAATAAGTGATGGATGTGTGTGGGAACTAGTGCTCATATAATATGTATATAACCAAATATAACATTAAAATTTATTCTAGCCAATGGTATTGACCATGGTTAATGCCACTAGTTGTGACAAGCTATTAACTTGATAACATCGACCATGGTCGATGTCATTTGATAAAAAAATATTGTCTCTCAATGATATCTACCATGATTGATGACATTGAAGAGAGAAATGAAAGCATGGTGAGGTAAATTAACAAGTAAAATTTGATTGAGGGAACTCATAGGTTCTAAGAGGGGAAACCGAGTTACTGAAAGTATGAATGGTGGTGGTCATAAGAGGATGATAGGGTGATGTTGTAAGGAGGTTGTAAAAGGTGACTCTATGTGTTGCGCTGTGGAGCTCAATTACTTTGGATTAACATGCAATATGAAGCTTGCTAGAAAATACAGTAACCAACATCAGTTACGGAGGGACTGGCATTGGTCACCAATGATCGCTATCATTCAGGAAAGGAGGAACTAGCATTGGTTAGGGACAACCGATTTCAGTTACCTGTGTGATATTTTTTTATTTAACTCTCGGGAATTAGATATATTTTTAGTATTAAAGAAGATCTATTGATTATAATTGCATGGATAAATGCCCTAAGTTTGTATACACCTATATAAGCATGAAAAATAGGGTTTAGAAGTAAGAATTAATAAGAACTTGTAAAAGTTGATTATTATTGTGAGAGAGATAATTCTTGGAGAAGAAGTAAAAGATTGAGAGTAAGACAATATTGTACATCTGATAGGTTTGGAAGATTGTAAATATTCAATTGTATATATTGTCAAATCTTTGGATAATATATTAGATTTTTTCTTGGTGGACATGGCCCACATTGGGTGAACCACATTAAATCTAGTGTTGATTTATATATCTTGTTCTGTATATTTCTTTTGGTATAATATCTGATTTTATTCGCATGTCTGCTTAGATTTGATATATTATCTATACAACCGATGTGCTAACCCTAACAACTGGTATCAAAATTTTGTTTGAGGGTTTTATGTGTTGACAAATTTAATCACATAGGATTTTCTGATTAAGTGGGAGCTACAACAATGGAAGAAGAAAAAAAATATAAGGTAGAGAAGTTTGACAACCGAAATTATGGAAGATGCATATTGAGGATTATTTGTATCAAAGAGATTTGTATTTACCGTTGGATGAGAAGTCTAGACCTATGAAGATGACTGATGAAGAATGGAAGATTCCTGACATAAAGGCTTTCAGATCTATAAGATTGAGCTTGGTAGCATCTATGGCTTCCCATATTATAGAAGGGAATTCTACGACAGGGTTAATGAAATATCTTGATAATTTATATGAAAAATATTGTGCTTCAAATAAAGTTTATTTAATGCAGAAACTATTTAGTTCTAAGATGCATGAAGGTGGATCTGCATTTAGTCATTTGAATGATTTTTGATCTATTGTAAATTATTTAAAATTAGTTGATATACTGTTTGATGATGAAGTGAAAACACTTTTATTCTTATGTTCTTTACCTGATAGTTGGGATAACTTGGTAATGGATGTTAGTAATAAAACTTCTGCTAATAATATTTTGAAGTTTGATTATGTGGTTAATATAATATTAAATGAAGAAATTCACAAGAAGAGTACAGAGGAATCATCATCTGGGAATGCTTTGAATGTAGAAAATAGGGGCAGGTAGAAGGAGAGATCCAAGAGTAAGAGTAATGGGAAATCAAATTCAAGGGATATCAGATCTAAATCCAGAGGTAAGAGAATTACTTGTTGGAAATGTGGAAAGAAAGGACATGCAAAGAAAGATTGTTGGTTAAAGGATAAAGATAACCAACAACCATACAAAGCTAAAGAAGCAAATCTTGTTTTAGCAGAGGTAATGCAAGATGCTCTTATTCTTTCTTTAGATAATAGAATTGAATCATGGGTTTTAGATTCAGGAGCTTCTTTCCACACAACCCCTAATAAGGGCTATTTTAGAAATTATGTCCATGGAAATTTTGGGCATGTTTATTTGGGTGATGATGAACCTTGCAATATTACTGGTAAAAGGGAATTTCATCTATACATGGATATTAAAAGATGTGAGGCATGTGCCAAACCTCAAGAGGAATCTTATTTCTGCAGGGCAACTAGGTGAAGCTGGTTACATGGTTACATTCATAGCAGACTCTTGAAAAGTCACCAAGGGTGATTTTGTTGTGGTAAGAGGTAAGAAGGTAGGAACGTTATATTTATCTACCTGTGTTATTGACTCCTTTTCTGCATTATCTACTTCGGATTTAGATGCATGAATGTGGCATAATCACTTAGAATATATGAGTCAAAAAGGAATGAAAATATTAAAGGCTATAAGGGTAAGTTATTAGATTTGAAAGATTTAGATCTTGATTTCTGTGAGCATTGTGTCTTTGGAAAGCAAAAGAGATCGAGATTTCTCAAAGTTAGGGCAATTAAGAAGGATCATAAATTGGAGCTTGTACACTCAGATGTGTGGGGACCAGCTCAGGTAGCTTCTCATGGAGGATTCCACTATTATTTTACTTTCATTAATGATGCTACAAGAAAGGTATGGGTTTATTGTATTAAATGTAAATATGATGTTTTTAAAACTTTTAAAAAATGGAAAGCCCTTGTCAAGAATGAATCAAATTCAAAGTTAAAGTGCCTTAGATTTGGAAATGGTGGTGAATACTGTAGCAAGGATTTTAATGATTATTGTTCAGTGAATGGGATATGTAGAGAAAGAACGGTTCCAAGAACACCACAAGAGAATGGTGTTGCAGAAAGAATGAACAATAAAATCATGGAACGTGCTAGAAGTACAATGATACATTATGGATTGCCCTTACAGTTTTGGGCAGAAATAATTAATACATCAGTTTATTTGATTAATCGTGGGCCTTCAGGTTCACTAGATGGAAGAATACTAGAGGAAGCTTGGACCAGAAAAAGGTAGATATTTCTTTTCTTAAAGTTTTTGGTTTAGAAGCTTTTGTGCATATTGATAAGGAAAATAGGAAAAAGTTGGATGTAAAATCCAAGAGATGCACTTTCTTTGGTTAAGGATATGGTGATTTCAGATTCTGTTTCTGGGATTTAGAGAATTCTAAAATTATTAGGAGTCATAATATTGAATAGAATGAAAAGAAAATGTACATGGATCAAATTTTGGTACCCAAGGACGAACTAGTTGAGAATTTTGTGAATGAAAATTCACTCTTAGATTTAAAAGTAATATTGACAGGGTTACACAGTAGCCGATGTTGGCTGACCCCTGACTGACATCTGTCAACAAAATTAGTATCAGTTATAGAAGAGCCAAAATGACATCGGTTAGTAGAACCGATGTTGGTTACAGGTGACCGGCGTCAGTCAATGATAGATTTCGATACGAATGTCCACTAAAATGAGCCTCCGGTATCCCAAACTCTTGTGAGAAGGTCACAAAGGGTAAGTAAACCTCCAAAGAGATTTACACCTTCTCTATTTTATTTATTATTAACTGATAATGATGAACCAAAAAGTTTTGAAGAAGCAATGCATGATAAGACTCATGTCTAGTGGGAGCGTGGCATGGATGAGGAGATGGAATCCATAAAATAGAACCAGACTTGAGATTTAGTTAAGTTGCCAGCAGGTAAAAGGACATTGGAGAACAATTGGGTTTATAGGATCAAGGAAGAGGAGGGTAGACAGAAAAGGTACAAGGAAAGGCTTATAATAAAGGGATTTACACAGAAAGCAGGTATTGAATTTGGTGAAATATTTTATCCTATTGTAAAGATGACTTCTATTCGTACTATATTGAGTTTAGTTGTAATAGAGGATTTGTATTTAGAGAAATTAGATGTGAAGATGAATTTCCTTCATGGTGATTTGAATAAAGATATTTATATGCAGTAGCCGCTTCGGTATGAAGTCAAGGGTAAGGAGAAATTAGTTTGTAGGCTAAAAAAGAGCCTACATGGGCTCAAGCAACTTGCAAGGCAATGGTACATGAGGCTTGATATTTTTATGCATGAGCATGGTTACTTGAGATGTGAATATGACCATTGTGTTTATTTCAAGAAGCTTAAAAATGGGAGCTATATTATTTTGTTACTGTATGTGGATGATATGATTATTGTAGGATCTAGTATGCATGACATTGGTGAGCTTAAGGGAAAGCTAGCTCACACATTTTCTATGAAGGATTTAGGAGCTACAAAAATAATCCTTGGCATGCAAATACATAGAGACATGAAGTAAAAGAAATTGTATTTGTATAAGGAGGATTATATCTACAAGGTGTTAGAAAGGTTCAAGATGTAGAATGAAAAACCTGTTAGTACACCTATGGCTGGACACTTCAAATTGATCAAAGATCAGTTTCGTTCATCACATGAGGAGGCCAAATACATGACACGAGTTCCATATGCTTGAGCAGTTGGAAGTCTCATGTACACTATGGTTTGTACCAGACCAAACATTACATAGGTAGTGGGAGTTATGAGTAGATATATGGCTAATCCAGGTAAAGAGCATTGGAAAGAACTCCAATGGATACTCAGGTATTTGAAAGGGACATCTAGCATGCAATTATGCTATGAAGGTTTGGATATTTCATTATGTGTCTATGTTGATTCGGATATGGCTTGAGATCTGGATTGTAGGAGGAGCACTACTAGATATATTTTCATAGTAGGTGGAACAACAGTTAGCTGGATTTCAAGATTGCAGAAGCTTGTGGATTTGTTTACTATAGAGGTAGAGTATGTTTCAGCTACATAGGCTAGCAAGGAGATGATATGGATGAGTAGGTTCATGAAAGAGTTGGGAAAGGAGCAATATGATTGCAAATTGTTCAGTGAAACTCAGAGTGCAATTTATTTGGAAAAGAACTCAACATTTTAGTCGAGAACAAAACACAATCAGTTGAGGTATCATTTCATACGAAAGGTATTAGAGGATGGGCAGTTGAATCTGGAAAATATTCATACGAGTGAGTGCCCTGTGGATATGCTAAAATAGTTGTTAGCAGAGGAGAATTTGGAGCCACAATCCAATTCTATTGGTCTTCGAGTTTGAGACTTGAAGAGGAAGAAACAAAGCTAAGGAAGGATCCAAGAATGACGATGTACATGTATAGTGCAATAATTAATCTCCAAGTGGCAGATTGTTGAGTTGTGGAGCTCAATTATTTTGGATTAGCATGCAATATGAAGCTTGCTGGAAAATACAGTAACTGACATTGGTTATGGAGGGACCGACAACGATCAGGCAAGAAGGAACCTGCATCGGTTAGGGATAACTGACGTCTGTTACCTATGTGGGAGTGTTTTATTTAACTCTCAGGAATTAGATCTATTTTTAGTATTAAAGCAGATCTATTTATTGTAATTGCATGGCTAAATGCCCTAAGTTTGTTTACACCTATACAAGCATGAAAGCTAGGGTTTAGAAGTAAGAATTAGGAACTTACAAAAGTTGATGATTAATGTGAGAATAATTGTGAGAGAGAGAATTCTTGGAGAAGAAGAAAAATCTTGAGAGTAAGACAATATTGTACATATGAGAGGTGTGGAAGATTGTAAATATTCAATTATATATTGTCAAAGATTTGGATAATAGATTGGCTTGTTTCTTGGTGGACCTAGCCCAGATTGGGTGAACCACATTAAATTTGGTGTTGATTTATATCTCTTGTTTTGTATATTTCTTCTGGTAGAATATCCGCTTTTATTTGTATGTATGCTTAGATCTGATATATTATCTATACAACCGGTGTGCTAACCCCAAAAATATGGGTATGAAATATTCAAATATATAATATACTATAGCTAAAAATCAAATATTTCTCATAAGTGCCAATCTTAAAGAACCCCATGAAACCAAAGAAAGATGGAACTAACCATTTCTAGTGACTCCCCCTTTCGGTAGTATCTCTGGGGAAACCACTTTGAGGAAGATAATGTGTCAGTGATGCCTATGAATAAAGTTAGGAACATAAAAAATTAGGTGTATGCATATGCCTCGATTAAAGATCATTGTGTATGACAAAAAGTGTACATGAGATGGCCTTCAATAAAAGAACATGCACCACTAAAATAATAATGAAAGCATACCTATTTGTATAATTACCTTCCTAAGAGTGTATCTTCATAGTGAATAACAAGTGTAGAAATATTTGCTATGTGAACCCAAAATGTGCAATTGAAAATAAATATAGGAAGATAAATTAGATAAATAAACAATATACCCTAAGTAGCCAATGGGGTTTGGGTGGATCAGTTAACATGAATGGTTGTGTCTGGATCTACCCAGGTTAAAATCCTGTTGGGCGTGATCACTTCAGGGTGGTTTACCGATGGTGGTGGGTGTTACATCACCAGTGGTTGTGGTTGGTGGTTATTCTTAGTGGTGGAAGAATTTGTATCATCAGAATTGGCATTCGTAGTGGACAGTGGTTCTAAAAATCGCGGTGGTAGAAAAATTGCATCGTCGGTGTAGGCACAATGGTCATAGTTTGTGATAGATTAATTGTAATATCTTGTCTAAGGACATTGTTTAGGGAGGGGACCTAAGAACCCCCCGGTTCTACGCTCTAGTCAAAAGCTTCAAACTATCTAAAAAAAACAATAAATCCTAAGCTAAGGGGAGCTCATAGGAGGATGAGAGAGTAGTGTATAGGTTATAATGGTGAGATAAGACATAATCATAGATCAAATAAGTAAGGATCATATGATTAGAAATAGGAATTTCTAAGGATTTTTAGAAAAATACATGAAATATATCATTAGATCCATTTCGATAATAGGATCGTGATACTTCTTTTGAAATTCAAAGAAGAGGCAGGGTTGGAAAGATATTGCAGTTTGAATATGTCAAGATATCACAAGAGAGGGTAAATTTTTTTATATAAATAGAAAGTTAATTGAATTATTTATCATTTTATGTTTTTTCTATTTTTTGAATCCTGGAGCTTTGGTTTATTCATTTTAGAGGAAATGAGAGAATACGGAAAAAAATTTAAGGCAAAGGTGTTGATAGACAAGGTGACGATCGAGGAGGGTGAGCCACGATAGATCCTTAGGCAGGTTTTGCATTTGAGATGGGAAGGGGTAGCTAGTAAAAAAGTGTTGGAATGGGTCTCAAGAAAAATTTGGCTAGAAAACATTTCCCCAAATATAGAAAAAATGTAGAATAGGTAGGAATATAGGTTGTTTTGGGTGCATTTTGAGTTAGAGTGTCTTTACACTTGATTTTAGAGTAAAAAATGGAAAAAGGAACATGAAATTTCTATAGAAAACAATGAACATGGTAGGAATATGATGTTGTAGTAGGACCATCGACATCTAATGAATTTCACCACAGATGATGCCACTAGGAGAAATAACATGGACAATGCTATATGGAAATATGGCCAATGGTGAAAATATTTTGTTAGGATTCAATGCCATTTTCTGGTATGGATGATACCCTAAAGTTAGTGATTATTGCTGATTCATTTTTTAGTTGTTATTGATTATTTTTGATGTTTTTCTCTAACTAAGACTAATGGGTGATTTTTTATTCATATTTTATAGATCCTACAGAGGATCCAAACTTAGAGATCAATTGATGCAGAATGGTTTCTAGTTTTTTTAGAGATATTTATAGCCTTAGATAGGTATGATCATAAGTATTGAGTTTAGGAGGGATTATGTAGATGGGAAGGATCCCCTTATATCAAAATTTTATTTATAGGTTTATTAGTGCATGGGAGTATCATACCAAAACTATTAGATGAAATTCTATAGAGGATATTATGGAGATGAATTTCACAATGTAGGATGTCCATGTTATTCTGGGACTTCTGATCTGGGTATTTAGGGATTGGTTGATGTGGCATGGTTTCCAAATTTGTTAGAGATATTTATAACTGTAGACAGGTCTTAATTTTAGGTATTGAGGTTAGGAGGGATTATATAGATGGTAGGAATCCCCTTAGATCCAAATTTTATTTAGATGTTTATTAGTGCATGAAAGTATCATGCCAGCACTTTTAGATGTCATTCTGGAGGGGATATGATGGATATGAATTTCAAACTTGAGGATTTCCATAATATTAAGGGAATTTTCATATTAGGGAACATATTTTTTGTGATGTGACGAAGATTACAAAGGAGAGGATATATCTAGAATAGTGGGCCATAAAAATAGAGGAGTGTCACCGGAGGTCAATTTTTATCTGAATCATTACCACATATAATTAAGTGGATTTCAAATATCTAGAATGTTATTATAGGGATTATTGTAACATGGATTGTATGGAAAAAATTAGATAGAGGAGTGTCATTATTTTCCTCATTAGCTTATAAATGGGATCTAGACAAGGGTATTCAATTCAGGAGGGGCACAACCTTTTGGGTAAAACTAACCATGATTTATATAGTGTGGTTGAGACATCAATGGGAAATTAGTGCCATTATTCTATTATATTCATGGATATATGAATTGTTTTCAATGTACATTCCTATCATGACTCCATTATAGATAAAAATAGATGCCTTGATGATGTTGTAGTGGGAGAGAGGAGATGCAATGAGAGCCAAAGTTGGGTATTTATCTCTACACATAGTGTATAGAGATAAGGTTATATGAACCCTATATGTGGGATTGGTTAATAGACAGCCTTCATGAACCACAACAAAAGAAATTAATAAATTATAGAGAACATAGGTCACTATCATTGGTGGGTAGAGATCCATCTTATGGATAAAGTGCCATGGAGTTTTTGAAGGATACATCCTTTTGTACCATAGAAAACCCCGTTGTATCAATTGCAACATGTTATAGAGCCATCATGTTAATAAGATGAAGTAATAGAGGTTATCATGTTGTCATTGAGGTCTTGCCAACATAAACAGGTCCCAAGGAGATAGAAACACAAGAGAGAAAAGAGACCTACATGGCAGATGCAAATTATTGAGATGAGATGCAACCTAAAGAGGGATGCCTTAGTTTAGGAGGAGGATATATAGTGGCCCCATGGTTGGGACTGGGAGTGGAGATTGAGGTGACCAAGAAGAGGATAAATTTATCATTAAGGTATAAATATTATCATAATTCTCACCATAGATATCGTGAGAGAAGATGAAGCTTGGAGGTAGAAACCCATGATGTTGGTACATTGAGAGATGGAAATGGTTGGTTATTGTGAAGCCATGAGATGAAAATTATGTCATTATGTTAAGCGAATGGGTTGAAGGAGTATTTATAGAGGACCAACCTAGTCATGAGGTATGAGCTCATAATTTAAGTTATTTTCCTTTCCTAGAGCAGTGAGTGATACATGATAGGAAGTGTGATGATGTAGTATTTGATAGTATATTATGTGATTATTTTGTAAATTATCCTATAGTTAATAAAAGTGCCTTGATATAAGGAACACCACGATATTTTGGACCTAATTCTTTAAGAATGTACCCAATGTTGATGTTGAATCTAGTGGTGCCCTTAACAAGAGACTACATGGTACATTTTGATTATCATGAGAGGTGGATTGAGAGGTAGAGAAACACAATTAAAAATAAGGGAGATATGGGACCCTTTTATACATGCTAGTGTAGATCAAGAATTTCCGCGCTTGTTACCTGTCCAAGTTAATGTACCAAACTAAACACAAAAACCCTGAAAAACTCAAATGAAATCAATACCTGATAGATAAGACAAGATCTGAATATGTAGATGGAAAATAAAGTCGATGTAGACAAGACGGGCGCACACGAGCGATCCTGCAAAGTAGATCCAAGAAACATGTGAGACACAGATGCTTGACAGAAAAAGACAACGTTAAAAGATATTTGGGTGGAATGCCCGAAAAGTGGGTCCGGGAAGCGATAAGCTCCCTCGGCGGATGTCAGTCCATGTTTTCAATTAAGGAAAGAAGGATACATGATAAAAGATGTAAGTAAATGTCTAGATTTTCTTGATTAAAAATGACAAACAGAATGTAAACAGTAGACAGAAATCAATAGAAAACAGGAAAATGTGAAAACAATGCTGAAATTGTGTTACCTAAATTCTTTTACCTGTCAGCAGGTAGATCGGCATCGATTGTGAGAATCGGCATTGATTGTGAGAATTGGCATCGATTAGAAAAATTGGCGTCGACTATGGGAAAATTGCAGGAAGATTGAGAAACAAACAATGAAAGCTAGATCGTCGATCTTTGCTGGATCTGCAGGAGCCGTAGGGATACTGACAAAGCTCCACCTTCACTGGATGTAGGAATAGAGTCACCAAGAGATCGATGGAGGCTCATGATGTTGACGTGGTAGGATCAGAGTAACGGTACTCCTCTCAGGGATTGATTTGGATAGAATTTTCTTTCACTTGATAGATAATGCTCAGACTTGATGATCAAAACTCTTTGTCGTTCTTTTTGTCTAACCAGAACTAAATTTTGGCCATGTATTTGTAATTAGCGCCGAACGAGATGCAATCGGCGCCGCTCTAAAAAAATGGCGTCGACCGAGTACCGGACGGCGCCGATCAGGGAACAAACTCCCGAAATGGCTAGAAAGGGTGATTTTTGGAAGGATGCAAGTGATCCCTCAGACTCAAATACGGGGAATATCCCATTGCAAGGTTTGGGGGGAGGAGAAATAAGGGGGATAGATGGATAAAATTGATATGGGAGGTTAGGAATTGATATGGGGTAGATAAGCGGTTAAGATATATGTAAAAAGTGTAATTAAATAGTTAATATTTAATTATCTATGGGTAAAACATAATGGGGTGAAATAAACATAGGATAAATGTTTAAATCAAATATTAAATAATACCCTAAGGAAGAAGTGGTGATATAAACATGCTCTAGGTTACCCGAGAAGGCAAACACACGCGGGGGACACTAAATTGGGTAACCAATTTTAGGTGTCTACAGCTAGGGTTGAATCAAATGGACCTAGCCAAAAATTAGGATGGGTTATTAGATGATTATTGTAATCCAATGAATAGGAAGTGTGATGATGTAGTATTTGATAATATATTATGTGATTCTTTTGTAAATTATCCTATGGTTAATAAAAGTGCCTTGATATAAGGAACACCACGATATTTTGGACCTAATTCTTTAGAGGATGTACCCAATGTTGATGCTGAATCTAGTGGCACCCTTAACAAGAGACTACATGGTACATTTTGATTATCATGAGAGGTGGATTGAGAGGTAGAGAAACACAATTAAAAATAAGGGAGATATGGGACCCTTTTGTGCATGCTAGGGTTGAATCAAGTGGATCTAGCCAAAAATTAGGATGGGTTATTAGATGATTATTGTAATCCAATGAATACTATTAATAGCTTAGAGGTTAGGGTTTCCTAAGTAGAGGGTGAGGCTTTAGGTGCCATATCTAGGGGAAACCTCTTTGCATCATTCTATTGGTGTAGCTTGTCTGAACGCATCATCTTAGAGAATATCACCTCCTCCTCCAAAGGGTGAATGAGGTATATGAGAGACGTGGGATTGTATATGATTGTTATCATGTACCCATTTTTGAAACACTAATACACATGCACATGCACATGCACATGCCCATACACATGCACATACACATGCACATGCACATATACACATTTTTGATGCATACAAGTTACACACCAAAGGGAGGGATGCCATAATCTTACTTCTTACTCATTTAAGAACCAAAAAGTGTAATTCAGTGCATAAGTTACATGGTATTGGTCATTTAAACCAATAAAGGTGTGTTTTCTAGACCAAAAAGATCCTTTTAGCACCACTCCATGTACCTTCTTCACCTAATTTAACTTTGAAATCCTCCTAAACTAATCTAATATAAGGGTGTCACTCAAAAAAACAAAAAGGAAAGGGAGAGCAGAGATAAAAGAGAAAAATCCTGAAATAGATTTGTTTTAAATGATTCATGCCTGATTTTTAGATATAACATGCTTTCCTTGTTAACTAAGAGCACCAAATGTAGATTAGAATCAAATTTGAATACTACTAATGAAAATATTCAAAGGAGATTTAAAACTTAACCAAACTGAAAGTCATATTTTCCAATTAAATTGCTAAATTACACATTTATCTGATTAATTCAATCTATGACATACTATGGTGATTTACTTCAAACTTACACATCAAAAGCTAAAGACCACCTAGGAAAGCAATGAAAGATACATCAAGTATTAAAATTCTCAACACATGAATTTGCAATAGAAGAGGGAAATGAGAATGTGACAATATCAACTTGCATGAGTTAATGTTCAAAATGGCTTGCATCTATTGATCAAAATGTCACCCACCTTGTACAAGTGAGGCATAAATATTTATATAAATTATAATTGCATTTCATTGCCTCCATTAGGAAATGATCAAGATTCCATCCTAAACAGCTAGCTATGTAAAACAAATATCTTAAACCAACTCAAAATGAGAAATAACCTTTGAAAATGGAATTGTTCACTTGAGTGTAAAAGATTCCAAAGTTTTAGCTCAATTTATTTGTTCCATGCATGCAAATAAGAGGGAATACATGCTCCAATTGAAAATATGCTCTTTTGATGCTCCATGATGATGAAAATAATAGGGAGAATAGATAAAACTCATTTATGGGCTAACAAACTATTTTTTCTCTTCTATAAACATCATCATTCTCTTTTTACAACTTGAAAATATTTGATTATGCACACTCAAGATATTTAAACATTTTCAGAGAAGAACAGGCCAAAATGAAAAGTGAGAAATGAGAAGAAATTCACCTATTCTCCCCTTGAATTCATGCTCTGTGTTTTTCATTATTTTGCTCACTAGATGAACCTACAAAGCATTGGTGTTCTGAAAAGTCCGTAGAGCATTGGCATTTGAAAAAGTCCATGGAGCATTTTCATTTGAAAATTCCATGAAGAACTGATTTTATTTGTTTTACATCTTTCTAACTTTCATGTAGTTATCGATTTCTTTCTACCACACCGCGAAATTCATATTCCTTTGTTAAATCTACGATTATGTTTCCTTTGTTATATAGGATAGGTTAACTTGCGATACAGTAGGTCTTTGAAAACCCACAAAACACTGTTTTTTGTTCTGCAACTTCCAAACTTAGTTTCATCTAAATCCTTTTATTTTACCTTACAGTGCCTCGTGGTACCTTATGATACATTTTTCTTGCACCACGCTTTTATTAAGTGGACTACATCCTTTACTTTGTGGTTTTTTTTTTTGGAATATAGGATAAAAAGAGGGTTTTAGAAGGTCCCACAAGCTTTTACAAAAGAGCCCAAAAGGATAGATTTTTCTGTGAAAATTACATATAGAAGATACCCATAAATATTCCAAAAAAAGGCCAATGAGAAAAGTAAGCAAAACAAAAGAGACAAAACATCAGATGAGCTTTTTCAGCTCAGTCACAGTATTTTTGGCACTCCGGGAGCCCAAATCTTCAGCAAGCTGGTCCGCGATAGAGAGGAGCTCCACACAATATTTGGAAATTACAGTTATAGTGGAGTCAGTGTAGGCCTCCTAAGCCTTAAGGATCAAGAAGGAGCGTTTCAGCTTGTTCAAATGGAGGAAACCAATTCCACCCTACAGTCATCCCTCTGGTTTCCAGCATCAGTAGGCACATTTGGAGTGACAGCTTTGTTCGAAGGATAATTCAGAATGTTAGCAGGGGGCTCGCTGTCAACAGAGTCAGATCTAGAATAATCTTTCTAGATGGAAGGGTTTTTGTCAGGATGATCGTCATTCTTTTCCAAATGCTCCGAGTCTGGGGAGTCAGGGTAAAGTTTAGCAAGACCCAAAATATATTCAGCAAGGGGGGGGGTTAGGGCTAGAGATAAGGGAGGACGCAATGGTCCCAATGCTAGTAGGTTCTAGAAAAAGGCACGAATGGTCAAGATGGTGGGTGGAACAAGCAAGAGGAGTGGAGGGGGTGGAACCATCAAGAGATGAGCCCAGGATGGCCACCTTAGATTTTGAATCAAAGGAGATGCGTAAGTGGTAATGACAGCTGGACGAGGGGAGGGAGGTAGAAGAGGGGTGGGGGATGACAAGGGAGAGCAGTGGTGATGACCCGACTTGGGGGGAAACAAGCAAATTCAGTAGGAGGGGCAGTAAATTTAAACAGCAAGTACAAGCCCTGGTGGAGGATAACACCCTCCCCATCGCGGGTGAGATGGAAAGAATGCTCCAAGGACTGAAAGAGAAAGGTGGCAAGATTTATTTTCTTTTCCCAATGAATATGTGAAAGGATAAATGAGAGGATCAAAGACCAGGCGGTAGCAGCCATCAATGGTGAAAGATCCTGACCGCCGACTTTAGGATGCTTAATAATAGCAAAGTTGACATCCAATACGTCTTCCCCCCTCCACAAGCTAACATGAGGAAGTAATGTCATTCTGGGTGATTTGAAGGAGGTTGGTTGGGAAATTATTTGACCAATTTTTTTGATCTTCAAGGAGAACACCAATGTTGGCTAAGCAATCTGCCACTTTGTTACCTTCATGAAGGATATGCTGAAAATGGATCTGTTGAAAGTTCCGTTGCAAGATACATATATCCGAAATAATATTCTGAATGGACCGTTTCCCAGTGTCATCCGAATTCAGAAGATTTATGATGTTGAGAGAGTCACTTTCCATAAGAAGAGGATCGTTACCGAATTTGAGAGTCAGCTCTACAACCTTGAGGATGGCTAGGGCTTCTGCGCGATAATCGGTCCCATAGCTGAAATTTGTGGCAGTAGCAGCAATAGGGACACTAGAAGAATTACAAAGAATGGCTCCCCCTCTAGACTGACCAAGGTTTCATTTCGAGGCACTGTCAGTGTTTAGTTTTCTCTAGCCAGGGGGGAGGAAGCCAATACACAGTCATGCGAGCAAGAACAAAGTCCTTAGCCAAAGGAAGAGTCGCCAACTACAGATTCCACTCCTTATTGTTACAGAGCTGATGTTTTTGCTGATACTTGTTCCATAAATAATTGTTTATATTATCCTGGAAGGATATAACGATTTGGTTGCACAATCGATCAGGATCCATACTCCTATCTTTGAAAATCCTTCTATTTATTTCCTTCCAGATTCCCCATAGGCCGTGGGGGAGGAGAAGTTTCCAAGCCAGTGCAAGGGCAGGGTGGGAAAAGGGGGAACACCATTGGTTGAGGGTGTCTTGAATGGACTCAAGAAAGGTCCAGAGAATGCCCATACGTGACAGAAGACAATGCAAAATAGCTTGGGAGAAGGGGTAATGGAGTAAAAGATGTGAAGAGGATTCCACAAAATTTACACAAAGCACACATCTAGTGGGAAGGGAGAAGCCCCTTCTTTTCAGATTTTCTCCCGAAAGAAATGCATTCTTGGAGGAGGGCCAGGAGAAGAAGCCTATTTTGGGAATAGATTCTTTGGGCCAGATTTTGTAGAGGGGAGGACCAGAGCTGGAGCACGACATGGAGAGGTAAGCAACTTTAACCAAGAAGGACCCTGAGGGGGAGAGGGGCCAGATAATGTCATGCTCAGGTATGGAGAAAGGAATATAGACAGAGGATAGCTCTAATCTTAGAAATTTCAAGAGCTGAATCTGATGTTCCCTGATTCCCATCCAATCCAGGATGCTCCAGGAGGGGATGGTGTTTGCCAAAGTCCAATACCCAGAGACTTTCCTACCATGACAATTGATGAGGGTTATTCTAACAAGATCCCAGGTAGAGTTAAGTCCCAACGGCTTAACACCAATCCAGTGATCATACCAAAAGTCAATAATTCTTCCATTCCCTAACCTCCATTTAGTGCCAGCACGTAGAAGGGGAAGGGACATAATGACGGAATTCCATATAGCTGAGCCACGGGGTGGGGTAGAAGAAAGAAATCCTCATTAAAAGAAAGATACTTGGATATAAGAAGTTGATCCCAGTGAGAGTTACCTTTCATGACTTCCCAACCCATTTTAGCAAGGAGGGCAACATTCATGCCGCGCCCTCTATGGGATTTAATCCCAATAAACATGCATGCCGCGCCAAATGGGATTTCTAACCCATTAAAATATTCAAATCAGCCAACTGTCTTATCCCAATGCCCCCTAGAGAGGGTGGCTTACAAACTTCATTCCAGGAAATAAGGTGGATCCACTTTTTCTCTTCCACTCCTAACCATAGAAAGTGTTTTTGAATTCTCTCCACCACCGTCTTCACCGAGTTAGGCATTTTGAGAAGAGACATAAAGTATATAGGCAAACTCTAGAGAGTGGCTTTGACCAATTGGAGTTTGCCTTCCTGGCTGAGTAGAGCCCCTTTCTAGGCTCCAAGATTTTTCTGGTATCTTTTGATGACGGGATCCCAAAGATTTTTATTTTGTTTACCCTTGAAGAGTAGGATGCTCAGGTAGGAGGAGGGGAGATCCACAATTTTGCATCCAAAAATTTCAGGAATCTTACTCTAAGTTCTTGGAGGGGAATTAATGAAGGAAATGCTACTCTTGTTGAAATTGATGGTTTACTGAGAAGCAGTTTGATAGAGAGTTAAAATTTCCAAGAGCGCACGGGATTCAATAATAGAGGCAGCACTCAGTAGGAGAGTATCATCAGCAAATTGACTATGGGTGGCTGAAGGAATGTTGGAGGTGATTTTCATACCTGAGATGACAAACTGGCATTTAGCAGCCTCTAGAGCTCTGCTGAGAGTATCAACCATAAGAATAAAGAGGAAGGGGGATAGGGGGTCACCTTGCTTGATCCCTCTGCTACTTTTGAAGAAACCAGCTGAGATGCCATCTATGAGAATTGAGAAGCAGGAAGTCGTAATACAGGAATATATCTAACTACACCATCTTTTATTAAACCCATAAATTTCCAGCACCCTGATCAGGAAGGTCTAGCTAACTCTGTCAAAAGATTTTTACATATCCAGCTTGAGGATCATTACAGAGGATTTTGAATGATGGGCAGAGTGGATTGCTTCGTGGACCATGATGATAACCCCTTGGATGAGGCACCCGCTAATAAAGTCATTCTAGTTTTGGGAGATGAGAGCGTTCATTAGGGGTTTAAGCCTAGACGCTAGCATCTTAGTGATGATTTTGTAAGTAGTGTTGCATAGGCTGATGGGTTTGAAGTTGGAGACAACCTTAGAGCCTAAAAATTTGAGAGCAAGGGCTATGAAAGTGGTGTTCCATTCTTTGAGAAGGCTGTTACACATCTGGAATTCATTAACAGCCTTGAAGAGGTCTTGCTTGATGATCTCCTAGAAGACTTGGAAGAAAATAGCAGGGAAGCCATCCAGACCTGGAGTTTTTTCACCCTTCATGGTGAATACTTCTTTGTGAATTTCCTCCATAGCAAAGGGTCTGGTTAAGTTGTCATTCATCTCAGCTGACACTAGATGAGGGATATGTTGCAGCATTTTGGACATCGTTTGCTCAGAAGGGGGTTGCTCAACTTGAAGGAGGTTAGAATAGAAGGAGACTAATTCATTAGAGATGTCAATATCAGAGGTTAGTAAGTTACCAGAGGTAGACATCAAATCTCTAATTTTGTCTTTGATTTTGTGCTTGGAGGCTGTGATGTGGAAGAATTTGGTGTTACGATCACCCTTCTCGACCCAGAGTGCACGAGATCTCTGCCTCCAATAGGTCTCCTCTTCTTGAAAGGTATTATGGTAATCACTAAGAAGGGAGTTTTCTTGCTTATAAAGATGATCCAATCTTCCATCTGTTTCCATTTGCACTGAGACTTTAGCAATTTCCTATGACAACTTCTGCTTACGAAGTTTGATGCTTCCGAAAACCGTGGTCTTCCAAATTTTGAGCCTTTTTTTATTTCCTTGAGTTTACTGGAGAACTTAAACATGTCAGAGCCATTAACATTGATATCCTACCAGCTTTTGATGAGAGGGGTTAGTTGGTTATTTTTGAGCCAGGAAATCTCAAACCTGAAGGGGGGATTCTTGATATTCAAATTATTGTTTGCACAAAGCAGAAGTGGGTTATGGTCAGAAGCAACATGAGGTAGGGAACTAAGGTAAAAGTTTGGATAGAGAGAAATCCAGTCCAAAGAACCCAGAGCTCTATCAAGTCTGCTTTGAATATGTTTCCTATCTAATCTACAGTTGGACCAAGTGAAGGAAGCACCATGAAGATCCATATCAAGAAGGGAGTTCTCCCAAATAAATTCAGTCAGTTCTTCCATGCTGGCAGGAGAAGCAGGGGTGCCCCCTTGTTTTTCAGAAGGATAGAGGTAGCAGTTAAAATCTTCCATTATTAGGATGGGGAGATTTCCACAAGTGCTGATAAAATTTGAAATATCCTTCCATATTTTTCCATGCTGAGACTCCATATTTGGAGCATAAACATTGATGGCAATCCAGGGGGAATCAGAGCCAACTTCTTGGAAGAGAATGCATAGGAAGTTGGGATGTTTAAAGAGACAACTACCTTTATGGTTTTTGGGGTCTCAAAGGGTGCATAATCCTCTTGAATTCCCCGCCAAAGGTTGAGAAACAAAGGAAGAAGTAGGAAAAATTTTCAAGAGATTATCATCTTTTTTGAGTTTTGTTTCGTGCAGCATTATGATGTCAGGAGAGTTCTGGAACTTCATATCCTTGATGACCATCTATTTTTGAAGAGAGTTGAGGCCTCTTATATTCCATGAGATGATCTTCATTTCTTAGATTTGGGTTTGCTCCCCACCACCATGGGGATGGTACTCTGTGTTCCTTGGGCTACATTAAGGGCTGCTTCTTGCTGGAGCTTAACACTGCTCAGAATGTGCCCCCTTTCTTTCTCTATTCTAATATCAGGTTTCTTGCTACAACTACAGTTCCAACATGGATTAAAACTGTCATCAAAGGAATGAGCGGAAGGGGAGAGCATAGAGCCAGAGGGGAGAGGGAAGGGAGGGCCTAGGGGGGTGAGCCCAATGGAGGGGATCAGAGGAATGGATGGAAAGAGGTGGGAGGGAGAGCTGGAGAAAGGAGGAAGGGGAAGGTGAAAGTGGAGAAGGTGAGGAGGGAACAGCCACAGAGGGGGGAGCCTCCACTAAGGAGGGGGGAGGATGAGAAATTGGGATCTTAGTGAGGATGGAAGACACGAGGGGTAGAGGATGGGGACCAGATGGGGAAGCCTTATCAAGGTCGTTGTTTATCTCACCTTCTTCTAGGAGAGCAAAGGGGTTGGAAGTAGTGATGGTCGGAGCCTCTTCAGAGGATGACTTTGGGACATATATTTTATTTTATTTTGGGGATGTTATTTGGGTTTTGGGATTAGGTTGAGGCTTATATGGGCATCCGGCAGCTCTGTGTCCAATGCTTTTACAGAAGGAGCAGGCTTGAGGGATATATTCATATTTAAAATCAGATAGGAGCTCTATCTCTTTTGGTAGAGGACAACTAACATCGGTGTTACCATAGAAATTGGCATGGATGAATCTAGTTTTTTCCTTAGTGGCTTGATCAAAAGCTATTAAAGAACCCATAGTGAGAGCAATACCTTCTATAACTATCGGATGCTAGAACTCCAGGGGGAGTCCAAGGAGGTGAACCCATAGTGGATCCTGGGTCATGGTTTTAGTGAGTGGGTTGAAACCTAGAGACCATTTCTTGAGGTAGAAGCCTCTTCTACCAAAGAAACAAGGACCACCCAAGAGAGCTCGTGCGAAGTATTCTTTCATGCTAAAGGAAAAAAGAATGAATCCGTTAGGCATCGCTACTATTTCAAATGCCCCACAAGGATTCCATTTCAATTAGGCCCATTTTTTAATATCCTTCAATGGGGGTCTGGGACCCATTAGCTTTCCCACAAGAGATAGATCCCAGGAGGCAGCAGTAGCCTCAATGACATGGGAGGGGATTCAAAGGGAGAAGGTCCCATCTGTCAAAGTTAGAGAGAGCCTTTCTGAATGAGGGACATAGGAGGAACCCTCCACTATTTTATTCCAAGATTCAGGGGGATTGGGAGACAGAGCCCCAGAGAGGAGGGGTCCCTGATCTAGACCAGAGGGGTCTGACATTAGAGCTATCAGTAGAGGACGCCAAGAAGCAGCAGGTGGTAGCCTTCATGACGTAAAATTTTTACTTTGTGGAATTAACCATATCCATGGAATTCCACTTTCTCCAGGTCTGCGTAACATTGTTTTTGGATTTCCTCTTTACTTCGTGGTTTTTTTATTATTTTTTCATGAAATTCTTGAATTTTAAAATCTTCCATAGACTAAATTTTGAAAAATCCCACCAAAGAATGATTTTTTTAACAATTTCACCAAATACTGAGTTTTGAATTCCATGGATGTTCATGTTATGCCTCTTAAACTGCAAGAAGAATACAATCTTTCAGTTAGTTAATAAACCTAAAAATTCGACTTAGTATAAATCATTTAGATGCTAGCAATTTGTTTGAAGATCAAGAGGGTCCCCATGCAAATTTAATCATTTAAAACAAGTGGAGGAGTTATGCAATAACAAATGGCAACTCAATGAGGAAAATACCACCATGTATTTAGAATTTAGATCTATGGATTTCAATAATGTTAATAAAAGATTATAAATTCAAAGTTGAGCATCCCCAATGTAAGAATGCATTTTTGAATTGAAGAACTTAATCATATTCAATGTTATACTAAGTCGTAATAATGAATAAAGAGAGTTATGTGTGTACAATCAGTTCATTAACCATTTTCTTTCTTGAAAATAAAATCATTTTGGGATGAGAGGTTCATTTGATAGATGAATGATTGGTTTTTTTCTTATTTTTCTTTTATTTTGGATGGTTTAAAGGGGGGGGGGATTGGGCATTGCTCTTTTTCCAGGTAGGTGTCCATAGCCCTGACATAGATGCATTTTTTTCCTTTCACAACCTTGTTCCATTGCTAATCAAGTATCCATATCCATGATGGAGGTTTCTAGAATCACCTTTCAAAGAAGTCATTTAATTTTTTTGACTAGCATGTTTTCAATGCCTCCCTTTAGAGGTTTAGGAACTAAGTTATCATGTTACATTTTTTCTCAAATGAGATCATTTAGGCACTCCTCTTTAACAACAAAAATATCAAGAAGAAAAAAATTAGTTTTTTCTTTATTTCCTTATGAATATAATCCTTGTAAATGGTTAGAACCTTTCTAAAATCCACTCAAGACTTTGGGTAATTCAATTTTCTCAAGGATAGCTTGATTATGAGATAATAAGTTTCATTTTCAGATTCTTTTATCAACATTTCTTGATATCCACTTTTACATCTTATAAACACAATAATGCCTTCCAACAAGTAAGTTCTCAACTTGTCTTCACATAAAAGAAAGGCAGGCCAAACACAAGAAACAAACACAAAAAAATGAAAGAAAAATGCACAAAAACAAGGAAAAACTAAAAACAATGAATAACATAAGAAAAAAAGGAATGCAAGAAGGAAAATAATCTAGAAAGAGAAACTAATTTACTTCCCCGATTTGATCATTCCATTAGGACTTGTGATGGGGCCGTGAAGAAGTAATGTTTTAGGAATTTCCCATTGAATTACAACATTACTTATTTCCCTTGTAAATATTTTAATATGAAAGTGTTTTGGCCTAAAATATCAGCTATTTGATAAGGTCCAATCCACAATGGTTCAAATTTGCTATGTTTCCCTTTCTTCTCATGATATTTGTCCCATATATGCACTAAATATTATATTTTGAATGTTTTCAATTTAGCCCTCTTATCAAACCATATATTAACAAGATATTGATGCATAATGAAGTTTTTGTAGGGTTTAATCTCTTGCATCTTCCATTACGAGAATGTATAAAATTTTTGCTTCAATTATTTCTTCTACTTCTATGTACTTTTGCATTAACTCATAGGTTGGAAATCTAAGGGTGATTGGGAAAACATGGTGATGGCCATACACCAAAAAAAATGGAGAAGACTTTAGAGCTTACTTATATCTTGTCATATCAGCCCATAGTGCATACTTTAGCAAATAATGCCAATCTCTTGGCCTCTTGTCTACTGATTTCTTGATGGCATTGATCATATTTTTGTTTGTTGAATCAACCACTCAATTTCCTTGGGGATAATAATTTGATAAAAACTTGGTGATTATCTTATTATCTTATTATCATAGGCCCATTCATTGAAATATGAAGAGGCATAATTTGTCCCATTGTCACAAATGAGGGAAAATTAATAACCAAAACTAGTTATGATGTTCTCCTCAAGGAATTGGATAACATCCAATGTCCTGAAATTTTTAGTAGGAATAGATTTAGTCCATCTTATGCAATAATTTGTGGTAGTTAGGAAAAAAATTTCCAAATGATGAATTTGGGTTGAAAACCCCAATTAAATCCAAGCCATATTGAGAAAAAGGTCTACTCTTAATCACCAGTTACAATTACATGGTTGCATGTGTTTCTCTACTAGAGAAATTTTGACATTGATGAAAACTCCTAGCATGTGCATGAACATCCTTGAATAGGTTAGGCCAATAATAACCAACCTTTAAAATCTTATGATCATTTTCTCTACCTGATGGATGACCACTTCCAATATTCTCATGAAAATTAAACATGATATCAACAACTTCTTCTTTGAAGACACGCCTTAATATACACCTTAATAGTTCTTTCTATAAAGGAATCCCTTTTTTTATCATGAAGGGAGAGGCCTTTAACCTAGATTATATCCTTTTTTATCTTTTTAAATTAGGTGGACATGTTCTATACAACAAGGAATGGATGATATGATTGTACCATTCAATTTTTTAACACATATTATTTGTCCACTTGCATGATATTATACCTTGGATCTACATTGGCCATGAGTTGTGACAAGACTTGACCTCTAATCATCTATGCTAGTTTTATTTAAAAATAAAATTATTGCAATTATATCACCCACTTTCCCCTTCTTTCTCCCATCTCATTTTTTCCCTAGCATTAACTTAATGGTCAGGTCTGCAACAATTGCACGCCCTTTACTTAAAAGTATATAATGTCTAAATTTTTTCACTAATTTTATTAAGGAAAAGGCTTGTTTTTCCATAATAGAATAATTGATTTGGGAATCCTTCATTTTTGTGCTCATGAATGCAATTAGATGTTCATTATTTTATTATTTATGAGTTATCACAATGACAATGGTATGGTCACAAGCCCAATAATACAAGAAAGATTATTTGGAAAAATCAGGGCTGATTAGAACTGGTGCTTGGGTGATTGCTTCCTTGATATATTGAAAAAAATCATTAGCCTCCTTGGTTCATTCAAATTTAGCATCTTTCTTCAACATAAAATTTAATGACATGATAATCTTAGAAAAACTAGAAACGAATTTCCTGACAAAATTATTTTTTTCCAAAAAAGGATTGCAATTCTTTCTTTCTATTAGGTGGACTGATTTTTGAAATACTCTAAATTTTATCAGGGTCAATGGAAATACCTTCTTTAGTGAGTAAGTGACCAAGAAATTTACCTTTTGTTACACAAAAAATGTTTTTCTTGGGATTCAAAGAAATTTCATACTCATTGAACCTTCGAAGAACATTTTGCCAATGTCTAACATAATCAAATCTATTCTTATAAAACACATTCAAATCATCCATATAAATGATAATACACTTAATATTAATACCTTGAAAATATTGATCCATTGCTCTTGTAAACATTGTACCAAGATTGATTAAACCAAAGGGAATCCTCTTATATGTAAATGTTCCCCACTTGGTGGTGAAGGTTTTTTTGATTCTATCCTCTTTGTTTACTAACACTTGATTGTATCTTGAAAATCCATCAAGAAAATAAATCATTTCAGATCCAATAACAATTTGTATGACCTCATCAAGAGAAGGAAGGGGATAATTTTCCTTTTTTGCTGATCTATTCAACTTTATAAAATATACATAGTCTTATCTCCCCATTATATTTCTTAACAAGAACATGGTTAGCTACCCAAGTTGAGTGTCTAACAGGAAAAATAATACCAAAATTTAGTAATTGCATGAACTCTTTGTGAATAAGAGGTTATAAGAGTGGATTCAATGGTCTTTTCCTTTTCCTAAAAGGTTTATGACCTTCTATCAAAGGTATAGTGTGGGTGATGACTATAGGGTCATTTTTTGAAAAATTATCATAATACAATGAAATGACATCTTAGTAACTCTTTAGAAACCTTGTCACCTTATTATTATCTACATATGAACATGCTAGGCCAAAGATTCACCAATTTAGGCTTCTCTCTATTTCCTAGGTTGATTTGATCATAATAATTATAATTTTCCTTAGATTTAACATCATTTCAAACTTGTTGATTAGAATAATTTTTTTTTTCAAGAGAGATCATACCTTTAGGAATCCCATTTTCCTTTATATTAAAAACACCATCATCATTCAATTCATCCATATCCTTCTCATCTATAATATGAGATGAAAAAACATCAGAGTTGTTCAAAAACTAAATTATTTGTTGATTATCATTAAATTCCTAAAAATTCTCTATGTTATCTGGTACTGAAGGAATATGAACCATCTCTACCACCATTATACTATTCTCTATGTCTTTTTGTTTTGTTTTTAAGGTTGTAAAAAGGTGGGGTATTGAGAAGAGTGATGGGGGTAAGTTTGTGTTTGGGATTAAGGTTCATGAAATGGGAATGAATAAGGAGGATTAAAAATTTGTACAAGGATAAATTATTTTGCCCCATTGGACCTCTTTAATTGAATTTTCCAAAGATAGAAGAATGTACAATGGGAATATTACCAAGTTTTGTCTACGAAAGTGATTCAGGAACACTACATGGTAAGTGTCGATGAGATGGAAGTGACCTTCAAGATTCATATACTTGATGAGGATTTTAGCCAACTCATCATAAGGACTGGGTATGGAGGAGCGAAGAAACCCACCTTGTATGAACTACATTTGCTCTCCCTCTTCCAGGAAATTAGCTTCTTGTTCATATATAATACATTTTATTTTATAGAACTTGGTTCCATTCTTTCTCATCCCATTAATGAAGGCAATCGGCTCCTCGATTATGGTCCATCTTTGGCCTTTCATTATATGAACTATGTCTTTCTAAGCAACCATGAAAATAAAGGAAATTTGAGGGTCATGACCCATGATTCATTCCAGAAAAGAAGATAATTTTCCATAGAATCTCATCTTCCCTCCATTTTCTATTAAAATTCGGCTCAACATGACACATGTTTTCCCCCATAGCTTTGCCCAGAAATTGGAAGCTGAAAGACAAAAATAAAAAAGGATTATCAAAGATGAAGACAAAGGTCACCAAAAAGAAGGAAAATAATGTCGCCATAGTGAGAGAGAGAGGTTTATTGATGGAAAATTTCCCACGTAAATGGAGTAAAAATAATATATGCTAAGTGTGCCAAAATAATATCCTATCCTAAAAGTGACACGGGCTTAGATATTTATGCAAGTTTTGTGCTTTCATTATTTTCCAAAGTCATGATATCCAAGGGGGTATAATCGGTCCCAATCCACCTATGAAATTTGGGACAGTTAACCCCAATGTTAGCAAGATTTTCAGAAAATTTATTACCTTATCTATAAGTGTGAGAGATAATAGAATGGGTGCATGAGTTGAGAATGTGAATAGAATCATTAACAAAGTTTCTTATGGTCCAACTTAGAGAGGATTTTTTAAGAAGGAAATTTATAACATTTAGGGAGTCCCCTTCCACCCATAGACACCTAAGACCTGATTGTTGGGCCAATTGAATCCCCAATAAAGTAGCCATGGATTCAAAATAATGATTAGTTTGAGTTCCCATGTTTCCAATGTAGACAATAATAATGTGGCCATTTCTATTCCTAATGACTCCACCTCTTCATGCATTCCTTGTGTTTCCTTTAGAGGCCCCATATAAGTTTAGTTTAGCCCATCCATTGGGATGGTGAATCCATTTAGTCTCATACCTAAGATGACCAAGGTCACAAGAAGTTTTTTTTGATCAATCTGAATGTTCCATCTAGAAAATTTTTTGGTTTCATTCTCCTTTACATTCTCTTTTCTTGAAGTCTTAGATATATTAAATTTCCCAATAATCACCAATACCATTCTTATGAAAATGGTGTTGATAGAAGATTTGTGATCCTAAAAAATAATTCTATTTCTTTCTTTCCAAATGGCCCAAAGTGTATGCGGGAGAATGATTTTTTAAAACATTCTAAAACATTTGCATTTAGTGCGAAAGTTCCATTGAGACCAGAGGTCCTCCAGAGATAAAGAGAGAATCCATTTTATATCAAGTTTTCCAAAGATGAGCCCCCCCAATATTTTTTAAAAATTACAATGAATAAATAGAAGATTAATGTTAGGAATTAATATTGTAGTGCTCACATTATATGAGCTATGTATATTTACCGTGTGGTAAATAAGTCTTACTAGATTGTTAGTTCACCTATGTTAGTTTTTTATACTTGTAAATCTATTAACGGGTTAGTTGTAAGCTTATGAACTATTTGTTAGTATTACTTCCTATTTTGTAGGAAGTTATTTATCTATTGTTATGGCTATATAATAGTCTTCATATTTTTTATAATACACATAAAATAATTTTATTGTTTCAAATTTTTTCTATGCATCTTATGGAAAAGATCTTACCAAGCATTTGGTAACAGTGTAGGTCAATTCTCTATTAAATCTGTGAAGAGAAAATTTTGCATATCCATTGCTTTCCTTGAGTCATGAGATTACATGAGAATTAATTCTTGTAGTTAAGTATAGGATAGATAGGTGTGTGCGGAATCCTCTAAGTAAGGTTTTAGAGAAATAACCCTGTAAGTAAAGGAAGTTGTCAAAGATCTTGGAGTCCGTGTTTTATTATTTTCTTCCAGTACATATAGATATCATATTATTCTATCATTTTCTTGTGCCATATTATTTTGTGCATTTCCTCATCCACTTGGTTGTATATCACCAAAAAAGTCTTAATTGATTCTCGAAGCTATCCTTCCTGATCTAGATGCAAGTGTGATGATTCATTACATTCACTGAGATGATGTCTGAATTTGAAGATCAACATGTAAAAGTCAGTTCAAAATCCATTTTTTATTACCAGAAGGAGAAGTATGATATCAAAGTCTAATTCTGTGTCCAATAATGACATTATTATTTTTATAACTCCTTCTAGAGGAATCTATATGCAAACTTGGCAAAGATTCAGTGCACTCAAATACATTTTTGCCTGCCACATTGAGGTCATGTTGATTGGCATAATGGAAAAAGGTATTTAGTTTATTATGATAGGTGAAATGTTATATTCTATAATATATTTTAAAGCTATATAGACATATCATGATTTTTCCATCCAAATAAATAATTTTGTGTGTCATTTGTCATAAAAATTGTTAAAAGTCCTTATTTACCGTCAAAAATCATTGTTTACATATAGTGGGTCATATGTCAATAGTTGTTATTTGACAAAATTCATCTATATTATCAAAATAGAATCATTTTGTGTCAAATTTATAAGTAAAGTAATCTCATCTTGTCTCATCATAAATAATTATGTTGTAAAAGAGTCATGTCAGAAAATAAATAAAAAATTGTCTCACGAATGCATTTTCGGTGTTACCCGATGTCCTGACAACCATTGATCCTTAAAAAGCCAAATTTGTTGAGCTAGTAGCATGATACCAGAGGACTGAGAAAATGGAGGTTGGAGGTTGATTAACAACCTCTCGTCAGTCACCAACGACGGGGCCACATGAAGATGTGGTGACATTTTTTGGTGTGGGTATTTTCTTTCAGTTTTTGCAGTGTGTTTCTTTTCAGAGTTCTT
Organism: Taxus chinensis; assembly: GCA_019776745.2. Taxonomy (NCBI): domain Eukaryota; kingdom Viridiplantae; phylum Streptophyta; class Pinopsida; order Cupressales; family Taxaceae; genus Taxus; species Taxus chinensis. Next base: position 245,650,346 of record CM034152.1, on the reverse strand, counting down.
GTTTTGTGTGGTTCAGGATACTGGAAAAAGATTTGTGTTGGAGCACAAATGACTATCAGTGATCCTCTAACTGAAATGATCCTATGATTTTCGTAATCCATTGGAAGATGGTATGCTTGTGAATACATTCACTTGCGATGGTGACCACGTGCAACAATATCTAACTAATAAGATCTGGTCAGTTGTATGTCTTCGATACAACTTTCTTCTCGATGTTTGTGTGTGGAAATTTCACATTGTTGGGGGGAACATGACACCAATGTTCCATTTCCATTATGAGCTGAAAATGACTAAAGTTAAGGGAAGCTTCCAGTGGTAGTGGCAGTTTCCTATGTTGTATGAGATCAAGTGGCATTGATCAATAGTAGTGGCTACAACCAAGAACATTGCGATTCTTAGATGTGGTAATGTGAAATCTTTCCAGTATATGTTCTATTGTTCTAGTTTTGTGATAAGTGAGTCATTTCCTATGTAATCACCTAAAGGAAGAATGTGATGAGAGCCGATGATACTATTGTAGCATCATGATATTGTGGTTATTAGTAATCCATTAGAAAAACTATCTAGAGGTTGTTGGTACTATCTTAAAAAGCATCTGTTTTGTGGTTATTGGTTAACAACTTGGAAAACCATCCAGAGGATGTTGGTATTTTCCTATAAACCATCCATATCGTGAGCAAGCTACGAAGCGACGCGTTTCAGTACAAGGCATGTTTTCCCCATGTTCTCACTAAGGGTGGAATGTTAAGAATTAATATTCTAGTGCTCACATTATATAATCTATTTATATTTTCTATGTGGTAAATAAGTCTTACTAGTTTTTTAGTTCACTTATGTTAGTTTTTAATACATGTAAATCTATTAACGGGTTAGTTGTAAGCTTACAAACTATTTGCTAGTATAACTTCATATTTTGTAGGAAGTTGTTTATCTATTGTTATGGCTATATAACAACCTTCATATTGTCTTATAATACACACAAAATAATTTTATTGTGTCGAATTTTTTCCATGCATCTTGTGGAAAGGATCTTACCTAATAAATAAAATTTTCTTCCCTAATTTTTCACATAATACACCTGTTAGGAATCATTTTTCCTCTTCTTATGATATTATCCACCGCGAGGACTTATTTTGAATAGTCAGCTACCAAAATAAGTTGATTATTTAGATTGAGATCTTTGATCAAAATTTTATTCCATTGAATCATTGGGTTACGAATCTAGTTCAAAATATTGTATCCATAATAAATGCTATAGTTACCATCATAAGAATCCTCCCAGAGAATTTGATCAGTTGTATCCTTGTCAGGGATAAAAATATTGGAAACCATCTAAATTTTCTCTTTCAATGTCATTGATTCCTTCAATAGAGATCCTTTTCCATTCGGTCAAGGGCAAGTAGGAACTAGTGACAGTTAGGCAGAACTGGCGTCGGTTACCTGTGCGACAAAGTTTTAATTAACTCTCAGGAATTATATCTATTTTTAACATTAAAATAGATTTATTGATTGTAATTGCATGGCTAAGTGCCCTAAGTCTATAAATGACTATATAAGCACGAAAGCTAGGGTTCAAAAGTAATGAAAAAAACAAGAATTAGAAAGAACTTGAAAAAGGTTGGTGGTAGAGAATTCTTGGTGGTAGAGCAAAAGCTTGAAGGAAGAAAGTATTGAAAATATGAGAGGTGTGGAAGATTGTAAATCTTGTCAAAGATTTGGATAATAGATTGGCTTGTTTCTTGGTGGACGTACCCCACACTGGGTGAACCATGTTAACTTTGGTGTTGATTTATGTCTTTTGTTTTGTATATTTTTTCTGGTAGAATATCCTCTTTTATTTGCATGTATGCTTAGATATGATATATTGTTTGTAAAAATGGTGTACTAACCCCAACAACTAGTATCAGAGATATGTTTGAGGGTTTTTGTGTGTTGACAGATTTACTCATAGAGGGTTTTCTGATTGAGTGGGAGGAAAAACAATGGCAAAAGATAATAAATACAAGGTAGAGAAATTTGACAATTGAAATTATCAATTATGGAAGATGCATATTGAGGATTATCTGTATCAAAGAGATTTTTACTTACTGTTGGATGAGAAGTCTAGACCTACAAAGATGATTGATGAAGAATGGAAGATTCTTGACAGAAAGGCTTTGGGATCTATACGATTGAGCCTGACAGCATCCATGGCTTCCAATATTACAGAAGCAGCTTCTATGGTAGACTTAATGAAATCTCTTGCTAATTCATATGAAAAACCTAGTGCTTCAAATAAAGTTTATTTGATGAAGAAACTATTTAGTTCTAAGATGCATGAAGGTGAATCTGCCTCTAGTCATTTGAATGATTTCTGATCTATTGTAAATAAGTTAAAATCAGTTGCTATACCGTTTGATGATGAAATAAAAACACTTTTATTCTTATGTTATTTGACTTATAGTTGGGACAACTTGGTAATGGATATTAGTAATAAAACATCTGATAATAATATTTTGAAGTTTGATTATGTGGTTAGTATAATATTGAATGAAGAAATTCATAGGAAGAGTACAAAGGAAACATCATCTGGAAATGCTTTGAATGTAGAAAGAAGGGGTAGGTAGAAGGAGAGATCCAAGAGTAAGAGTAATGGAAAATCAAAGTCAAGGGAAAGAAGATCTAAATCTAGAAGTAAGGGAATTACTTGTTAGAAATGTGGAAAGAAAGGACATGCAAAGAAAGATTGTTGGTCAAAGGATAAAGAGAATCAACAACCAAACAAAGGTAAAGAGGTGAATCTTGCTTCATCAGAGGTAATGCAAGATGATCTTATTCTTTATTTAGACAATATAATTGAATCATGGGTTTTAGATTCAGGAGCTTCTTTCCATGCAACCCCTAGTAAGGGTTATTTCAGAAATTATGTCTAGGGTAATTTTGGGCATGTTTATTTGGGTGATAATGAACCTTTCATTATTACTGGTAAAGGGTAAGTTCATCTAAAATTACAGAATGAAAATACATGGGTATTTAAATATGTGAGGCATGTGCCAAGCCTCAGGAGGAATATTTTTTCTGCAGGGAAACTAGGTGAATCTAGTTACATGGTTACTTTTACAGGAGACTCTTGGAAAGTCACCAAGGGTGATTTTGTTGTGGAAAGAGGTAAGAAGGTGGGAACGTTATATTTATCTACCTATATAACTGATTCCTTTTCTACATTATCTACTCCAGATTTAGATGCATGCATGTGGCATAATTGGATGGGTCGTATGAGTCAAAAACGAATGTATATATTAAAGGCTAAGGGTAAGTTATCATATTTGAAATATTTAGATCTTGAATTCTGTGAGTATTGTATCTTTGGAAAGCAAAAGAGAGTGACCTTTCTCAAAGTTAGAGCAACTAAGAAGGAGCAAAAATTGGAGCTTTTACACTCAGATGTGTGGCGACCAGCTCAGGTAGCTTCCCATGGAGGATTCTAGTATCATGTTACTTTCATTGATGATGCTACAAGAAAGGTATGTGTTTATTGTATTAAACGTAAATATGATGTTTTTGAAAATTTTAAAAAATGGAAAGCCCTTGTTGAGAATGAATCAAATTCAAAGTTAAAGTGCCTTAGATCTGGAAATGGTGTTGAATAATGTAGCAAGGATTTTAATGATTATTGTTTAGCGAATGGGATACATAGAGAAAGAATGGTTCCAAGAACACCACAAAAGAATGGTGTTGTATAAAGAATGAACATGAAAATCATGGAACGTGGTAGAAGTACGAGGATACATTATGGATTTCCCTTACATTTTTGGGTAGAAACAATTGATATATCAGTTTATTTATTAACTGTGGGCCTTCAAGTTCACAAGATGAAAGAATACTAGAGGAATCTTGGACCAGAAAAGAGACAGATCTTTCTTTTCTTAAATTTTTTGGTTCAAAAGCTTTTGTGCATGTTGATAGGGAAAATAGAAAAAAGTTGGATGCAAAATCCAAGAGGTGCACTTTCATTGGTTATGGATCTGGTGATTTCGGATTCCATTTTTGGGATTTAGAGAATTCAAAAATTATTAGGAGTTGTGATGTTGAATGGAATGAAAAGAGAATGTACAGGGATCAAATTTTGGTACCCAAGGATGAGAAAATTGAGAAGTTTATTGATGAAAATGAACTCTTAGGTTTTAAAGAAACACCTACAGAAATACACAGTAACCTTGGTCAGTTAGTCCCTGACCGACATCAATAAGATGAATCACCGATGGTTACAGAGGATCAGAACTGACATCGGTTAGCAGAACCGATGTCAGTTAGAGGTGACCGGAATTTGTCACTATCAAAAGTTGATACTAATGTTCAAGTGACCCAGATAGAGCCTCTGGTACCCCAAACTCCTGTGAGAAGGTCACAAAGGGTAAGTTAACTTCCAGAAAGATTTACACCTTCTCTATTTTATTTATTGTTGACTGATAGTTGTGAACCAAAGAGCTTTGAAGAAGCAATGCAGGATAAGACTCATATTCAGTGGGAGCATGGCATGGATGAGGAGATGTACTCCTTGGAAAAAAAACCAAACTTGGGATTTGGTTAAGTTGCCAGTAGGTAAGAGGACATTGTAGAACAAGTGGGTTTACAGGATTAAGGAAGAAGAGGGTGGACAGAAAAGGTACAAGGAAAGGCTTGTAGTAAAGGGATTTACACAGAAAGTAGGTATTGAATTTAGTGAAATATTTTCTCTTGTTGTTAAGATGAATTCTATTCGTACTATATTGAGTTTAGTTGTAGTAGAAGACTTGCATTTAGAGAAACTAGATGTGAAGACGACTTTCCTTCATGGTGATTTGGATGAAGAAATTTATATGCAGCAGTCACTTGGGTATGAAGTCAAGGGTAATGAGAAACTAGTGTGCAGGTTGAAAAAGAGCCTACATGGGCTCAAGAAAGCTCCAAGGAAATGGTACATGAGATTCGATAGTTTTATGCATGAGCATGGTTATTTGAGATGTGAATTTGACCATTGTGTTTATTTCAAGAAGCTTGAAAATGAGATCTATATTATTTTGTCACTGTATGTGGATGATATGTTTATTGCAGGATCTGGTATGCAACACATTGGTGAGCTTAAGAGAAAGCTAGCTCACACATTTTCTATGAAGGATTTAGGAGGTGCAAAAATAATCCTTGGCATGTAAATACATAGAGACAGGAAAAAAAGGAAATTGTATTTGTCTCAGGAGGATTATATCTACAAGGTGTTAGAAAGGTTCAACATTGAAAATACAAAACCTGTTAGCACACCTATGGATGGACACTTCAAATTGAGAAAGGATTAGTGTCCTTCATCACATGAGGAGGTTAAATACATGACACGACTGCCATATGCTTTAGTAGTTGGAAGTCTCATGTACACTATGGTTTGTACTAGACCAGACATTGCATAGGTAATGGGAGTTGTGAGTAGATATATGGCTAATCCAGGTAAAGAGCATTGGAAATCAATCCAATGGATACTCGGGTATTTGAAAGGGACATATAGCATGCAGTTATGCTATGGAGATTTGGATATTTAATTATGTGGCTATATTGATTCGGATATGGTTGGAGATCTAGATGGTAGGAGGAGCACTACTGGATATATTTTCAAAGTAGGTGGAATGACATTTATTTAGATTTCAAGATTAAAGAAGGTTGTGGCTTTGTCTACTACAAAGGTAGAGTATGTTGTAGCTACAAAGGCTAGCAAGGAGATGATATGGATGAGTAGGTTCATGGAAGAGTTGGGAAAGGAGCAAAGTGATTGTAAATTTTTTAGTGATAGTCAGAGTGTAATTCATTTGGCAAAGAACTCAACGTTTCATTTGAAAATGAAACATATTCATTTGAGGTATCACTTCATACGGTAGGTATTGGAGGATGGACAGTCGAATATGGAAAAGATTCATACGAGAAAGAACCCTACGGATATGCTAACGAAGTCATTAGAAAAGGAGAATTTGGAGCTACACTCCACTTCTGTTGGTCTTCAATTTTGAGACTTGAAGAGGAAGAAACAAAGCCAAGGAAAGATCCAAGAATGACGTTCTATGGGTATGGTGCAGTAATTAAACTCCAAGTGGGAGATTGTTGAATTGTGGAGCTCAATTAATTCATTTTAGCATGCAATTGGAACTTGCTGGAAAACACAATAACCGACATCGGTTAAGGGTAGAACAACATCGGTCAAGGAAGACCGACATTGGTCAAGGGAAAGTAAGAACTGGTGATGGCTAGGCAAAACCGGCATCGGTTACCTATGCGACGAAGTTTTAATTAACTCTTGGGAATTATATCTATTTTTAACATTAAAATAGATTTATTGTTTGTAATTACATGGCTAAGTTCCCTAAGTCTATAAATGACTATATAAGCACAAAATCTAGGGTTTAGAAGTAATGAAAAAAACAAGAATTAGAAAGAACTAGAAAAAGGTTGGTAAGAGAGAATTCTTGTTGGTAGAGCAAAAGCTTGAATGAAGAAAGTACTGAACATCTGAGAGGTGTGGAAGATTGTAAATTTTCATTGTATATCTTGTCAAATCTTTGGATAATAGATTAGATTATTTCTTGGTGGATGTAGCCCACATTGGGTGAACCACATTAAATCTGGTGTTGATTTATGTCTCTTGTTTTGTATATTTCTTCTAGTAGAATATCCACTTTTATTTGCATGTATGCTTAGATCTGATATATTGTCTGTACAACTGGTGTGCTAACCCCAACACAAGTCCCATCTAGTTCCTTTAATTATCAAGTCACAAAATTTGATCAAAGAATTCCAAAATTGAAATCCTTTAGGGAGATCATCAGATCTTAAAAAATCCCTAATATGATATTTTTCTAAGTATTTGTTTTTCAGGATGTTGCACCAAGGTATGATTTCCTTAAGAAGTATCCAACCCATTTTTCTAGGATATATTTATTCATATTTATGATATTTTTAATGCCCAACCCTCCTTGAGCCTTTGGTATGAAATTTTTTTCCCAAGGGACCAACAGAATTTTTGTTTGTATTTCCGACCCTGACCATAAAAAATGCTTTTGAATTTTATAAAAAATTTCCACAATGGAAGAAGGGATCTTGAAAAGTGAAAGAAGATAGATAGGAAGGTTTAGTAGAGTGCTATTTATAAGGGTGTATTTGGATGTAATTGAAAGAACCACCACTTTCCAACCATAAAGATTCAATTGAAATCTATCAATGAGAACAAGCACCATCAAAACGTAGAGACCCCAAACATGATTTGTTTTAGTTTTCTTCTAGCAATTCTAGCTTCTCCATATGCATTGAGTATACTCCAATATCAGCTGAGTAAAAATTAACTTATTCATTACTGACATTATACTTAGTGATTATATGATTCATTTTAGTTTCCCTCTATATCCTAATATGGTTAGGAATGCCTCTCTTAGGCATTCACATGTGCGAACAACTAGTTGACATAAAACCATTCAAAAACTTTGACCAATCCCTACTCAACAATATGCCATATGATTCAAGGATATTGTTGGCATTGTGTTGTCATTGATATAAAATTATTATGTTATAGGAGTCATCATTAAGTTTTATTTATGAAAAAAGGAAAGAGAAACATGAAGGTTGATTGGTAGTGTTGAGATTTCTCGGTCTTGGTGATGACTCATGCTATTTTGAGTTAGTTTGAATTATTATAGAGGTGATAAAGTGATTTGGTGATGATGTTATGATATCATGGAGTGTTATGAAGGTCACTTCAAGTGTCTAAGGTTGCCAAGGTGATGAGGAAGTCAGATTTAGTGAAACAAACATGTTCAAGGTGATTGTTCTTGAGGCCTAGAGAGAAGAATGAGGTAATTCATGAAGAAGTGAAGAATTTAGAAAATGGGAATGCTTGGTAAGAGCATGGTAAGAATTATTATGAAGTTTTGGGAAAATCAAAATTGTCCTATAGTACTACTTGAAGTGTTAGACTTGGTTTTTAGGTATGTTCCTAGACCTAACCCTTAAGAAAACACGTCATGGTGTGGTGGCGTCAACAATTTTGGGTGTATTTTGGAAAATGTGAAAATTAGAGATGTATTGGAAGGTTGATATGAAGGTTTGATCCAAATTTTAGGTCTTTTTGTAGAATATTTTGAAATACATTGCATTTTTACTAAAATTGAGTTCCTAAAGGTGAGATTTTGAGCTTAAAGTTGACTTTCTAATGCTCATTAGAGAGTGTGTGCTTTGCATGAGGACCAATATTTGGGGGGTATTTTAAGAGGTCTATTATGAATATTTTCCAAGTGGAATGAGGTATTTTTATCATCATATTTTTATAAATAATCGTTAAGAAGGTAGATAACTTGTAAGCCCTCTCAAAACCCTATCTATCTAGCGATTGGAGAGAGATAAGATATAGAGGGGGGGATCCCATCCCTTACCCCCTACCCTCAATTGATTTCCTTCTCCCCCATTTACATTGTATTAATCTCGACCATACATTCAACATATAGGGAATTCTTATTCCTCCCCATCTCATCGGGTGCCCCCCGATGGTGGCTTTCTATGGGATATATGGGTGATTTACTAACATTCACACCTCTACCCTAGATATGTATAATCCCCACATCCCATAGATCTTATAGTCATATTTATAGATAGGTTGGATATGGTTGGGGGTGAGAATAACTGTCCATATCCATAGTAGGTGGCACACCCCCATAGATCATGCAGTTACAACTTGATCAACATCAGTCCAGGAGATGGGAAAGAGCTCCCCCTCTAGATTATATGTATAGGTTTATTGTAGTGGCCCATAATCTATTAATTTTATCCATATAAATCCTCCATATTTATTGTAGTTGGTTTATTGTAGTAGTTATATATAAATCCTCCATATTTATCTAAGTGTAATTTAGAGGTTGTGACAGTACGTGGGTCCCACTTAAAAATGCAAGCTTCTGAAGATTTTCAGTTTTTGCAAAAGTTTTTTATTAGATCCAATGACTAAATTGGAATTTAAGGAAGTATAGGATTTTTTCTACTTCCATGATGGTTTTCAATAATGGTTAAGCTTCTAGGAGGTCTGTTGTGCCCTATTTTGTAAGATTGGGTTTGGGATAATTTTGGGCAGTTTGAGGTAGTCTGGTTACATAGATGTTTTAGAGGTGCTATAGTCAAATTTATGGCACGAGTTGAGTTTTTTGATGACCCTAAGGTCATGATATTTCTAAATTGGTATATCACACTTGCATTTTTGATAACATTTGATGAAGTTATGGCTTGTTTTATGAAGACTAGTTTTGAGAGTGCTTGGTTGTACATGTTCTCAAGAGGGTTTCATGGCATGAGATGTTATTTCAAAGTGTTTCATGGTTTCTGGAAGGTTTTTAAGGCCTATAAAAATGTCTAAGTGTGTTCCTTTTTTATGAAGGTGGTTTTTCTTATAACACTATATGTTTGGTGAGTAGGTCTTTTTGGTGTAATTACGCTTCTTGAGTCCTAATGGTGGTCTAGGTGGTTATAGATGATGGTGGTGACCTATATGGACTTATGGATGATTTTTATAGGATGTTATAATTATTTTAAAAGTATTTTTTCTATATAAGGGCCTAACTACATGTATCATGATCATGAGACGGGTATAAAGGAAAATTAAAAAGCTCATTTGAGCTAGTTGAGAGAGTGTGAGAAAGTGTGAGATATAAAGAATATAAGTGAAGGTGTAAGAGGTATTTGTGACATGTAAGATAGGTACGAGAGTATTATATTGTGTTATAGAGTATTTTCAGGTGTTGGAGAGATAATTCATTATACCTAATTCAAATTGGTGAAGAAGATATAGAGCGAGTTGACCTAGTGAGAAAATTGGAAGGAGGAAGGAGAGCGAGCTTCATTGTGTCATCTTCAGTTGTTAAAGAAAAAATTAGTGGTTACAAAAATTTTAGGTGGACTTGGTTGGTGCTGAGTCATCTTGGGGTTTGGTGTCTCCTTGTAGGGTTGGTGCTCTACTAAAATCAGGGGTTGGTGCTCCTTGTGGGGTTCATTCTCCTTATCGAGTTAGTGCTCGAGTAAATTTGATTCATAGCTCTAATAAAGTTACGTTTCAATGGGTTTTCTTCCCCTTGAGGTTTTCCCACTTATATTTTGTGTTCTTGTGTTGTTTCAATCTTATTTACTCTTTTATACTTATGTTATTTTGGATGCATGCTTAATGGTTAATGATTGAAATTGTATGAGTGGATGAAAAGTTTTATTACACACTGATTCACTCGCCTCTCAGTGTTTGTTATTCCAATAATTGGAAGCATAGAAGGGCCTTTGAAGAAAGATTAACAATATTGTGTTAGCAAATAAGGGATAAAATATATGGAACAATCCCTCACAGAATCGAAACAATATAAAACTAATATACAAAAATTATTACAGATCTGAAATAAAAAGTGCAAAATAAAAAGAACACAACACAAAGAGACAATATTTAATGTGGTTCACCCAATTTGTGCTACATTCACAAAGAATCACTTTTTCATATTTTATTACAAGCCACCTCTTCTCTTAATACAATACCCACATTTGTTTGGAGTTATGCTCAACAAATTCTACATAATTCACACCTTAATTCACACACATCTACAATGTTGCATCAACCCTACCATATACACAAAACCACATAAATAGGAAATTGCTTAAGTAGTTTTACAATACCGTGGGTACCAAAACCATGGGCCAAAATTAACCCATAAACCTATGATTCAAAATCCCCACCCATATGAGAAGAACATGTTTCTCAAAAAATATTTCCCATATGAGACAACTGTTGAAAGTGTACAATACATTTAGCATACAATATTCAAAAATTCCACACATGAAAACATGCTCCATAACCTAACATCTTGAGGTGATCCTTTGAAGAACAAAAATGGTGAGTTAGCAGAGTGGTTCCTCTAATAACAAAGGACCTATGATTGATGGGACAAATTATGAATTCTAGAGTATCAAGATGAGAACTCAAATCATGTCTTTGGGATTTGGCATATGAAAATTAGTTTTATATGGCTACAAAATTCCTCAAACCCTTTCAACTAATGCAACAGGTAAGAATACTAGTAATGAAAATTCTAAATCCATGGATGTTATCTTGTGTGGTTTGGCAGAGTCATAGTTTGTCAAAGTAATACAATTTACTACAGCCAAGTCTATGTGGGAAAAGCTACAAGTGATCTATGAAGGTGATTCCAAAGTGAATTTGACAAAGATACACACCTATAGGAATTATTTTGAAATCTTGAAGATGAAATAAGAAGAAAACATTGGTGCATATCTTATCAGAGTTGATCAATTTGTTAATACCATTAGAGGATTAAGAGATGATGTGAAAGAATATGTGGTAGTGCAGAAGGTGCTAAAATATCTCACTCCTAAGTTTGATCCTAAAGTCTCAACAATAGAATAAGCCAAGGACATGATTACTATGTTGATGGATGAACTCCATAGTATCTTGACTACTTATGAGATGAGGACAGGTGTGGATAAACCCCAAGAAAGAATCAACCTTCAAAGTTGAGAACAATTCAAAAGGTAAGAAGAATTTAGATGATGATAATTTAGATATTGATGATGATGAGTTGATTGCCATGTTTGCTAGGAAGTTGAAAACAGGTTCAGGAAAGTATAAGGGTAAGCTTCCCTTCAAGTGTTTTAACTATGGAGAGGTTGGACATTTTTCAAACAAGTGTCCTCACAAGCATAAAGGAAAAGAACATGAATATGATAAGAGTACGAAGAAATTTAGGATGTTTGAGGATAAGAAGCCCAAGAAGATATTTTATTCCAAGGAATATTATAGATCATATGAGGTAAGTAATAATGCTTATGATTCTAATTTTGATTCTGAGTTTGATCATGAAGAGGTTGTAAATGAAGTTATTTTCATGGCTAAAGGAGCTAGGAGATCTCAAAAGGATGGTTACATATATGGAGGTTCTTTTATGCATTTAGAAGAAGAAGAAGAGGCTGATATTCAAACTGAGCTATTGTGTATTAAAGACGAATTAAAGCATGTAGATAATAAGAATAAGAAACTCAAGGCACAAGTCAAGGATACTGAAGAAAATATCCATGTTCTTGAGGAGAAACATTGGAATGACACTAATGAGTATGAAAAGATCATCAAGCAACTAGAAACTAAAATTGATACTATAGCTATAAACCTAAAAGCAAAGGATGAAGAGTGCATCAAATTTGAAAAGGAAGTTGTGTCTTTAAGGGTAGAATTGAATGAAGCAGCTGGTAAGGCAAGATAATTTTAGATATTTGAGTAGATCTCTAAGGATCTAGATGATCTCTTGGATAGTCAGAAGTCTGTATATAGGACTAGTCTAGGGTTCAAGGAGAACCTTAAAGGTAAAGAGGTGTTTAAAGAGGATACTACTAATAGTAAAGAGGTTATTGTCTCAAGTTCCAAGGTAGATTAGATGAAGAAAAATTTCAAGACCTATGAGGAAACAAGGTTTGTTAGACAACCAAATTCCTAAGGTATGAGAAATATTTTAATAGTTATTTCTATATTTACAATAGTTTTGGGCATAAGGATAAAGAATGTATAAGGTCATCCAAGTATGAAGGATCATGGAATTATGAAAGGAGATTCAACTCATATCACTCAAGATGTATGAATGAGATTATGTGATTTAACTGTAATCATGTTGGTCACATTGCAAAGTTCTATTTTCATGGTTCTTCAAGAAAAAAAAAAAGAGATTTCAAGATCCTAAAGTACAAGATAAGAGGAAAGACAAGGCATGGGAACCAAGAGTAATTCAAAATAATCAAGGATTTCCATAGGTTTATGATCAAAATAAGGATGAAAACGTTGAGTCACAAGTGCCAAGGAGGTCTTGTAATATCCTCAAGATGTTGTTTAAGATTCCTATGACTTATGATGTCTATACTAAGATTCTTAGAGACATTCATCACTTAGATGAATCAAGAAGATAGACGAAGGTTGAGTGGATGAAAGGAAAATGTTGAGTTGTGAAGCCATGAGCTCTACTAACTAGATTAAGGTCTACCATGAAGTTATAGATTTGTTGCAATGAAGTCATAAGGCATGTATTAATCTTATATAGTCAAGCATGTATGCATATAGTGTCTCAAGACCTCATTCAGGTATGTGATTCTCAAGATGGTATAATTGAGGTATGTAATGACCTTACAAGTGTGTTCTTGGTCAAAGAAGTATGAAATTTATAGTAGAATATTTTTCATGAAGTTTTGGTGTATATATGGGATGTTTGTGGTCAGAGGAGTGCTTGTTATGGTGAAGAAGCATGTTTATTTACTTGGAAAAAGTGTGTTTGTGCTACTTGATGTGAGATATCATGTTATTATATGATAAAAAATATGTTTGAGGGCCTAACAAGGTTGAGAGAGTTGTGTAGAGATATGAAGACTTCATGATCACATATGTGGATGAGGGGTCTAGGTATGACTCATTCTATTTTGGAATTCTATAGATATGAAGGTGTCGTAAGACCTTAAAGTGCAAGAAATTGGTCTATAAGACCAATGTGTCCTTTTGAGGAGATGAAGATGTCCAAAGATATAAGAAGGTTTAGTAGGCAGATATATAGGCTAAAGAAGTGAAATAAGCATGATTTGAAGCAACGAAAGGGTGTCTTAAGGCCATATGTATATGAAGACCTCAAGAAGAAAATTGTGAAGGACAAGTGAAGAATAATTTCATTCATTTATTATGATGAATTGATCATATCATCTAATACATGGAGAAATGTTGCATGATGTTGATCATGTTGAAGGAATATGTTTATTAAGAGATATCAAGTATGCAGATCAATTATTTGATGATTACAAGCTTTGAAATCTCTTGAAGTTTCCTAACTCTGTTTTAGGAATATCTGTTATATAAATGGGAAGCATGTTGATTGTTTGATATCTAGTAAGTCATGATTAAGATTTGTGTTTGAAGTTTGGAGTTAGTTTGCATATCATGAAAGAGTCAAATAATGTTAGTAAGATGGTACAAGTAAGTATGGGCATATTTTTGGTATTTAACAATTAGAATGAGGTGTCTAGAAGTTAGGAGGAGTTTTGAGCCCTTGTTGCGAGAATGTGTTAGTCTAGAATCTGTATTTGGGTGGTGTATAGTGGTTAAAGGAAGCATAATAGGTGTTATTTCCTCCATGTGTAGACTTGTATGACTCTTATAGTAAGGGGATTCAATCATGTGCATGAAAGGTGTTGGTGAAATAATTTATCATATGAAAAATTAGGTGTTACTACCAAATTGAATGTAAACTAATCTAATCCTATCTAAATGCTATGGGGAGTCCAAATAGGCCAGGGATTACACAAAAACACTTCACTAAACCTATGAAAAAATACTTGTACAAGGTACAAGGGAGGAATTTGTGGAGATGAGGGATGAAGGAGAGAAATTAATCAATGGAAGGTTATTGTTGTGAGTAGGCACAATCAAAATTCACACCCAATAACCAGAGTAATTCAACATTAAATTAGAAGAAATAAATAATGAAGCAATTAATGAGACTAACAAACCTATAAACATAGTTCTTAGATTCATTCATCAAATATACAAATCTCTTTTTTGATCACTATGCTTACAAAATGCATAAAAGAGATAAAGTAGAGGAACACATAAGAAAAGGGAAATGGAAGAAATGTAGCTTTTATTTCTTGTGCATTGGTGATACAAATCGAAACAACAATAATCCAAAATTTATACCAAAGAACTAAAATTTAGGATTTCATGATCCTTTGGAATGGAGAAGCCATTCCAATTTATAGCAATATGAATTGACCTTTCACCTACCCCCCACATGAATCTTCATGATCTCATTAAACTTACGACTTTACATATTCCTAGGAAATGAGAAATAAGTACCATTTTATAAATAAAAGGAAATTTTACAATTAAAACTTAGAAAATCACTTAAGTGAGTGAGACAAAATATCATGATAACATACAACGAAGAATTAGAAAGGGGGAGAGAAGAAAAGGGAGAAAGAGAGAAGGATGAAGGAAATTTTCATATCTGATAAAGAAGCTCCCTATGATGAAGAAAATTCTAATTCAAGCTTCCTGATGAGAAGTTTCTGAATTGGGCTCTTGTTCCTTGAATTTCTTGTTGAATTGAGCCACCAAAAATGTCAACTTGTATTCCTCTAGAATGCCAACGTAACCAAACACCTTGGTCCATGCCCCAGGAACCTCATTAATCTTCTTACACTGACTGAGCCATCCTTCATGATCCTTTAAAATTTCTAAAATGTAACGTATGATGTTGTGCAGGGACTCTAAGTTATATTAATTTAAGGAAAGAGAGTCACCTGCCTCCTTCTTGAACAACTCCTAGAATGAAACAATAAGTTCTTATGAGGATGAATCTTTAGTGAGCAGAGAGAACTCAAGTTTTTGAACACAGTTGTAGACCTCAATCAAGATCTTGAAAGCATTTTGTCTACAAGATTCTAAATCATAGATTGCATTTTTGAGCATTCCATATCTCACATTCATGATGGGGATCTAATCTCGAGAAAAATTCTAAGTGGCTGAAGTAAACACATTTTTTCTCACTGGAGTGTGTGATTCAAGGAGCTCATCTCAGGCACTAGTGGGAACACCTTATCTAAGTGAATTACCTCTTTTTCTTTATTTACTTTTGACAATGTTGTATGAACATGATTGATGAGAGAAATGACATTTGGAAATAGTGGCTTTCCTTGCTTAATGATTTTATCAACCAACTTCTCGTTATCCTTTCCATGCATCACGTATCCTTGTCATCTTTTACCACCTCAATGTCAACACTTCTGATTAGAGGAATGTCTTCTATGGGGAGAGAAGATATTGATTCAAGCTCCAAGAAGGGTTGAATGTTAGCATTGAATTATTTTACCTTTTCCTCCAATTGCATAATTATTTTCTTGTATTCTTCATTCCATGCAAGGAGGTGGGAAGAGGATTCCTTGAACATATGAGAATCACCCTCGTGTGACGTTTGAAACAATGAGATGTGGATAAACTCATAATCTGATGGATTCATTTCCTCTATAGGATTTTCATTCCTAGGCCTAACAACTTCAATATACTGATTACCAGAGATGATACTAAAGAATCAGGATGTTGTTTGGGCCTTCTTTCTTCACTTGGAATTCAGTGTTCCTGAGATTGCTTTGAGACTGAGTATGATATAAAGATTCATTTTACTTGGATCACTCTCAATCATTTATTGAATCCATGGAAATGGCTCTTCGGAATTTGATATGATGTTTCTTGCAAGATCACTTTCAGGAACTTGTTGTGTAATCAACTATTGATAATTGTGGGGAATATCTCAAATCAGAGAAGACATACCTCAATGATTTTACAGAGAAATATGTTGCAATTGTCTTGAGAATCTATGTGAGATCTTTAATAAGCTTTTCCTACTTAAAAAATTTCCTTAACCAGCTCACCTTGGCTCAACTCACTTAGCTCACTCAACCAACTCGTCGAGTTCCAATCAACCAGCTCACTGAGTTCCAATCAACCAGCTCATTGAGTTCCAATCAACTGGATCACTAAGGAGAAATTATGATGGATATAATTTGACTGATGATTTAATATGATTGGCGGAGCTTTTGACCCTTTCTTAATCTCTTTAGACTACACAATGCCTCTTGATTTTACCTATTGTGTCGTGCAATGTTCTTCCTTGGTCTTGGACACAAATTTGATGTTTCAGGATCCATGTGAAGAATGAATTAACTTTCTTAAGCTATGAAATCACATGTAAACCCTGTGAAGATGTCAAAAATCATTAAGATGTCTGAAAATGGAGCCTACTGCAACTTTTTACACACAAAACAGAGACTTTATATATTTTGTAGGTGGAACTAAGATCTGTTATTTTGGGATATTTCACCTATTTTTCTCAAATGTGAACTTATCGATATTATGACATACTTAGTTTAACTCCTTTGACAATTCCATGTTATTTTTGGAAAGTTCCTTTTTTATTTTTTATTTTTCTACTTTTTGGCTATTTTGGGAAAGGTTTCCTAATTTAACATTTTGAATGTTTTCTGAGTGCACTGATTTGAGGGAAGTTACTATTTTTAGAAAGTGAAGGTACCAAGTACTTAATATTTTAAAAAAATTCAATCATCCACATAGGATTGCAATGAAAATGGCATCACTGGATTAGGCCCACTCCTGAGACTCTGTGTTCCAAATTTCATATTGATCTACCAACTGGAATGTTTGGAAATTGAAAAATCATAATCTAGGAAACAAAAACTAGGGTTTAATTCCATTAATAAACTAGGTCATCATCTAATATGTTGTTACAGTGTTCTTGAAGGCACCTAGGATGAAGAGCAACTAAGAAAATCTCACGCGATTCTGTTCACCTATTTGCAAGATATGAGTTTTTCAAGTTTTTATGCATATGGTTATTCTGGATGAATTTTGATAGAGTTTTGGTTGAATTTTCAGGTTTTTGATGTTATGGAGATTAAATCATGGATTTTATATGATTAAATGAGGTTGAAATTTTTTATTTCATGCTTTAAAACTTTATAGCAGTGTTTTTGCTTCACGGGAAAGGATGAACCATGTAGAATTAAGCTAAAACAATTAGTCAATTTTGGTTCACAAAGCATTCGGGGTGGGGTTCATTTTATTGTCCCTACTATCCCCACTATCCTATGGAAAATTGGGATAGTTAGGATGATAAAATTCACTCCCTACTATGAGCATGACAAATGGCGAAGCAAGATGCAACGAGATGGTGAGATGAGAGAAAACACACTCAAGCACGCGGTGGGAGAAGGTTTGGTCATATGGTGAACCTGGGAAGGGGATAAGGGTGAGGCATATTTTTTATCACCACTTTCCTAGGGAAATTTAGCATAGTTGGGACAGTAAAATTCACCCATGGGTAGATGATAGGACTTAGCCAATTTGTAAGAAAAATAACTTAACACCCTGTCGGAAAGAGAGAAAGTCACATGCGAGACTAAGAGAAAGAGATGAGGGGTGGGGTGAATTTTCTTTTCCCTACCATCCCCAATATCCTAAATATCCTAGGGTTACTAGGGAAATTTGGGAAATTTGGGACAATAAAATTTGCCACCTATCCAACTGAGAAAATGACTAAGTCCCTAAATCTTGAAACCACTTTCCCCGGAGTTCCACGAGGTATTTTCATGAAAAAATTAATATCATTTTGACTACCAAGATCATTCCAAGATAAATGGGAGGTTTTTTAGGACATGATTCTACCTCTTTATCCAAAAAATTCCACTTTTTCATTCAGGACCACAAGGTGATTCTGTAAAAACTGACCTGCCCTAAGAAGCCCCTGAGTCTTGTGAAAAATGTAAAAATTCCATCATGTAGATCATTGAACCAGATTTCCTATGACATATTGTTTGACCTCTAACTCTCTATAGAGCTCCCAAAATCATCCTCCGAAGCTCAGATGCCATTTTAGACTGCAATTTCCTTGACCCTTAAAAACCCGCTTTCACTGTTATTGTTCCGAAACCTTCCTAAATTTTCTTAAAATAGTTACATTGCATTCTTAAATCCTTTTGATTAAGAAAATATCATATAAATATATTCCTAATAAAAATTATGTAACATCGCTAAATATATGCAATGAACTACATAAATTGACCTAAGTAAAATAAGCTAGAAATTATGAAACCCTAGTTGCAAAGAAGGGATAAAAAGACTTAGCTGATTCAAAATCAATCCTAGACCATACTGAAGTGATGAAATGATGAACAAAGAGGGATAAGTTTCACACAGAAGCTTATAAAATTGTGCGACTGCAAGATCTGCCTAGATTGGGGTGCCCATAGCAGGTATACAACGCCTAATGGAACTGGAATAGTCTTTGGCCTAAATTTGAGTGGCAAGATGATAGTGCCTAAACATGGACACAATAGAATTATATTCTTGGACAGAGATAGATTTTGGGTTAAGATTATCTACAGAAAGGCCTATATCTTGAATGACCAATAGAGGACAAAGTTTGAGCTTAAATCCAGTGTCGACTAAAATGTGCTTGACACCTAAGTTGTTTTATACATCCTTGTATATAGACAATAAGATTTTCAGCTATAGCCAATGGAAAAGTAATATGTTGAGAAAATGCATTGATGAATGTTTGATAAATAACATCTGGATGAGTAGTTGCAAGAATACGAGTAATATCCAAAAGATTAATGATTTTAACATGACACTCAATATTGAATAGAAAGAAATCATGGATAGAGATAACCATGATGAGAGGATCCTAGAAGAATGATAAAATTAGAAGTATGAGGAACCTAGGAATGTTCGAGCGTGACGGATTCACCAAATGATTAATAAAATATCGTATAAATAGATGCCTAATACGAACTATGAAACAATACTAAATATATACAATGAAGTATAGAAATTAACCCATGCAAAATAAGCTATAAATTATGAAACCCTAGTTACAAAGAAGGGATAAAAAGACTTAGCTAATTCACAATCAATCATGGACTATGCCGAAGTGATGAATTGATGAAAAAAGAGGGAGAAGTGTCACATAGAAGCTTAGAAGATTGTGCGACCACAAGATCTTCCTAGACTAGGGCACTTGGAATGGGTCAGGGGCACCTAAAGGTGTTGTAGACTTGTTATGGGTTCCTGTGACTACTTAGAACCTCAGAAAACCTCCTTCAGAGGGTCGTGAGATATTCAATGTCCTTCACTTCTTATCATTATTATGTCGCATTGAGTTCATAGATGTTTCATGTATCCTGCAATAGAGAAATGACATGTCAAACCCTCATAAGTGCATCAAATCCCAAAAAGAAAATAATGCAAATGAGGGATCAAACTGTCCTCAGCTGTCAAATGAGTGAACTTATGACTGAGCAATGCAATACATCTCATACCCAATGTAGTTATATGTGTGTGTGTGTGTAAAAATCATTCCCTAGGTAAATCTTGTGTGTGTCACACTTGATAGTGAACAAGTAGCTAGATGTAAAAGATATAAATAGATGTGTGCATGAAAGAATGAACTTCCCCTCCTATGAAGTGTATGCAGAAAAATACAGTCACTTTCCCTTGTTTGAATGCTAGATGGATGCTTAAATGCTCTTGATAATTCCCTTGGATGTAACCTTATGTGGTGATAGTTAATGCTTAGTGCTTGGTCCTTTATTATGGTCACATAACTTTATATTTATATGATTTCCTTTCTTGAATTTTATAAATAACCCTGAAAAATCCCGACTACCAAAAAGATAAGATGCTCAAACGGCTAGGAAGGATCCCAACATATGTGAGCAAAGTACAAAGAGGCCAGGGGTGTCTAGAGTTAGAAATTACAAAGTGTGAAAAGACATACAAGGCTAGAAGAAGTGTAAGATCGATAGAGGAAACAAAAAACAAGTAAAGATGTCCAAAGACATGGGTCAATTAGTACTTTTCTTACTTAGGAATCATATGAATAGTAGTATGTGATCAGGACTAGATAGATACCCAAAGTGCATGATTTAATGTCTATACCTTGAAACCACTCCCAGATGATTTTTAGCTTTCAAATATGTTCTAAAGGTTGCAAACCTGTCCCTGAAAGGCTAAAAATATCCTTTCTAGGCCTACTAAAAAATTATTATTTAGAAACATTGTATTGAATGGAAAGAATCACCATGTCTCAACATTTCCAACACCAGTGAAAGTATACACAACACATAAAAGGACTTTAAAGGATCATGATAGGCATGAAACATAGGGAAGGCTGATTTGTAGAGGGTTTAATAGGGTTTTCAAGAAAAAAATTTGACACTAAGATTAAGTTTTCATGTTTCAAGCTTGAATTTTTCCCCTTACAAAAACACATAACAATATGAAATTTGCTTGGTGAAAGCATTCATGAAGATCAATAAATGATGCATGTCTTAGGGGGAGCTATATAGATGGTTGAGAAGGGTTAGTTATGTCACTATTGTTGGTAAGATGCTTAGCAGAAGGCGTGAATCAGATTTGGAAAGCATGTATTTGCTTAGGGGAAGTAGAGTTGCTCAAATATTCAAAATAAGTGTTGAATATGAATAATGAACCTTGATTATTTTGGTTGATGTTTTGAACCAAGTGGTGAGTCTATTGTGTTGTCAAGAGAAATAGCTGAAGGTATGTATCTTTGTCATTAATTTCAAAAGGGGGAGAATGAGCTAATGGCATGTGTTTCTTAGGGGAGAATGTTGTTTTTGTGTGATTTTCCATTAATGAAAAATGGGAAGATTGTTGGAATTGTGTTGTAATTTATGTCAAAGTATGATCTTGTATGAGTTGTCATTAAGTTTCATTGATTAGAAAAGGAAAGAGAAACATTAAGGTAGATTGGTAGTGTTGAATGTAGTGTTGAGATTGTTTTGTCTTGGTGATGAATCATGGTGTCTTGAGTTAGTTTGAAGGCTTATAGAAGTGATAAATTGATTTGGTGATGATGTTGTGATATCATGGAGTGTGATGAAGGTCATTTCAGGTGTGAAATGTTTCCAAGGTGATGAGGAAGTCAGATTTACCGAAACAAACATGTTCAAGGTGTTTGTTCTTGAGGCCTAGATAACATAATGAGGTAAGTAATGATGAAGCGAATAATTTAGCAGCTATATATTCTTGGTGAGAGAAAATCAATCATGATTATGTAGTTTTGGAACACACAAAAGTGTCTTATAGTTCTAGTTCAGGTGTTAGACCTAGTTTTTAGGTCTATTATAGACCTAATCCTTAAGAAAACATGTCTTCGTGTGGTGGTGTCAACACTTATGAGTGTATTTGGGAAAATGTGAGCATTAGAGATGTATTGGTAGGTTGATATTAAGGTGTGGTCAAAATTTCAGGCCTGTTTGTTGAATATTTTGAAATATATTGCACTTTTACTAAAACTAAGTTCCTAAAGGTGAGATTTTGAGCTCAAAGTTAACTTTTTGATGTTCATTGGAGAGTGTGTTCTTTGCATGGATAACTTAGATACTAAGGATAGTTTAAGAGTTCTATTGTTGGGTTGATGAAATATATCCTAAGTATTGAAGGCGCATAAGAATTGGGCACGTGGGAACATGGCACGTAGGTGCACGTGGAAGAATAGTGGAACAAGGCACGTGTGGGAAAGAAAGAATTTAGGACATAGTCATTTTTAGTCTAAGGCCAAATATATACATGGAGTACAAAGAACTTTTAGTATGAAGACTTGAAGAGAAAGAAAAGGCTATTTCATATGAGTGGGAGACCAAGCGCCATGTACAATTTTGGGCTATTAATAGGATTAAAACTATAATTATTATTAAATAATTTATTAATAGCGAGCTTGCATGATTTTATAATTATCTTGTAGCAGGCACATAGATATTCTTAACATGCAACCTATTTGAAGGATGACATAGGTGGTGAAGGTCGAGTCCCCACCCCTATAAATATGTTTTGATTTACACAGTTTAGGGATCCAAGTTTCGTAGAGTTATGCTGCTGGTTTATGGGCGCACATGATTGATGGTGACATTATCAATTATGTATGAAGCTTTTGTGTTTTACAGAAATTAATATAATGGACATTTTTTGGTTGGATATTGGTTGTTGAATTATCTGAGCATGGATCTTTTATGGTAAATATGATTATGGTTCTTGTTTAGATATACCCTTGCATAATAGTTGAGATCTAGATCTAGTTTATGTTATGAAATATATTTGGTTATCTGTTATGGATCTAGAATATTTGTATGATCATGCTAAATTATTGAAAAAACTTCCATAAAAGAGGGACCTGGTACCCTTGTGCACTTTAGGTGAGCGCTCAGTTCTAGTTGAGTGATGTGCAGATGCACTTGGGCTGTTGGGGTTAAAATAAGACTACATTTTGTTCTTTTGCCAGAACCTATTTTAAGTTGTTTTCCAAGATGATTGCATGATGAAGACGTACCAGTTGACTTTGGCTAGTATTGAAGAGTGGTTAGACAATTTAGAGGAAGAGTATGCTCACAAATTTAGCATTGGACCTGATTTTGATGCACGTGCATGGGTTGAATAAAATCTATATCATGAGCTCTATGAGACGTTTTTCTCCTGTTTTCCCATAGAGTTGTACGAGTGGCTGGTAGCTTATGCATTAAAGATAAATTGGAGGTTTCAAACACTTGTTTGGATGTAGGAAGAATTCTAGGCTTTACATGATATAAATCTGACTTGGACACGCATTGTAGATCATTAGTGGAGTGGTGTTCTGAATAGCTATATTTTAGAGTACACGATTTCTACTTATTCCTGTCTGGAGGTTGCTGAGTTCTAGTTATTGCGGAAACCCAGAGGATCGTATTTGTGTGGAATCTCTTTAGTGATTAAGATCTTGATCGTGACCCTGGATTTAGAACAATATCCTATGGCTAGCTAAACCTCACCATGCATAGGGGGCAGGAGCAGTTGTGGTGAAAGATGGCAAACCTGGTGCGTAGAAAGGTAGAAGAAATAAAGGTGGATCAAGTTTAATGAGGTGGGTAAGAGGGATTTGGATAAGTAATATGAAGTTGTGGAACGAATGGCATTATGGAGAGAGATGGATCTGTGAAGGATTTGGAGCTCACGAGAGGACATAAATCTGGAGCATCTGGAACTCCCCCATTTGGGTAAGCATGAAAAAGAACCCTCTTTGACCTTATATGAGAGTGCACCGGTTGGAACTACAAGGACTGTGGTGTGCATTTGATCCCTCCTTGTGACCTAGCCCTTGCGCTTAGTTTTCTAGTTTCTACGACAGTCATCCGTAAGAAAGGCTAGTGTGGGTAGTAGAGTAATGACATATAGAGTTAATTATCCATCAAGTTTAGGAGTTAATCAGGTAGATTATTCATCCTATGGTGATGTAATCTTCTTCTATGTTATTTGGATGTCTGTTGAGGTATATTTTATGGTGTGTCAAACATAAACGTGGGTGCGAAAGTTGGCATTACAAAGTCCAAAGTTAAGACTATGGGAGTTCAGTTTAACATAACTACATAAGGTAGTAATCCTTTGGTCGTTGCGTACTAAGGGGTAGGGGAGGATAGGTGGTGAAAGTGGATATGGTTTTGGTGGAGGAAACACATGAGGTAATACAGGTTCTGGATCTGGTGGGAACGGTCCACATCAACCCCAACAAGTCTATTTAGAGATGTCTCTTCATCTTGTAGAATAAAGAGGGATTGAAGATGCATCTAAGCATGTGTATATGTGTGAAATATTATAGCGCACAAAAGAGATTACGCTCAAAAGCATAAGGAAAGCTAGTTTGCAACTACTTTGAAAGGGTGCACACATAGTTGGTGCATGAAATATGATTTGAACCAGACTTGTGTAGACTATACCATACTGCATGATGCTTTCTTGGTAGAGTTTCACATACATGAGTTTGAGCAAAAGTTATCAACACGCTGAAGGACATCAAGTCACATGGCTGAGAGTGTAAGGGAGTATGATGCTCACTTTAAAACTTTATTATCAAAGTTATCTTATGAAATTCACCCGAGTCAACATGCTCAATGGTTCATTGGAGGTTTGATTACACATTTCAAAAGGGCACTCTCACATAAGACATTTATAGACCCATGCAAGGATTTAGAAGCTTATATGCATGCTGAGGCATTCGTGAGCATAGACACTGGAGTTAGCCCATTTTGGAAGCTTAGATTGTAGTCTATGGCCAAATAGTTGGAGAATTTATCAGCTAATTCAGCTCATGAGACATGCAGTGGTATTTAGTGCACAGATTATGAAGTAGAAAGACATACTAAGGATAGTTGTCCTAATAAATCAGTGTGTGTCATGTTGTTGGACTACGAGATTGTCACTTCGATCATGATTCAAGTAGGTGGCCATTATTGCAACGCGCGATAAGGAAGAATGTGTCTTGTTACTATAATATTTTTAGGCCTACCATGTATGATACTAAGAATTGTAGGTTGATTTATCAGATTCATGATGCCATTGATATTGGTGTACGTTAGACCAGTGTCACAAATAATTCTAAGGAACAAGGTGAACATCATGAGCATAATCACAATGAAGGGCACTCTAATGGAGGCTGAGGTAGAGGTCAAGGATACCATGGAGGATTCAGAGCCCGAGGTTGCGGTAGTGGAAGAAGTGAATTTCCATGAGGAACATGCTATACATGTGGATCCCCTGATCATTATAGGTATGAATGCCCTTAGAATATTATTTTTTATTTTTGAGGAAAGAACCAAAATTATGAAGAATTCCTGGACTTGTATGAACATCTGAGTAAGAAGCACAAGCAGGATAAGGGCATGGGAATGGTTAGAGTACAACACATTGTGGAAGATCAATGGATGCCAAAGTTAGCCCCTGATCCTGAGTTGGTACCTGTGTTAGTCACTATGCATGTTGAGGCCATGTGTGCAAGGGAAGTTCCAAAGTAGAATCCTATTATTACAAAGGAGGAGGTATTTCATGCAAAATACCCAAACCCTACTCATCAGAAGGAATTTTATCAAGAAACCATGGATGTTATTAGAAACTTATAGGGTGAGATACAATGCTTGAAGGAGCAGTCGCACTCAAGCTAGAGCAAGCCAAATCAGCTGAGCTTCCTTAGAAAGATGTTGATGATTTGAAGGAGGTTTGTAAGATGTTACGACAAGAAAACATCATTCCTTTATTGGGGGAATGGCTAAGAGGGAAGATTTCGTGCATTAGAGTTGATCATGAGAGAAAAAATTGACATGCTAACCTACCTCCTCATAGTCTAGATTATGAAAAAGAGATCACTTTGAATGCAGTTGTTGATGGATGGATTTTGAGTAACATTTTGATTGATACAGGTGTAGAAGTGAATGTACTCACCTTAGATGCATGGAATCAGATGGGGAGGCCACCCTTACAACCATCTTCAAATGTGTTGTTTATGGAAAATAGGACTAAAGCCATGCCCATTGGAGTCTTGAAGGATGCTACTATTACTATACAAGGGGCCAAGTTTACTGGAGACTTTGAGGTCTTGGCACTTGTAGAGGCAGACAGTTTTCTAGCATTGCTTGGGCACCCTTGGTGTTATGTGAATAATGCTAATTTGTGCTTCAATAAAGGATACATTAGTTTTGAGAACAAGGAAGAGTACATCATCATTCCTTTAATAGAAGGAAAAGATGCACCTTATGTAGAACCTTTGAGTGAAGAGGATTTGAACAAAATTTATGTGCACACCATTAGAGATCCTGAAGTACTTTAGCCATCAAAGGAAGGAGTTATTCAATGGGATGATGCACAGTTTATGAGTGATACTACCAGTATTGCATGTGATAACTGGGCATATGGGACTTATGAAATGGTTGGCCATGAGATGACAAATGCAGTTATGCATGTAAGTCGACTGCATTGTGTCACGCATTTAGGCAGTAACCAGGTACTAAGGTACACTGGTAAAGGAAATCCTGAAGTATTTTTATGTGCTATGGAGGCCTAGTGGACATATCAAGTGGAAAGAAGGAATATGTTGGTGTATACCTTGTGTGGAATAGTAGCACACTGGTGGATGGTACATAGAGATGGTCTTTTAGAGTGGTGAGAAGTGAGAATCACCTTCTCTACAAGATTTATTCAAAGCAATGTGCCTACCAAGACATGTGAATTTCATGGGAAGGATGCTCAACACCATGTTCAACAGTGTGAGAGACTCTGGAAAGAGGGGTAGGAGGCCTTACCACCTTCACTATGGGTGCAAAAGTTCTACTACACCTTGTGAGGCTACACGCACATGGTATGTTTATGCAGAGTTGAATAGAGAAACATGAAATTGGCAAGAAATGACTGCATGTATGATTCATACCTTTGACTATTTTTCCACTAAACCTCCAGTGAATGAGGAATTACAGGTTATGAAGTGCTTGATGTTGGGAGATATTGAAAAGGCTGGGGAACTGATTTAGGAGCTATTAGGTGATTCATATCTGGAGGCATGCTTTGAAGAAGAAGATATAAATGTAGAGTAGCTTGGGCGCACCTGCCTAGAAAAAGAAAAAGGTAAGATTGTCTACATAATTGATAATGAAGAAATGGAGAATCTAGATTTTGAGCATATTGAGGGTATGTGCAAGGTCTTAGACAATGTGGATGAGAAGGACACATATCATGAGCCTATGAAAATGAAGAAGGTCAACATTGGGATAGATGTTGAACCTAAGGAGGCCATCATTGGTGATTACTGGTATGACTCTGAGGTTGTTAAAATAATTGAGTTACTGCGCAACTTCTAGGACTTATTTCCTTAAGGATATCATGAGTTAAAAGGGGTACATCACTCATTGGGTGAGATGAAGATCAAGATAAAGGAAGGTGTAAGCACAATTAGGAAGAGGCCTTATATGGTGAATCCTAATCTGCATGTCAAAGTAAAGGAAGAAATTGAGAAGATGTTAAATTATAGAATCATTCAGCCCATTGAGGAGTCAAAGTGGGTTATCCCTATGGTGATAAGTATAAATAAATATGGAAGAATAATAATTTTTGTGGATTATAGGGAGTTGAAAGCTGTATGTGCGTAATAGATCCCTTTCCCACACCTTTTATTGAAGAAATCTTTGAAAGCGTTGCAGGATGTGAGATCTACTCCTTCATTGATGGATTTTACGGATATTATCAAGTGTGGATTGCTAAAGTGGATCAAGACAAGACAAATTTCACCATAGAATGGGAAATTTTTTCATACACAATTATGCCTTTTGGATTGAAGAATGTGCATGCAGTCTTTTCAGGCATCGTTATTCAAGCATTCTAGGACTTTATTCATAAATTTTTACAGGTTTACTTGGATGATTGGACAATGTATGGGTTAGTGAAAGATCATTGTGATAATTTAAGGCTTATGTTTGAGAGGTACCGTTAGTTGAGCATCTCCTTAAACATTAAGAAGTGCATTTTTTCTACACCCTTTGGGACTTTGTTGGGACACATTATCTATAAAGAAGGCTTGTTGGTAGATCCTGCTAAGGTTGATGTTATTTTGGGCTTAGAGGAACCTACTAACTAGAGTGAGGTGTGTGGATTCTTGGGGCACATAGGGTATTACAGGAAGTTTATCAAAGGTTATGCTAGAATTTCCATGCCCTTAGAATAATTATTGAAGAGTAAATGCAACTTCCATTAGGGTGAAGCGCAACAACGTGAATTTGAGATGTTGAAGGAAAGACTTACTACAACTCATATTTTATGATTTCCTTCATGGACCATAACCTTTTCATGTTCATGCGGATGCCTATAACATGGCCATTGGCATGGTATTAGCCTATTCTGGCTAAGGTATTGTTGATCATCCTATTTTTTTTGCAAGCAGGAAGTTAACCCCAGCTAAATAAAATTATACAACTACAAAGCGTGAAGCCTTTTCCATGATTTACACACTACATAAGTTTCAAAAATACTTATTGGAAACACCATTTATATTCTATATGGATCACATGACACTTAAGTATTTGGTGAACAAGCCCATTTTGTAGGGGCGTATATATCATTGGATTATGTTGTTTCAGGAATTTGATTTTATAGTGGTGGTTAAGCTAGGAAAGAGCAATTATGGACCAGATCATTTATCAAGAATTAACTCAGGTGAGGACACGCAGAGCATTGAGGACACAATGCCAGATGCACAACTATTCAGATTGAACCGCATGCCCTATGACTTGGAAGATATTGTTTTCTTTTTGTGTACTGGTGTGGCACCTAGAGGGATGAAGAATTTGGAGAAGAAACAACTTGCCATATGCGCCACACCTTACATGTTGATCAATGGAGATTTATACAAAGTAGGTCAGGATGAAGTTGCACTGGTGTGTACTTGAGCATGAGTGCAAAGACATTATGGAGGAATTTCATTGCAGTATCGCAAGTGAAAATTATGTAGGAGATGCTACCATGCACAAGATTTTATTGGCTGGTTTGTGGTGGGAAACACTGTATAAGGATTATAAAGAATATTGTAAGGCCTGTGATCATTGTCAGCACCTTGGAAAGCCTGGGCATAGAGATGAAATGACTTTGAGGCCTATTGTGAGTGTAGAACCTTTTGAAAAGTGGGAAATTGAATTTTTGGGCCCTATTTCTCCACCCGCGTGCAGGACTAGATCACACTACATTATAACTTGTACAAATTATCTTACAAGGTGGGTAGAAGCGACACCTACAAAGGATTGCATGACAGCTACAACAACAAGGTTTCTATGGGAAAACATTATTAGCAGGTATGGATGCCCATTGAGTTTGACAAGTGATAGGGGTACTCATTTTCTTAATGAGACCATCAAGATACTATTAACCGAATATATGGTGGCACACCATAAAATAACACCCTATCACCCTCAGGAAAATGGAACTACTGAGGCTTTTAACAAGATATTGAACCATACATTGACTAAGATTTGTGATGTTGGAAGGAAGGAATGGGATGATAAAGTGTCTACTGTACTTTGGGCATACATGACAACTTATAAAATATTGAACAAAGCCACACCCTTTCAGTTGGTGTTTGGCACAGAGGTTGTTTTTCCAGTGGAATTCATGTTACCTTCTTTGTGTATTGTGCATGCAAAAGGATTTGCTAATGAGAAATCACTAGAAGAGTGGATTGATAAATTGATGCAATTAGATGAAAGGCATGCCATTTCACATGGAGTCAAAAAATGGAAAAAGGCCAGGAAGAAGGCATGACATGATAGACATATTAAGGATAAGAAGCTTGAGGTTGGACAAATGGTTCTTCTTTATGACTCCAAGTTCTTGCTCCAAACTGGAAAGGTTAAAGTGCATTAGTTGAGACTGTATATTATGACTTACATACTTGATTCAGGTGCTTTCCAGTTACAGGCACTGGATGGGACACAATTTCCTGGTTATTTCAATGGGAGTAGGTTGAAGCCCTACTATAAATGAGTCTTCTTGGTGTTTGTAATAAGGCAATATTGCCATTAGATTAGATTTATTTAATGCATATTCTTTATATGTGTTTCCTTTCATCATTGCTATGCTTTGTCAATTTAGTTCAGTGTTTTTGTGTAATAAGCACGCTTACGCACCAGAAGTTGATTACTATCTATTGAATTCATGCGCAGAGGACCACACATAATTTTAGTGTGGGGTGGAGTGTATACAAGATAAATGGGTCAAGTTTGAATGTCTCTGAAGATGGGTATGCATAGAGAGATATTATGCAGGTGCTTGAAGTAAAGGTGTAGATACAAAAAGATTGCTCATAAATGAAGACCACATATGGATGAATGGACGCACAATGTAACACGAGGTAGGCTATAACATGGGGAAATACTTAGTGAAAGGTGTAGTGGATAGGTACTTCGGCGCATGAAGGCACGTAAAAGGAGGTCTGTGGCTGAGGAGTAGTAGGCATGACCAGAAGGTTATGACTGTGGCGTGGAAAAATCAGCATGCGGAAAAAGGAAAGAAACACCAATTTAATGCTGAGTACGGTGGTAGGTGGAGAGCAATAAATGTGATTTTTTTTCAAAAGCTATATAAGGTGGTGTTGTGAAATCATTTTTACCTTTGCGATTGAGAGAATTCGAGTGAGTTGAAGAGAAAGTTAAAGAGTGAGTTGTGACGTGTGAAGAGTGGTGATACCAAGTTGAACCAGATGGATTTTTCAAAGTTACGCACAAGATTGTTTGGCGCTCCATTGGAGAGAAGTGTTTGAGCAAAGAAAAGGCATGTAGGGAGGAGAAATCAGTTGTTAGGGTTCGAGTTTGAGCTAGGGCACACATATTTGAGCTAGGGCATGTGGGTTTGAGTTGCAGAGCTTGAATTAACCACAAGAACACACCTTTATTGTTTCTATGGCACCTAAGCGAGCACCTAGAGTGGCCACAAGGGGAAGGAAGTAGAAGGAAGTCAAGGTCAAAGTAGAAGACACCCCCGAAAGCCATTTTTCAGAGATGCAATATCTAGAAGGGGTTTTTATGGGTTGCGACTGGGAATCACATGTTCATCACTACAAAGTAAGTGATTATAACCATAGAACCAAGGAAAACAAAGATTAATTGGATAAATTTCTAGTAGTAAAGAAAACATTGAGAATAGAAAATGATATGGCGGTATATGATGATGTAGGAGAAAATTTGTTGAACAATGTGGGAGTTTTACAGTTGTATGAACTCCCTTATTTTGGAAAACCAAAAAATATATACCAATGGTTGATGAGCAGAGTCCATGAGGAATTTTTCTACTTTGTTGGGCATCGAATGAGGCTTACCACGCCCCTGATTGGGAGGTTGATAGGATTGAGAGTTTGGGTACAGAACTTAACAGTGACCTCACTGACAAGGAGGTGATAGAAGAAACAAATAAAGTTCTTGGATACATGAAGGGAGGGTGTGATGGATATCCCCAAGTTACAGAAGTATCTAGTTATTTAGGTGGCAACACACCTCCTAACTAAGTTAAATAATCAAGAGCATTGGTCACAGGTGAACAAGGCATGGTTGTACATAACAAAGAAGATGACATAAGGGGGTGGTTTACAATTTAGCCAGTTTCATTTTTGAAACCATTATTGAAGAGGCACACCAAGGTGAGAAAATAAGTTTTGGCACATGATCCTTCTGTCTCTTATATTTTTAGAAATTGGAGTGCCCGATGGGCCAAAGGATAAAATATGGCAATACCCTGAGGAGAAGAAATCTCTTGCAGAGAGATTTGCTAAGTATACATGTGATGGATCCATGAGTGGACCCTTTAAGAAGAGAGAAAAATTGTGGTATGAGTTCCTACATGCTGCATTTGAGGAGGAATGGAGAATACCTAAGGATATTCCTTTGGTATTGGGAAACAAGTACAATTTGTAGTATACCAACACTTTTGCATAGCACGTTTTGGTTTGAAGGATGGAAAGTGGAGCCCTTGGTGTAAGCTCCCCTATGCCTTCACTGCATGCTACTTTCAGGCATCTGTACATAGGTTCTCTAATGTGAAAAGGCTTCTATTCAATTCAGACAAGGTAGATTGTGACTACCACACACTCATGAAAATCTACGTCTACCCAAGTAAGTCTGCATACATTGAGAAATTGATTTCAGATGATATTAACATTAAAGCTATGAGCTTGGAAATTGGGAAGTCTGGGGAAGCTCTTGTTTACATTTATCTAAGGCCCAAGTTGGAAAATGGGAAGTATGTTGAAAATGAGTTCAAGCTCCCTTGACCACCCAAGGGGAAACATACAGTGGGCACACTGCAAGATGAAGAAGACACTTTTCCCCTTGAAGAAGAAGAAGAAGAGGAGGAACAAGAGAAAGAAGGCAATGGTGGCTTGGATTGTAGAAGGAGGAAGCCCACTATGGGGGAGAAAATAGAGCATGAGGTAACCCCTCCATTGCAGAAAGAAGGTGAAGAAGTGGAAATGGAGACATGTGCATTTGAGATCGGAGAGGGAATTGTGGACCCACAGTACAAAAGAGTGATAAGAAGAACTAGAACTCAGGGTGTGGGACCTTCACAACCATTGAGGAGGTCACCTAGGACTTCTCCCATGAAGATAGAACTAGTAAGGAAAAGGCATAGGTACATCCCGACTAAGGAGGATGATGATGGAAAGAAATCAGAGGACAACGCGCCAAACACTCCAGTGCACACTGAGGATGCAGAAGAGCCTCAGGAAGAAGAATTGAAAATTGATGTAGAGGAGTTGAAGGAGAGGGAGATAGATAGTGGCACCATGGATACAGAGGTAGATACAGATAAGGGTGAGCCATCAGGTACATCTCATACTACACAGACAGGTGAAGGACCAGTGATGGATTCAGGCATGCACATCCCTAAAGGTAAGCACTTGGGAAAGGGAAAGGAGGAAGAAACCTATGAGACACCAGAAGTTGGGTATGTGAATGACCCAACCAAGATTATATGCATGAGGTTTCAAAGCACTTTGGAACTTAAGGAATTGTATGGTTGGGAGATGATGGACTCATAAATGGTGACCACTCACACATGGAAATAATTATCATGGGAAATGCAGACTCACATGGATGAGCCTGAATTTGATGTGTGTGAAGAATCATGTGTATTAAGGAGAATGAAGAAGGTGCCACATTCATGCCATGTGACTGTCAAGCCCCCTGTAATGTCAGATGAATAGGTGAGTAATGCCTTGCCAAAGGTATTTTCTGAGGTTACATGCCAAAACATTGATAAAGAAGAAACTATTCAGGTATTGTTAGATGATCAGAAGGAAAAAGATACCGAGATAAAGTGCCTTGAAAGAAGAGAAGGAAAAAGATGAGGTGAAGGTGGATGAATTGGTAAGTATGGTGGAGTAAATTAGAGATGAAATTTTGAAGGTAAGGCTGCACTTGGAAGAGAGAGTGCCAAAAAATTTCCCATCTATGATGCATTATTTGTGCACCCTTGTTCAGATGGTGATGGAAGAAGGTATAGTGCGTATGCCAACACCAAAGGATGTTGTAGCACAGGAAGAGAAGGCCAAGGAAACTATTGTGTGGAAAATTACAAGTTATGAATCCATATTGTAGACCTTGAAGGATGAACTGAAAAAGGTGGATTTGGCCTTAAATATGTGTGCAATGCCTGATGTAATAATAAAGACAAGAACTATGGCAGAGGAGGATGAGGTCCTTAAGGAATCAAATAATGAAGCACTTGGGCATGAGGAGAGGCTCACATTGGTAGAAGAAAAGCGTGATGCACTTGTAACAACCTGGATCTCTCACAAGGAAAGAATAAAGGAGATTGGAAAAATAATTGCATGATGGATGGATGTGATGGAAGGGATGGTCTGTAACCTAGCAAATGTTCTCAAAGTGTTTCATAATGAAGGTGAGAACATGACCTTAGATGAGATGGATGGGGTGCTTGTTAACATCCCAAAAAATCTAATAAAGCACTGAAAGATTGGAATGAGTTAGAAGCAGAGGTTAATGCAAAATATATAGAATTGATTCTCTTTGTAGAAGTATAGAGCACCCAAGTATACTTTTATTATTTTGTCCAGTTATTATTTCATTCCTTATTCTTTGTTCATGGAGAGATAAGTTATGATTACCCATTTCTAGGGGCAAAAATGAAGCAAGTGTGGGGTAATGTTGGGCTGATGAAATATAGCCTAAGTACTGAAGGTGCATAAGGATTGGGTGCATGGGAACAAGGCATGTAGGTGTGCGTGGAAAAATAGTGTTGGGCACGTGAAAAGTGAGGATTTAGGACTTAGCCATTTTTAGTGTAAGGATAAATATAGACACGGAGTTCAGAGCACATTTAGTATGAAGACTTGAAGAGCATGAAAAGGCTATTTCAGACAAGTGGGAGATCAAGTGCCATGCACAGTTTTGGGCTATTAATAGGATTAGAACTGTAGTTATTATTAGATAATCTATTAATAGCGAGCTTGCATGCTTTTGTAATTATCTTGTAGTGACACATGGTT
Source organism: Taxus chinensis (assembly GCA_019776745.2). Classification (NCBI taxonomy): domain Eukaryota; kingdom Viridiplantae; phylum Streptophyta; class Pinopsida; order Cupressales; family Taxaceae; genus Taxus; species Taxus chinensis. The sequence continues at coordinate 245,615,862 of CM034152.1, read as the reverse complement.
ATTCTTAGCATGTAGCCTATTTCAAGGATGCATAGGTGGTGAAGGGAAAGTCCCCACCCCTATATATATGTATTGATTTGCACGGTTTAGGGATCCACATTTTGTAGAGTTATGTTGTTGGTTTATGGGTACACATGACTGATGGTGACATTGTTAAGTATGTATGAAGCTTCTGTGTTTTACAACAATTAATATAATGGACCTTTGTGGTTGGATATTGGTTGTTGACTTATCTGAGCATGGATCTTATATGGTAAATCTAATTATGGTTCTTGTTTAGATATTCTTGCAAATAGTTGAGATCTAGATCTAGTTTATGTTATGCAATATATTTGGTTATCTATTATGGATATGGAATATTTGTATGATCATGCTAACTTCTTGACAAAGCTACCATAAAAGAGGGACCTGGTACCCTTGAGCACTTCAGGTGAGCACTCAGTTCTAGTTGAGTGATGTGTCAGCGTGCCTTGGGATGTTGTGGGTAAAAATATTTAAAGGACTCCAGATTTCTCCAAGTGTAATTTAGATGTTATGACAGTAAGTGGGCCCCACTTAAAAATGTAAGTTTATGAAGATTTCTAGTTTTATCAAAAAATTCCATTAGACCTAATGCCTAAATTTTAATTTAAGGACGTATCATATTTTTGTACATGTCCATGATGATTTTAGATCGTGGTTGATCTTCTCGAAGGTTTGTTGTGCCCTATTTTGCAAAGTTGGTTTTGGGGTAATTTTGGGCATTTTGAGGTAATATCATTGTAGAGATGTGTTGGATGTTCTAAAATTAGATTTTTTGGCATGATTTGAGATTTTTGATGACCCTGAGTTCATGATATTTCCATTGGTATATGATACTTTCATTTTTGTTAATATTTGATGAAGTTATGGCTTGTTTTCTGAAGACCAGTTTTGAGAGTGCTTAGTTGTGCATGTTCTCAAGAGGGTTTCATGAAATGAGATGTTTTTGCAGAGTGTTTCATGGTTTCTATAGGTTGATGAAGGATTATAATACATGTATAAGTGTGTTCCATGTTTTGGTGAAGGTGTATTTTCTCTAAAACACTCTATGTTTGGTGAGTAGTTCTTTTTGGTGCAATTAGGCTTCTTGAGTCCCAATGGTGGTCTAGGTGGTTCTAGATGATGGTGGCGACCTATATGGTCTTATGGATGATTTTTATAGGATATTATAATGATTTTTTAAATATTTTTTCTATATGAGGGCTGACCTACATGTATTATGATCATGAGAATGGTATAAAGACAAATTAGAAAGATCATTTGAGCTAGTTGAGAGTGTGAGAAAGTGCGAGTTAGAAATAAGAGAAGTGGAGGTGTAAGAGGTATTTGTGACCTGTAAGAGAGGGATGAGAGTATTATATGATTTTCTATAGTTTTTACAAGTGTTAGAGAGATAGGTCATTAGCCCTATTTCATCTTGGTGAAGAAGATATAGAGCGAGTTGACCTAGTGAGAAAATTGGAAGATGGTGCTCTTTGTGGGGTTAGTGCTCCTTGTTGAGTTAGTTGGTGCTCAAATAAATTTGATTCATAACTCTAGTGATTTTTCATTTTAGTGGGTTTTCTTCCCCTTGAGTCTTATCCACTTACATTTGGTGTTCTTGTGTTGCTGCACTCTCATTTTCTCTTTTATGTTTATGCTCCTATGGATGCATGTTTAATGGTTAATGATCGAAATTGTATAAGTGGATGAAAGGTTTTATTGCACAATGATTCACCCCCTATCAGTGTTTATGCTTAAAACACTCTAAAAATTGAATTTCCATGAATTTATGAGTTCTAGGCTCACATGATAATTGCATATGTCATTGAGAATCTTTCCAATCACCTAAACCTTGGATTTTTCTAATTGCACAACTACCCTATAAGATTTCATTTGGGTAAGGTCAATCTTCTTGTAAATTCTAGAGGGAATAATGTTTGTAGATGCTCCTAAATCAATTGCGAAGTTATGCAAGTTTTTCCCAAATATTTTAATATTCAAAGGGAAAGGTGGAACTTCAATTTTTCTCTTGTACAAAGAAACATCGACATGAGAAGTTTTTTGGGGTCCCCTAGGGGTCTTATTGTCGAAATATTTCAATACTAAATCTCATTGTTATGTGATTCGAACCAACTCATGGAATGCTATGTTTGCTTTAATCTTTTTCATGTCCTCCATAATATTGTAAGTCATTTTAGGCATACCTAACCTACTTTTTGTAGATTAGAACGAGGAAAATTTTAGTGGCAAATTTTCGTAAAATTGTGAATATTAGGGATTTTGGAAATTGGAAATGGTGAATTTTAAGCAGTCATTTGCTGCCCAGTTCACCTAAAATTTTGGCTAACAAGTCATTTGTATGGGCCAATTCACCTACTATTTATAGTTAAAAAATTAACTTATGCATGTATTTCACCAATGTTTCTAATCAAAATGTGAAAATATTCATTAAGGTATAATATAGACATTCAAAAAAGAGTGGATGACTGACCAACATGGGTTGGACAACCGTCCATTGTCTATCACCCAACCTAGATTTAACAACAGACAATGTACGACCATCTAACCGACGTTGAATGACAAACAATGGACAACCCTCTAACCCAGGTTGGACAATAGACAATAGACGATCGTCCAACCAGGAGAGGACGACAGATAATATGTCTGTCTAACCTAGATCGACCAATAAATTTCCAACACAGACGTCTAACACACGTAAAAAAACACCCTAAAAATTCACCTTTTTTGTGAATCACTTTTTTGGATATTCGCCATCATTTCGAAAGTCCTTTTCAAAGGGGGGGTCTTAAAATGAACCCTAACAACAAGGTGGAAACCAAAGGCCTCAAGATTATGATATTGATTTATATTGTGGTTTCCATAGGTTTCGCGGGCATGATGCAAGAACATGTCACGATTGCAGTAAGTTTCTACAAAAAATTTTAGAGGATCAAAGACAATTAATTGTTGACATGTTTTTGGCAAACCCAACTGTGCCAACTCAGAACACCTACATGGGACTGGTGTCGCCACAAAATAGACTACTCATAATCTTTAATGATTCTCTACCCACGTGCTTAAAGGATGGTATAATAGATCCCAATGGTTCAAACAATGGTATTGTAATATGGACCCATGGTCATAAAGCCTTAACTTCGTCAAACCCACAAGTGAAACCTCCTTTGGATGGTCACCAATGAAAATTAGGGGATTGGTGGAGTTGGAAACTGAATCTTAGATTAACATTGCCACTAGAACAAAATATTATTCTTTGCAGCTAATCCTAATCTACCCAACTATATCAGATGACATTCGTGATACGTTAGGAAATCAAGTAGGATCTTAAGACTTGATCAATGATCTAACCAGGACCGTCTCTCACATTTATTTCTTAGATCCATTGAAGAATTCCCTTGCTCACAGAGCCACTCTATTAGAAGAAATAGGTCTTGTCCATTTGATTAACATCACCCCTCCTCCAGAAGTGTAGTTAAACCACGTGGAATTTGATGTCTATCCTCTGGGGCATCCTGAAAGAGATGTTGAATTCATATTCGACATCAACAAGATTCCCATGGATGCTAAAATAGCTCATAGAGGTGATTCGATACTGTTTTTACAAGTGTGGATCTACAACAACTATGTAAAGTGTGTGATGATTGATAATGGGGAAGAGATTAACATATTCCCCTTCTCTTTCCTTCAAAATTTAGGTTGCTAAGAGACCAATTGCTCTTCAACGTGAAATATTTTGAGAGGCTATGAAAGCCTCAAGGAAATGTCGACCAGAACTATAGTGTTGTTAGTCACCCTCAAGCCTAAGATAGTTTTAACCAAGTTTTATATCATATATCAAAAAACCAACTATAATATGATCTTTGGCCATCCTTGGATTCATCTCATGAAGGTGATTCCCTCTACTTTGTTTCAAGAAGTCAGGTTCCTACATTTGGGGAAGGTCTTTATGGCATAAGGTGATCCAAAAACCTTCAACACACATCTAGATAACTTATAAAATAGGCTATGGATCCACTTTGAGTTTGAGCTTCCTACAAGTCAGTTAAATAAACCTACAAGCTCAATTCTAGAGGAAAATTTGGTTCCTACAATGGAATTAGAAGTCATGGGTTTGATCGAAGGAATTTTGGTAGTCGATGATGAAACCATCATCATAGAGAAAGTGTCATTGGGAACCACAAGAAATATTGTTGAGCTATTAGAGAAGGATTTTATTATTCTCCTTTTCGATTCTATAGGTATGGGACATACGTTGGGACTCAGTTCTCTTCCAACAAATCAAGTTTGTATGGTTGAAGTAACTGAGGTAAAAGAAGAGGAGGAAAAGGATGATCCAACCTCCATTTTTCCAATTAATGGTTGGAATCTCCATTTTAATGGAGCCAAGTGTCATTTTGGTGTCAGGGCAGGCATAATTATTACCTCTCTCGAGGGAAGGATTATGCCTTTTTCCTTCAAGTTAAACTTTGAATATACGAATAATGGGGCTGAATAAAAATCCCTTCTACTTGGTCTCATTGTAGCCAAAATAATGGGTGCTCTTAATATTAGGGTGCTGGGTGATTGGTAACTTATCATAAATCAGATATCTAAGGTATATGAGACTAGAGCTGAGTATTTACGACTCCACAAAACATCAGTGCTAAATCTAACAAAGGGCTTTGACTTTATATCGATTGAAGCAATTCCATGAGAGCAGAACATCCTTGTAAACTCAATAGCAACTTCCACTTCTCACTTCACTCCAAGAAATGAGTTGGAAGACATAAAATTCACAGTTTCAATTCGTGTTGAACCTTTGGTTCATAAAACATCGATAACTCCAATGTTGACATACATAGAAACTGAAAGCAAGTATGTCATTTCAGATCATGTTGACATGTACAAAGAAACTCTATGATATTTAAACACTCTTGTAGAATTACATCTTACTCATCAAAAGGTTGATCTTTCCCTAATTCCACACTCTTCTTCCTATTTTGGAAATCCCATGATAGAATCTCCCCCTGGGAAGGAACTCAAAATTTATGAGGTAGGAGAAGAGGGAGATTTAAAGTTACCTCTAGCCCCGCTTGAATTTAAGGAAGGAAATGCCTCCTTAATCTAGGGAATGATCAATATAAACATTGGGACAGAGGAGGAACCAAAATCCTTGAAACTGGGTTCCTCTTTAACTCATGAGGAAGTTGAAATACATACATATATCCTCAACTATAAGGAAATGACAAGAATTGCACCACACATTGCAGTTCACAACCTCTTCACCAAGCCAGATGCTAAGCCAATTAAGCAAAATTTAAGGCCCATGAAGCCAAAGTCAGCCCTCATGGTGAAGGAAGAAGTAATGAAACTCCTCTAGGTAGGGTTCATCAAGCTAGTTGACTACTCACAGTGGGTGTCTAATATCATCCCTGTTCTCAAGAAGAATGGAAAGATCCGCATTTGCATAGAATTTCGGGATATCAACATGGATTTTCCCAAATATCATTTCCCATTACCATTCATCGATGTTATTGTCGATGCAATAACTAGTTTTGATTTTTTGTCTCTCATGGATGGGTTTTCTCAGTACAATCAAATCAGAATATCTTAGGAAGATCAAACCAAAAATACATTCATAACTCCTTGGGGAACCAATAGTTATGATGTCATGTAGTTCGGGCTTAATAACATTGGTGCCACGTACCGATGAGCGATGAATTATATATTCCATGATCTTATACATAAGATTGTGGAATCCTATGCGGATGATGTTCTGGCTAAGGAAATAAAATGTTGCGATCACCTAGAGGTGCTTCGTATCATCCTTTCTCACTTAATCGAATACGACATCACGTTGAATCTAGAAAAATGTGTGTTAGGTGTAACAGGAGGAAAATTTTTGGGATACATCATATCTTCATGAGGGATTGATGTAGACCCAACCAAAATCCGAGTTGTACTAGAAATGACTCCACCATTAGATGATTCTTGCATCAAATATTTTCTTGGAAAACTCGATGCAATCCGAAGGCTTATCCCTGATATGGTATTTTCTATTCACCCAATCAAAAATTTGTTGAAAAAGGATTGTTGCATTAATTAGACAGAAGAATGCAATTAGGCATTTAAGTTATTTAAATGGTTCTTGTTGTCTCCTCCCACACTTATGCCACCTAAGTTAGATCACCCTTTGATCATGTATTCATGAGCTTTAGATGTCTCATTAGCCTGCATGTTGGCTCAAGAAGATGATTATAAAAGAGAACGTGCAGTCTATTTCATTATTCACACATTTCTTGATTATGAGACATATTATACACAAACAGAGAAGGAATGACTTGTTATAGTCTTTGTGACAAAAACTTAAGACATGACATGTTAAACCAAGAAACAAGGGTTTTTGTTAAATCAGATCACTTGCTTACGTTTCTCATGCAAGGATACTTATCTAAGAAGGTTAGACGCTTTATAACTCTGATAGGATACTTTGCGTTAACATTTGTTAATAAAAAAATACGTCAAGGGACAAATCATTGTGGGCTGGTTGGTTGACAACCCATTGGATGGAGCCGAGATAGCAAATTTAGAATTTCTTGAAGAGTGTGTATTTTGTTGAAATTAAGCCTCCCATTTCTATGTGTCTATAGTACACTGGTATCATTAATTTCATAGTGGACCATACATATCCAGAAGGGTCAACCTCGCAATAAAGAAGATGGTTACATATAATAATTGCCAAGTATGTCATCTTGGAATAAGTGCTCTATTGTAGATCCTTTGATGGAATGTTTCAAAGATGCGTTGACGAAGAAGAATCTGAAAATATTCTTTATGAATCACAAAGTAGAGTATGTGGAGGTCAATTCGGTAGCCATGCCACTACTCAAAAGATGCATCAGATGGGATATTTATGGCCCACAATAGAGCATGATGTGGTAGAGTTTATGCAAAAATGCCATAAATTTCAAGAGTTCTCCCATGAGATCCACATACCAACACAGACTCTACAACCAATTGCAACACCATGGCCATTTTCCACCTAGGGCCTGGATTTGATAGGGAAATTCTCTCCCTCATCAAAAAATTGTCATAACTTCATAATCACGGCCACAGAGTACTTTATTAAGTGGGTAGAAGCCATGCCTCTTACCACCGTGTATGGATCAGTAATTGCAAAGTTCATTCTGAACCAAATTATTTGTAGGTACAGAGTCCCACAAGTCATTATCTCAAATAATGGCACATCCTTCAAAAATGATGAAGTATGTGAACTGCGTGAAAAATTCAAAATAGGTCACCACAAAGCTTCTCTCTATTATCCTCAGACCAATGGATAGGATAATGCTACGAGTAAGAAATTGAATTCTATTCTCCTTAAGACTGTCAAGGTGAACAAACAAGATTGTCATTTTAAGCTTCTTCTAGCCTTATGGTCCTATCGGACATCATTAAGAACACCGACAGTGGAAACCCCCTTTTCTTTGGTATTTGGTGTAGAAGCAGTTTTACTGCTCGAAGTCAAGATACCTAGTCTCTGTATATCATTGCAAGGAATTCTGGGAGAAGAAGGCTATCAATAAGCATAACTCTCTTAGCTAGAAAGTATTGATGAGGCTAGAATTAACATTAAAGAATGACATATCGTTTACGCTGAACGGATGGCTCTGTAATACAACAAGAAAGTCTATGAATGTGAAATATATAAGGGATATTTGGTTCTAAGACTTGATAGATGAATAGAAAAAAAGACAATAGAAGGAAGGAAATTTTGACCCAGGTGTTTGGGTCCATATCAAGTAATAGAAGACTACAAAAATGGGGTATTTTTACTGTGTACACTAGAGGGTGAGGAGTTTAAAAAATATGTGAAATCTCTACACCTAAAGAGGTATTACACATGATCCATCAACATTTTCATATGTACATTACTTCATCTGCATTGCATTTTCATCTGCCAGTTCATTTTGTAAAATCTGTGATCAAGGGACTTATTCTTATAGCGATTTCTAAAAACTTTTAAAAATATTGGCAAAACATTCAAATCATACCTCTACAAATCTCCACAGTGTCATCAATTGTCTCCAAATCATTTCATCAATTCAAACAAGATAAGACAAAGCTTTGACAGTAACCATACCAAGGCCTGCATACTTGGTTCTACTTATAGTCTCTTTCTAGATTAGGTGTCTTTTCCTATAGTTTGTTCTAGAAGCTTCATGGTGTCACATCTATCCCATAAACATATCTTTGGAAATAAGAAAATTCTAGCCATTTTTCCTAGATAAATAATTCAAATGCAAATCCACATAAAATTTTATTTTACACATTTCTTTTCCCTACCAACCTTCGGTGTTGAGCCTGTGTCTCTTACTAGTGATGTAGGGTTGGGAAAGGAGAGAAATGCCCTTACTCACCTATGCCTTGTCCATGGTGATAAGCCCATACTTCCTATTGGTAGCATGGGGAAAGGTGTAGGGGGTCTCTTTGACAAACTTGAAAGTTAGAAACAATTCATTCAAATATTGTGAAATCATAAGTCAAAACAAAGTGAGTTAGATGTCCAAAATTCAAAAAGAGCTTAAAACCTCAAAACTGGATTTTGTCAACCAAGTGGCCATCTGCGGATCTAAGTATAGATAAACTGGAAATAAATTCACATTCTAAACTATGAAGCAAACTTGAGTAGAGTGAGGTTGTAGTGTCCCAATTTGGTTTTGTCAAAACCTTATCTTTCTCTCATCATTACCATTCAACAAATTTCATAACTTGTGCCCTTTCTAGCTCTTGGTGTTGAGCCCTTGCATCTTACTAGTTGCATGGGGTCATGAGTGGGAAAAATTCATACACTTATCATATCACTGTATAACCAAGTTTTTCCAAAAACAATATGAAGTACCAAAGGTTGTTTAAAGAAACTAAAGTTCAGCATTACAATGTGTTTGCATTATCATTTATCAACATTATAAAATATAAAAAGAAATCATTTTGTTCTCATTCACATCAGCTGCGTACATTGTGAAGAGCATAGAAAAGTGGAAGTTCTAAAAATCTAGAGTACACATGTGAGATGAGCCAAAAGGAATTCAACTAAGATACAAATAATTATCAAACCAAAAAGAAGAGTTTGTATATATCGTAATGAGTCAAGTTTGTGTACAATGGCATCATGTGTTGGAGTGGTCAAAACACTATCAATGAGCCTGAAATATACAAAAAAATCGTATAACGATCGAAAAAATCATGAAAAAGCAATAAAAGGCCCAGTGGCCTGTCAATCCCTTTAGGATCCCTCGGATGGTGCACTGTCATGTCCAGGACTCCTGCTGCAGCTATGACGATGAAAGGAATGAACCGAGTGGTGTGAGTGCTTGTGGTGGCAGCCGCTGGCCATGGTCTCACTACGAGAGTGGCTCCACCTCATCATTCACTCAGTTGTCTCATACCCAGCCACCTAAGTACAAAGGGAGGTCATCACCTCTGCTACTCTCCATACAGGTGCAAACACATTAGTATGTCTGTTAGCTACTAGTAGCTGGTCTGAATCCTCAGTCAGCTTGGCTCGGGTCTTCCCTGAGGGGATCAATAGGGCATCCATGCACACCCATTGAATAAGCTCTCGCCACTCCTGTGTAGTCACTGCAAGAAAGAAAAGAAGAAGAAACAATGAGTTAGAAAATTAAAAAAATAAAACAAAAAGAAATACCAGCAGACATTTCCAACTAACATTTCCAAATAAAAAATTCAAGAGAAGAGTGTCAACATACTTAGATCTCCAAGCATCCAGGTTGGATCAGTGGTTGCTGCTACTAATGGTGGCTGCGGGGCCTCCCCAAAGCTAGAGGTGAGATGATGTCCTATCACAGACTCATCATCTCCCTCTCCATCTCAAGGAAGTGGTGCCTCCAAGACCAAGGTCTCTCTCTCCACACTTGCCTCCTCATGTGTCACTCTTAGTATATCCTGAGATCACTCTCCTCCTCCTCCATGTGGGCTGCCCCACCAGCCTAACTTCCTGATCCCTCATACCTCGTCTCCTCTCCGGCCGACTCCTCCTTGGTCTCATCTCATGTGTACTCCTTAGAACTAGAGTCTACATTTATAGGCTCATCCTCCTCTCCATTGTGAGCAGGAGCAGCCACAATCTAGAGTAAAGGTGCTCGAGGAGTACCAAATTCTTGTCAGGCATAGACAACACACCTAACTATAATGGGAACACCTAGAGTAACCACAATCTAGCCAGGGTCCCCTCTAGGGCCCTTCCGGGCCTCTTGAATGGTCATGTATACTAGTGCCACTGGAGGAACCATAATTGTATAAGGGAGTCCAAACTGCTGAGGAAATGAGTCAAATGAATGAATCTCAACTCTCCCTACCATGTCAACTAATTTCCCTATGGTAGAACAAACCACCACCATGGTCACCTCCTATCCCCACAGTCCTACCATGTCCTAGTAGGGTGTGGAAACCATGTCTGTCATGGTCAAAGAATCCACTAGCTAGTGTGGGGTCTAAAGTACTGACATCCCTTTCCACCTCATTGCCCCAACAACCCCTGGATCCAACACTAATATTCCCCTTCCATAAGGGGCAATGCGCTCATACACCCAACTCATGACTAAGGTAGGGTGGCTCAGTGACTGGACCTATAGCCTGATGACCGTGTATAGGTCATGATATGTAGTCCCCAACATGTTTGCTCCCTAGGTGTAAATATGGTCATGTGCCTCAATCTAAGTAATAATGGGAGCCCAACAGTAGAGTAGTGTGTCACCTCCCTTGTCCCTGATTAACCGCAAGGCCAAGATACCCATGATGGCCTTGTGGATAGTGGGGATGGGAGTAGTAGGAATGGATCAAACCTTGACCCCCTTCTTCAAACCAAAAGAGACTGTGGCATCCCCCATATAAGTGGCCCATAGAGTCATCTTGGCTCTAGATCTTGCTATCTCCAGGGTCAATCTCCTCCCAAGTATCAAGAGCCCAAGAATGTGGTATACGTCCCCCAGGGTGATGGTCCACTCACCCCTGGCACCTGGAAACCAAAAAGTGTTCTGGTCTGTATCCTACTAAGAAAACAAGTCACATAGTATGTGACTAACAGGAGTGACATGGGGCACCCATGCAATCCTCAAGATCCCTGCCTACTGGAGAGTGTCCATCTCAACCTGAGTCAATTGATCTAAAATCCCTGGGAGCTAATCACACTCCCACTCATGGATCTTACGGATGTACTCCTCTTTCTTCTGCATTCACCAAAACATAGAAAAAGAACAAGTTAGTAACGTATATCAAAAGATAAGCTCACCAAAAACATGAAAAACATCAAAAATCAAAAAAATCAAGTTAACATGCATTTTGGTCATTTTGTCCAAAATCCACCCAGTTAAGGCGGTGGTCCCATGACCACTGGGTGGCGGTCAACGATTTTCTGAACCGTCTTTAACCCTAAAAATTCTCAAAAACACAAAAAGAGACCATTTTGGATGAAATAAAAGACTTCCCCATGGGCTCCCCCCTTAGAGACTCATTTAAGACAATAAATTTTGAAAATAATCCCCCCTAGGTAAACTTTTTTACATTTTTACATTTTAGGTTTGAAAACATAAAAGTGAAAAAAATCAACCTTAGAACATGCGTTGGTCAATCTCCCGCTTGTGGAGGCATGATCACGATCTCGTAATAGTTGTTTTGGTTATACTCTTGTCGAAAATGGTCACAGTGGGTCTAGAGCTCCAAAATCAACAAATCAAATAAGCGCAAATGAATTGGAAAATGAGTTCATTTGATATATATATGCTATTTAAACCTCATTTTGAGTGTATGTGTTCACAGGGTTGGAGCATTGGTGCAGGTATATCTCTATATCCCATCACAAATGGTAAGTCCTCTATCTTGTCATTTTGATTTAGTGTTTATTTTTTGTTATTTTATCTATCTACACTTGATTCTTCTTTCCCTCTTGCAGGTATCGGGAGCTTGGATGGACGATGATTTTCAACACATGGGCATTTCAGGTATAGCTTCTAATTCCCCATTTCAGGAACGCCATACTCGAACTCTACATTTTATGCCTTTTCATGGCTAAGACGCTTCTCCGAGGGGGCAATATGTATACACCCAAAATTACATGTGCTACATTGTCAGAAAAATGGTTATGAAATTCCCCAATGATGATTCACATCCTTTTAGAAGATGTTCAAGCTCCTAAACCCATATGTAGTGTATATTTGTAGCCTAGACATCCGTACATAGCTTTTCCACACTTTTTCCAGTTTCCCGCTTCGTTCTGTGCATGTTTTGGCCATTAGTGTCAGGACCGCCACCCTACTTGGGTGACGGTTTTAAAACCGCCGCCTAACCAGGAAGTGCGGTGGTCCTATCTACTAGGGTTTTCTATTTTTCCAGATTCATGCGTGTTTTTAACATGCGACGATTCACTTAACTTCACTTTTAGGATGTGTTTGTGAACCAATTTGTCTAAAAATAGTTTTGATTTCTTGGTTCTCCTTCCCTCTTCTATTTTTGCATGTGATTTAGTTAGTTGGAACTACCTCTTCTTACCTTGTGCATGAAGGCACATCCCAACCCCAATTCTTATATATTCCATACTCATGTTCAAGAAAAAGGCCTGAGAATTTTTGTATGTATCTTGTATAGTATTATTGCCACAATCTTGTTAGGAATTGCATAGCCAAGATCATATCTCTTTTTCTATCTCTCTTTTACCTGCATTGCAAACAAACTACCTTCAAGCTACTATTTCTCAAGCATCTTCTTCTATTGTTGTTCTTGCATTCCCAATTCCTTGGACTCATATGAACACACAAAGAAAGAAAGGAACAAACTTAGGGGACAAACACAAATACAAATAGATTTGCCAAAGCTCGTACGTATCCAGGTTGGAATTACTTGTTTGTTTGCTTCATTTTCCAAATTATCAATTTTGAATTGTTAGTTTCAATTACATATCAAATAGAGTAGTAAAATTGTTCATTTCAATTTATTAAGCAATTACAAGTAGATCAAATAATTAAAAAATTTCCTCTTTGACATTACCAGGGAAGTTGTGGGGAACAATAGCTCTTTTAGGGTCATGATTTTTTCTTCACCTCTTAGGTAGGGTTTGAAGGGTTTTGATTAAATTAGGTTATTTGTTTTAGATTTAGATTCACATATTCACATAAGTAACCAGCTACATCTAGTTGATTACTTGTCTTTAGTTTGTTTATTAGATTAGAACACATTTCTTAAAAACTAGAAAAGATAAAAAACATTTACTTTTGTTAGATTAGTTTACTTTCATTGCTTTTCTTATGATAAATTAGTGAAAACACAAAAAAATAGATTAGATTATAGTTCCTTTAATAGTTAGTTTATTTTACCAAGATCATTTCAATTTCATTCTGCATGACCATCAATGACCCACAACAAGAAAAGACTTATGGTTGTGATCCTTTTAGTCCCAAAACTCAATGGGATAGAGTTGATAACAGACATTGATACAAGTTTGACGTTTGACATTCCTACACACACCCACTACATTCTATGATAAAATAGAACTAAACATGACACGCGTTAAATCACTGTTTTCTAATAAAGCCTACAATTATTGGACTACTCCTAGCAACAAGGTTTAATTATGTGCATGACCATAATAGGACCATAACCTCTATGAGTTTTCAGTTGTGATCCTCAGGTCCCGTAACCCAATGGGCATGTTAACCAATTATATATCGACACTGGTTTGCATGCATTAGTATTTATATCATCACCACTTCCACCTGATATCATTTGACAACTTTCATTATTGAACATGGTAGCCGATCATGCTAAGACCTTCTAGACCAGAATGGAAAATAAACCATAGTCCCTACAACTTCATTATTCCTCCCATTATTACTTCCATGACCTCATCTCGAAATCTATATGAGACACCCACAGGTCATTTTCTGTATGTTCAATAATTACTGAATATAATCTTGATAGTGCTCAATATTGACTAGAGTCTCCGAGAAGCTATCATATCAGATCAATAAATCATGCCACATCAAGTTAGGAGAGCATTCTTTGCCTTATATTTGCAGATCCCATTGTTTTTTGTCGGAGATATAAGGTTACCTCATTATCTTATCCATCATCACCACGCATACACATCCATTTCCCTTCTACATTGGCTATCTCTTCATGACCTCGGGAAGTTGGGTGCGAAGAAGGTCATGTGTTGATTTTCTTTCATACAGGTAGTCATGGATAAATTTTGACAGATTTTTTTATATATATTTTTAGGTGCTTGGATGAATGGTGCATCAAAAATAGATTTCACATGAAAATATGAGGTGATATTAGATTACATTGTGTTTTGAAACTTTAAGGTACTGTTTTTGCTTCACGGGAGAGGTAAAAGTGAGAAGAAGCAAGAAAAAATTGTTAGTTAAATTTATGATTTTAAAAAACATGGGGGGTGGGGAAAAATTTTGTGTCCCAAATATCACCACTATCTCTGGGACAATTGGGATAGTAAAATTTTCCCTGCACTTTGAGCCTGACAAGTGGTGGAACGTGATTCAGGGTGATGGGAGGATGAGAGAGAAACACTCTAGCACTTGGAAGGAGAAAAATATGGTCACATGGTGAACCTAGGAAGGGACTGAAGGTGGGGAACATTTTTTTGTCCCAAATTTCCTTATTTTCCCAGACAGTTGGGATAGTTGGGGCATAAAATGCACCCAAGGGTTAAAAGGCCCATATTTAGCCAATTTTGCATACTTGGTTGCTTAGTACCTTGTCGGAAAGGAACAGGGTCACATGATGGTCCAAGGGATTCATTTTATAGGTAGGGAAAATTATTTTGTCCCTAATATCCCTAATTTCCCCATTTTCCTAGACAGTTGCGATAGTCAAGACACCAAAATGTGTCAGCCTTCCTAACGACAAATTTGACCAACTCCTAAAACAATGAACTGAAGTTTCCCGAAGTTTTAGGAGGTCATTTTGGGTGCAATGTTATATAAATTTGACTCAAAATACTATTTTGAGATCAATGGGATGGGCTTAAATACTTTATTCTAAATACTTCTCCAAAAATGCTAGTTTTTTTATCCAGGGCCATGAGCTGAGTGTGCTAATATTGGTATGCCTTAAGAAGTGTTTGGGTTTTGAGAATAATGTAAAAACTCCTCCATGTAGAGGGTAATTTTATGTTTTCGAAGGTAAATTTTTTTCCTCTTGTCTCATCTCGGAGCTCCCAGAATATTCATTTGAATTTTAGGTGTTTTTTACACTACAAACTCCTTAAGCCTCCAAAACCCACTTTCACTGTTTTGACTCCAAAACCTCTAAAACTTTCCCAAATATTCCTAAACCTATTCCATTGCATTTTATAATATTCAATTACATATCCAAATGAATTTATGCTTCTTGATCAACCTGTAATGATGCACAATTGTCTCAGAAAGGCCAGGGAATAGCCTTTCTAGGCCTAGTACAAATTTCCTCTTTTGACAACATTACACTAAATGGACTAACTGGCCTCATGAACACATTTTAGACACTTGGGGAGGATGTTAATCATATTATGAATATTTTCAAAGATGGAGGGGTCATGACATAGAATGCGTGATGATCCAAAGGATGACTCAAGAATTGATTCGAGCAAATTTTTGACACTAGGGTATAGTTGTTTTCATTGCTGAATTTTTCCCTTGCAAAAACACATGACAACAACTAGTTATAGATTTAGGAAATGTTCTAGATTGAGTGAAATGAGAAAATGGAATACATGAACCCTAGAATCTCAATAAACTGCATCGATTAGTGCCTTTTCCATTGGGCTACAAATTCATTTCTTCCAAAAAACACAAACAAACAAACATAATAATAGAAGGGAAACACACATGACAGAAAGGGAAACTATATACAGGGGAGAAAAATTTATAGAGGTAGGGAACTAATCTACACAAACCAAGAGATGGGTTGGGAGAAGTACATACCATCATGGAACAACATACTAAAATACAGCCTCCGGAGCTCTAAGATCACTATTTGGTCATACCATGCTCCTGTGATGACTTTGCAAGGCTTATGAAGAAGGAAAAATTATAAGATTCCATCCTCATACTTGTATTATACTAAGAAAATTCTTTCATTCACTAAAAATTGTGTTACCAGGTTGAAATTCTTGCATCTTGTGGATTCCACTTGATGTTCTGTGATCATGAGACACCATTCCTCCATGTTATCGAAAGTGGAAATGTTGCATTTACCTTAGAAACATTAATCATCTTTGAATTGTAACCTGAAATCATATTTTGAGTCCATGGGGCACACAAAGGAATTGAGAACAAGTTGCTTCACTTCCCGATAAACAACTTCTTCAAAAAAATTCCTTTTTTGTCTTGAGCAAGTGTTTTCCAGAAGAGGGGCCACATCATTGACAAGGAGGTATTCATCATCCTCGATAAAATGTTATAGCATGGAAACATTTTTAAGAAAAATTGGAGCTTTGGAAATGGTGAGTGCAATCTGATTTTCAATCCTTCACAAGAATCATGCATATCATTTCTTTGTTTCCCAGAAAAATTGTTATTAATACCTAGTAGTTCAAAGTTGACCTTGATGTCATTTTCAAGACTGATTTCCTTGATTTTTTCATAGAAGCATTCAACACTCTTGAATGAATATTGTAGTATGGATTCTTGTTCTAAATTTATAGGACATCCAAGGGTTGTAAGACCAATTTGAACTTGACTACACTCACGAAACTCCTGCAAATTTTCACTTTATTCTAAATAACTACCTTTGATGAAAATTAGCAGTTTTCCTTACTATCATCCTCCATGATGGGGTATTTGTCTTTATGAGTGGGAATATTCATAGGATAATCAATAATCTCATTTCCTTTTCATTCATGATCTTCTTCACAAAGCAAGAAATAGGGAGACTTACCTTCACCTTCATGTTCACCTTCCCAGGCTTCAAAAGGCACATTGAGATCATCTACTTTCTCTATCTCATTATCGAACACTGGTGCATAGAAATGAGAAACACAACTTACTTCATACCTATCCTACATTTTCATTTCCCGAGTCAGGATCTCAAGAATGAGTTAAGGGTCTTTAATTTATTTTGTAATCCTTAGAATGTCTTGTAGGGATTGTTATTCCAAGTCTACCATATACTCATTTTCACCTTCACTAGAAGAGTCATTGTATTGTGGCTCAAGAATATGGTTGAAAATATGATCCATGCATGGCCACACTTCATTTGAAGCATCTTTTTTTTCATTTCCTAACCTTCTTATCATCCAAGGTTCACCTTATTGCAAGAATGGGAATATCTAATTTTCAACATTCTATGTCAAAGAGAAGAGATCCATGCTACATAGGAATGACACACCTTTGAGGTCAAGATCCATTTCATCATCCTCATGAAGGGGAGTAGATAACCATGTTGGGGAAGAAAAACCTTCAATTTCATCTTGACCATTTCTTGTAGCATCTTCTTGCTCATTTGGAAAATGAAATATTTCATACTCCCCATGATTATCAACATTATGCTCCTTGAGTGAGAATGGTGGAGTTAGCTCCTCAAAGAGGTTATGATCCAGTTGTTCATCCTCCTTGGTGTCAAGAAATAAATTGAATTCTTCCATTTTTTCATCCATGATTGAATTAGAAAGATAATTTGATTCTTCAACTATCTCCATTCATCATTCAACATTTCTACATCACTTGAAGAATCCAAATTGAAAAGAAGATTATCCACGATTACCTCAGATTCATCATCTTGATTCCAGGATGAAGGATTACTTTCTCATACATCTTCATGACTGATGGAGTCTTTAGCAAGCATTGGGTCATCCATTGTACAATAAGAATCTTCTTTTCTAGAATTCATTGTTTCATCGTCGAGCTTTTCCTTGAGCCAGAATGAGTTGATGAATGGAGGTTCAACTATCATGTTTTATTCATCATCATCTATAGTGCTGATTTTATTTTTGTTAGAAGGTTCAAGGATATGGGAATCATCAAAATTTCATAAGAATCTTCTAGGTATGAACGCCTCGTAGTGCGTACAATCATTGGGATCTTCTTGATTTTCTTTTTCCTCAACATTACGAAGTGCCTAAAGATGTTCATATCTTCTTTGTAAGGACATTTCATACTTCCAAAATTCATGATAGGCTTTCAGATCAGAATTTCCTTCTTCTACACTCAAAAATATTTGCTCATACTCTCTTCTCAAAACATCGATTTCTTCATACACTTATACAAGAATATCATCTAGAGGAAGGGAGATGAAGGAAATTTTTCTCAAATTATTAGTGAGCTATGCGAAGTTGAAAATTTTACCTTAATTGGATTTTACAACATCATGTCCTTCATACAACATTTGGTATCTCTTATGGATCTTCATCATCCATATCTTGGATTCTCGATCATTAGCAACAACAATTCCCATTTTATTTCC
This sequence comes from Taxus chinensis, assembly GCA_019776745.2. Classification (NCBI taxonomy): domain Eukaryota; kingdom Viridiplantae; phylum Streptophyta; class Pinopsida; order Cupressales; family Taxaceae; genus Taxus; species Taxus chinensis. The sequence continues at coordinate 245,597,391 of CM034152.1, read as the reverse complement.
TTTAAAAACACTCTTCTTGAATTATAACCACCATGACTTGATCACAGGTTCTTCACAAACAATAATTTTCTCAATTCTGGAAATTACTTTTCTAGATACTACAGAGATGGTACGAACCTTCTTTCCTTTAACTTTCTTGGATTTGTAAGAGATGCTCCAAAATGATGGTTGATCAAAAATTTGCATTTCTTGGCATTCATCATCTTATTCTTCTTCACTATCACTCATTGGTACCTCACTCCAATCTAGAAATTTCTTCATTGTGTTGCAGGAAACGAACATGATACGAATTTGTTCCTTGATAGAGCCACCTTCAAAAATTGATTTTTCTTTGAAATTTGATTATATATATTATGGAGATATTTTGCGGGTGCACTTGGAAAAGTATCTCCCCAGTAGAGTCATCAAAAACTATTGGTGAAATAAATTGTCAATATAAAAAATTAGGTGTTTCCACCAACGCTCATGGGGCTAGGTCCCTATGCATTGAATGGGATAACTTTATTATTGAAATGTAAACTAATATATTCCTAATCTAATTTTTTTGGGTTAGCCAAGTATGCCAAGGATCCCATAGGTGTAATCCACTGAACCTACGGTGAGTGCTTGCACAGGGTGCAAGGGAAGAAATTGCAGCGTTGAGGGGTGAAGGAGATAAATTAAACAAAAGGGAGGTTATTTTTATGAGTAGGCACAAGTAGAATTCACACCCAATAACCAGAGTAGTTGAAAATTCAATTAGAGGAAAATAACAATGAAGTTATTTAGTGAGACAAAAAAAGCCCACATAGACACACAGTTCTTTGAGGCCCATTCATTGAAGATACAAAGTTCTTTTTTGTCACTGTACTTACAAAATGCATATAAAAGAGAAAATAGAGGTATACATAGGAAAGGGAAATTGAAGAAATGTATATTTTATTTCTTGTGCATTGATGATACAAATTTCAACAAAAAAAATCCACAATTGCTACCCAAGAGTTAAACTTTCAGGATCTCTTGGAATGGAGAATACATCCCAATTTATAACAATGCGAATTGACCTTTCAGCTGTAGAAACCCCAAATTTACAGACATGTTTCTACGTGTTCCCAGTTCACTTCCTAATACGCCCTGTTATTCACCCATTTGTGATTAATTGATTAAATTAATTAATTCATACACATTGTACCCCTTTCGATTAATTAAATTAATCCCACGTATCCTTTTTACCCCTTTAGCTAGGTCAATTGTTTTTTTTAATTAAATAATTAATTAATTAAGTGTGTGAACATCCTAGTCAACTTCCACTTGATCAACATCCACCTAGACTCCACTTGGACTCCCTATCCTTATCCTAGTTAACTGCACTTCTAGAATCCTAGAAAGGTGGGGGCAATTGAATTGCATGTACAACCACCTTTCCAGATGTAGCTTTTTGCAATTAATTCATTTACTGCCCCCAACACTACTATAACTTCCTACAATGTTATTTTTAGCATATGCATTCATCTGTATGTAACCAAATTTAAATATGTTTACCTCTATAAATTGCAGGCTTACCTTGTGTACAAATCCTCTTGAATTTAAAGTACAAAAACTCTGCTAAATTTTATTGTGTTTGTAGCATTTGCATCCAAAGTTTGGAGAACATTAAAGAGCACCCACATTCATTTCTAACATTCATTTGCAAGGTTCCGCAGACAAAGTCTCCACAACCTTACTAAGGTTTGCATTGAAGGAAGTGCAGGAAAGTTTTTCTTTATTAATTGTTTATTTTTCATTAGTGTAGTTTTTTTCATAGCTTACATTTTGGCACACCCGGTGGGACTCACACCCCATTGTATTTCATTTATGGTTTCTTTCCTTTTTCCTGTGTTCTTCATTTCATAATAGCCTTATTGTTTTTCTAAATCTCTCACAGGTGAATTGAGAAGTTATCCAAGTGTTTACATTCATAGGAAAGTGTTTTTGTAGTTTCTGGAAGTTACAGGAAGTTGTTTAGTTTAATTTTTTGTTTTCTTCTAGTTTATCATTTTCTGCATTTCTGTTTATTTATTTTGTCGTACCAGTCTCTATTTTCTTTATATTTTTTCTCTTGGTTTGTGTGTAGGTAAGTAAATCCACTTTCACATTCTGCAACACTTGCAAAAAAACAAAAACAATACACAACCACCATATAGTTAGATTTTTATTTTAAAAAAACAACAATAGCAAAATTTACATTTCTAATATATATATATATATATATATATATATATATATATATATATATATATATATATTATTCAGAAACTAGATTAAAAAAAACTTAAAAATAAATAAATACACAAAACTCCTAGATCCTAGACTACACCTCCCTCACCTCTCCCTTCCCCTAGATTGTCCATCTCGGCCAAGCTGCCCCCCATTCCCCACTCCCAGTGACCCCAACTCCCACATTAAACGTTCCTACCCTCACCCTAAGCCCTTGCCTAACTACCCACCCCATCCCGTTCCCCACCCCCATCCCTGTCCTCACTACCCTACCCAATCCACAGACACAATTCTACCCTCTTAGCCCACACCACCCTATGCCTCGCCCACAGACCCCATCCCAACCCCACGCAAATCTCTCCCCATCCCTGACTACCTCGATTGAGCCCTCAACTCAGCCCCTCCCGCACCCTCAACGCACTTTTTCTCCTCCCCTCTACTCACACCTCACCCACAGTTCAGACCGATCCCTCCCCACCCGGACCAAGCCCTCCATCCTTACCTTTCTTCTCACTCACCGAGCTCCTCCATCACTTCAACCTGCACACACACACAGACACACCAAGCCACATTACAATAAATTAGGTTTTTAAGTTTATCTTGTACATGTTTATAGTTTTAGTTTTAGGGTTAGGTTTTTCTTTTTTAAATTTTATTATTTTTATTTATAATTTCTTATTTTTAGTTTACGTTCCAATTAAATTAGTTTCATTATTTATTTTTATTATACTAACTGTGCAAGTTGTAGCCTTAGTGTTATTTGACGTTTCAGTTCCATTTTTGTCACATTTTTAGTCACTTTTGCACAGTTTCATCATTTTTGTTTATCGACTAACCCTTTCTAACATGTTTTTCATGCTCTCATTTATCATTTTATTTTGTTTTTGTGAAGCTAACCATGATGCGATCATGCATATGCTCTTCCCTCGCACTTTTCTAAGTGATCTTGGGAATTAGAAACGTGGTTGCTTCTCTTTTTTTTGTTTTTGTGGAATTAATGTTTCACTTAATCAAAGCCAACTCACACGTATGCTCTTTCCTTGCACTTTATAAGTGATCTTGGAAACCAAAAACATGAGTTCGCTTCTATTGTTTTGTTTATTTATTTATTTCACCTCATTCCGAAAATATTTCTAATTCTTTCTTGCAGGACCCACTCTCACGAAGGTGGATTAAACACTTACAAAAACTACTAACTATATATTTCCAAAGGAGTACAATCAAACCACATTAAAATCCAAAGATAAAAAAAAAACCACATTCAAAACATTGTATTTGCAAGAGCTACGGATCGACCACTTAACTAGAACATAACCCCCTTGGCATAAGCCTTAAGCTACAACAAAGAGGGTGGTTTTAGGAACCCCAAAGTAGTCCACACCTTGAGGGAACTGGTGGATGAAACTGGAAACTTTGTATCCTACTTGGATAGTAAAGCCTTGTGAGTTAGAGTCATGGATATCGTTAGTGGTGACCCCACTGCGATTCATTTTTAGCAAGATCTTTGCTCATGGTTTTAAAGGGGGTAAACTAAAGTTGTTAGCTAGCAATAGATTCGTGCTTGCTCAGATTTTTTGTTGACACCTAGTTAAGAGAGCTACCCAAGAAGCCAAACATTGTCCAAACCAATCTAAGGTAAAGGCCACAAAAAACATTCAAACAAAAACTTCTTTTTCTATTTTCTTCTTTTGTTTTTCTTTCTTTTTGTAGTAGTGTCCACACTCGCTTTTTCCCAAACACTCCTTGTTTGGGATCCATCTTTCACTTTTCTTATCTTTTTCTCATTTTCCAAACAATCCTTGTTTGGATTATACTTTCATTCTCATTTCATCTTTTCTCATCCTCTTTTTCATCAGTCATTCACTAACCTTCATTTTACACTCAAATTTCCCCTTTTCAGAAATTTAATCTCTTTTTCATTATTTCAAACTTTTCATCCTCATTTCCTTCTCCATTTGATCTTCTTCAATTCATATGGAGTTCTCTTTCATTTATTTGAGACTTCCTCTTTCAAAGTCACCAAAGTCTTCTATACTCACCTCATTTTGATTTTATCTCCCATTTCATTCAACACTTAAACATTTGGATTACATTCCCCAAAGTTTGAGTTTCCATCTTCTTTTCGACATCAAGTCTTGAGTTCTTGATATCCATGTCCTTGCTCAAGGAATTTCATCTTGCGACTAACATATTAACAGTGTTGTGTTCCACTTTGTCACAACTCAATTTCATCACCCATTATCTTCATTCTCTTCTTGCATCCTTTAGTTTGACATTATCATAATTAAACTATACGTTTGCTTTCTTCACGTCTCTAACTTGACAAAAAAATTGTTGTGTTTTAGATACTTCATCATATCTTATTTTCTAACACTTATGTTATCAATATTTGAGTCTTATCCCTTCATTATTCTCTTCCTTCTTAACTAATTATTGTTAAGGGTTGAGCACATCACATACGATTTGACTCCTTTTTCATACCCTCTTCCCATCTAGCATTCACTTTTGCTAAGTGGTAGAGTGCATGTGCAATCAATTTATCCTCGCTACTCCACTCTAGCATTCACATTATTACAGGGTGATAACATTTGGAATTTTTTCATTATAACTCTCCTCCATTCTAGCATTCACTTTGTTAGAGGATGAGAACCTTCACCACATCAAACCACTCTTCCATCTTGGCATTCACTTTTTCAAGGGTTGAGTTTATCAAATAGTTTCACATGCTTCCATCTTAATATTCACTTTGTTAAGGGTTGCATCATTCATATCTTCCAAAATTATTTCCCATCTTAGCATTCACTTTGTTAAGGGACAAGTTATTATCAAACTTAATCGCACACCACTCTTTCATCGTCACATTCACTTTGCTATGGGTTGAGTTATCTTTCATATCTCTCTTTTTCCCCCTCCCTTTTTAAAAATGGTGGGGACACGGCACAAAGATTATAGTTCTTTTGGAAGTGGCGAATGAAATTGAAATCATTTTGTAAATTTTGATAGTGATAATGACCAAAACTCCGAGGATGATTAGAATGACATCTCACTCGAAGAACAATCCCACATTGAAAATATTTTACGTATGTATAAGGACCAATTTTTTCTTTGTCTATTTGAGATGGGAGAAATTACACTCTGATTTCGATAAAGATAGTCTACAAACATTACTTAGAAAGCCACCACCTAACAAGGGTGAATCTTTCATTTTAAAAAACAATGACAATGAGACAGGCCCTAGTCATACAAACAATGATGATCGAAACAAGTCCACTTTGAACAACACAAAAGGTGATAAATCAAACAAGGACAAATCTAACAAAGAGAACAAAGGAAAATCAACTAATTCGGCCATCGATTCCACTCAAATCCTCATGAATCAAATTAATGACATGGATAAATAAATTGTTATCTTAAATTCCAAAGTCATCAATGAGTCCCATGACAATGAGGCACCAAATAAAATTAGTGATGCTTCATTTAAGAGTCATACTACGCATACAAAATATAACAACTCTACAAGAGATGGTTCCTTATCTTTCTTATAGAACAACTCACCGTTTTCCCAAGAATGGAAAATGATGAAGGAAACCATCTCAAGTATGTAGCATCAATGCAAACAATGCAACTTTGAAGAATTGTGTCCTTACCCATTTGATTAGGACATTTTACACATCCCCTTTCCTAAATATTTTGAGACACCCAAATTTTAAAAATACAAGGGAAAGAATGATCCTAAAGATCATATCAAGGAGTTGTATATGGATTTACAAGAGGTGGCCTATAGTGATGTCTTATTAATGTGTCTCTTTGCACAAAGTCTAGGAGGACAAGCCTTGGACTAGTTTCTACACCTCCCCAAGGGATCTATACAAACTTTTGCGGACCTCTCAGAGAATTTTTTTAAACATTTCTCATTCAACCTAGACTCTAAAATTACAATTATGGACTTGTGTAATGCCAAACAATGAACAAATGAAACCTTTACACAATTTCTAGAAAGATGGTGTGGGATTGCTAGTCATTTCCCATGCTTCATGCCTGAGAAATAGCTAGTGAGAATATTTGTACCTAATCTCAACAGTGAGCTATCCTTTCACATGCAAATGCATTACCTTAATACTTTTGAAGAAGTTATTGAGAAAGGATCACAGAATGAAAAATACCTTGTCACAAAAGGTTTGATCAAACCTCATTCAAAAGATAATGGGAAACATAGTAACCATCGTAATAGCTCTCAACAAGACAAATATAAACATGTTAACCACAATCATAATATGGTCAATGATGGTATTATAGACAATCGCAATGTCCACAACATCTAAAACACTCAGACTAGACCAAACAAAGGTAAACAACCTCTTATTGTTTCTAGCAAAGAAATTTCGTCCTCTCCTAATTCTAAGCGAAGTTGTTTCACTCCTTTGGGAGAACCCCTACCAAGTGTCCTCCAACAACTCATTAATGTAAACATGGTTACTTATCCCATCACCATACTTTGGGTTGAGGGAAAACCCAAACCTACTTGGTATAAAGCTGATACTTATTGTGATTTTCATTGCATTGATGGTCACCCAATTGATTGATGCTTTTGCTTACATCACTTTGTACAAGATCTCATTGATATTGGAGATATCACTGTTGAAGAACCATCACCAAATAAAACACCCAAAAACAATATTAAGGTGTTCTCAAACCCATTTCCCAAACATGGCAGTGACAATAAAAATGCTGACAAAGGTCCCTCTACCAATAATGTTGATTTCAGTTCAATTATCTCATTTATTGAGGAAGTACCATCTACAATGGAAACCATTAAATTCAAACCTTCAAGTAATGTTGTGACCACATGCCAAAGGAAGATATGGGTTCCTACGGAAAACCAACCTTCTACGTCTTCTACAGAACCTCAAACATCCAAATCAGCAGCTCCTTAAAATTAAACGTTAAATTCTAATGTCAAATCTTCCACTCCAGATTAGTATGACTTCATCAAATAATTAACAACCACACTAGTGCATATCTCTCTCATGGAACTACTACAAGAGTCACCTAGCTTTCAGGATATTCTCATTCGTGCTCTAAATGAATTGTGTGTTCCTCATACTCTCAATTTTCAACAGTTTCAGGCTATTATCACAAACCTTACGCCTAAAATTCCTATCCTATATTTTGGCCCTCAAGATATGTTGAAACCAAATATGATTAACAATAAATCCTTGTACATCGAATCCTACGTTATGGATCATAAATTCAAGAAAGTTCTTATTGACAATGGAGCAGATCTTAACATATGTTCTATAAAAATGCTCCTCTTCCTTGATCATAAAATAGATTAATTAGACCTTAATAACATTACAATTCATGGTTATGATAATAATGAATTCCATTCTTGTGGTATTATCACTCTTCGCATACAAGTAGGCTCATAGCTCTTTGACACTGTATGTCATGTAGTTGATGCAGAAACATCATATAACCTTATTTTGGGTAAACCTTGGATACATGTGATGCACACAATACCTTCCACCTTCCATCAATGTATAAAGTTTCCACATAATGGTAGAGAGTTCACCATGTGTGGAAAACTGACCCCTTTCAATACTGTAGGTTTTTCGAAGCAAGGTATAAAAAGGTAAATTATTTTCCATCTGCTGATAGCACAACTGGATCTAGCACAACTCCTATTGTTACCAACCCTATTGACCCCGATATAATATTGATCCCTCATACTTCCATGTCTTTCTCTGAAGCATTTACATCTAAGGTGTTACCGGAAGTTACGTTCTCTCATAAAGGCTTAGGTGAGTACACACTTGACAATACATTTCTTGTTGGTAAAATCCCATTATCTCCTCAAAATTATGGGAGTCATAATGCTCCTCATCTACAAGAACCTCCAGCTTACTATCTTGGATACACTCTTTGGAGACAATATGGATATCTAGAAGATGAACACATTTCAATGTCTGACGACTCTTGGCTATGTGAAGACAGGATGGCAGAATGCTACGAATCCACTTATTACACCAAGGGCCATATAATGATAAAAAAACATGAACTAGAAAGGAAGAGGCCTTGGCCCAAAAGGGCATGGTGTTCTTGAACCTATGAATATCAAGTCTAATCTTTAAACATATGGTCTAGGATATGAGACATACGAGAAGATGCCTATAGCCTTTGATGTGTTACCTAGCTATGAGGACTCAGACTCTGAAGTTGAGACTAGTTCCATATAAATCCTTTTTAAAGACCTAGTTGAGACTACAATTTTTCAGGAATACTTATTTTTTCAAAACCTTGATGTTGTTTATCATCCCCTCATTGATCAGGACCAACATTTTAATATTTACATGGACCACTTTCAAAACAATGAGGCCATCTAGAAGTTCCTCGGGGCTCAGGACCCTTTTCCCTTGTCAGATTACAAGAAGGGTTTTGATATAAACCTTGATGCTACCACTTACTTCAGAAAAGAACTTACGATGTCCAATCCTAAAGAAAAATAAATTAAACACATAAAAAAGAAAAATTATATCTCGCATAGTGAAAACCTTTCTGAGGCATTATATGAGAAGCAAAAAATGAAATAGAAAAAGAAAGGAAAGGATGCATCTCCTAGTGAAAACCTTTTAGAGGCACTAGAGAGAGGAGATTCAAATCTATAAATATTAGAAAAATTACATAAGCCTATAACATCATTTCAAGATAATGACATTTCTAAGTTTGTTGGTAAAAGAGACAACAACCATTAACATTGGAACTAAAGACCAACCAAAATTATTACAACTAGGTGCCAATTTATCAAAAACCAAAATCAAAGACTTTAAAGCACTTCTAACTGAGTTTCAGGATGTATTTTCTTGGTCTTACAAAGATATTCCTGGCCTTGATCCTTCTCTTGTGGTGCACCCAGATGCTAAATCTGTAAAGAAAAAACTACGTAAAATTCATCCCAAGGTTGCATTGCTTGTTAAGGATGAACTACAAAAATTATTAGATGCAGGATTCATATGGTGCATTAACTACTTATATTGGATATCTAATATCGTACCAGTTGTGAAGAAGACCCCCGAAATCTGTATTTGTACAGATTTCCATGACATTAACAACGCATGTCCCAAGGATGACTTCCCTTTGCATAATATTGACATGATTATTGATTCTACTGCGGGCCATGAGATGTTATCCCTTATGGATGGTTTTTCTAGGTATAACCAAATTCAAATTTCTTAAGAAGATCAGCATAAAAAAAATTTTACAACCCCATGGGGGACATTTTGTTACAAGGTCATGCCTTTTGGCCTTAAAAACGTTGGTGTAAATTATCAACATGTCATGACTATTATTTTTCATGACTTTCTTCATGACATAATGGAGGATTATGTCGATGATATTCTTGCTAAATCAAAGACAAGAGTGGATCATCTATAATTTCTTAGGTGAATATTTGAGCGGTTAAGGTTTTGCAAGGATTTTCTTAATCCAAAAAGAATGTGTCTTTGGTGTTGTACTACAGGAAAACTTCTGGGATTCACTATCTCATGGAAGAGGAATTGAAGTGGACCTCTACCAAGAGGTCAAAGCTATAATAGATATGCCACCAACCTCAAAACCTTCGACAACTAAGGGTCCTATAAGGAGAAAATTACAGTCTCAGAGTTCGTTTGCTTTATCTCTCAATTGGTAGATAAGTGCCATCAATTCAACTAGCTGCTTAAAAGGGATGTCCAATTCAAAGGGAGCCCAGTCGCAAGACCATACTCAAGATGCCTTTTCAAAATTGAAAGAATACCCGACATCTTAGTTGGTACCCATGCCACCTATACATGATAAACCTATGTTGTTGTATACATTTGTAATATAACATGCCATTGTGGAATTATTAGCACAACACAATGATAAGGGTCAGGAAAAATTTGTCTATTACTTGAGTAGAAATCTTCTTGAACATGAAACTAAGTACTCGCAGGTTGAAAAGGCTTGTTTGGCGGTTGCTTATACTTTTGGGAAGATGCAACATTGTCTCTAAAATCATACCATGAAGCTAATTTAAAGGGTTGATCCTTTTAAGTACCTACTTTCGAGACCATTCATAAAAGGATGAATGTCTAGCTGAATTGCGCTATTTAGTCAATTTGACATTGAAATTGTCAATCAAAAAGCTATCAAAGGTCAAGCACTGGTAGATCAAGCTAGATCGCAAGCAACCACTTCAAGGGCTCACAGAACATTAAATTTTGAATTTCCAGAAGAAAACCTATTGTACATAGAAGTAACACCCTTATGGACATTATTGTTTTATGGATCTTGTAACATCCATAGTTCTGGAGTAGGAATCATCTTGCGTACACCACATGGAGACCTCATACATAAATATTATTGTATCAACTTCCCTTGCATGAATAACATAGTAGGGTATGAAGCACTAATAGCAGGCTTAGGGTTTGTTATGTCATGTTGTCTACAAGAATTGATAATTCTTGGCAATTCTCTTGTAGTCATTAATAGAGTTAACAAAGAATAACAAGTAAAAGATGACAACCTCTTATCCTATAAAAGAATGGTTGATAGCCTTAGAGGGTATCTCCAGATTATCAATTTTGAACAAGTTCCTCGCGTGTAAAAAAATTAGTGGATGTCATGGTAACTATCACCTCCATTCTTTCATTCAACACTAATCAAAGTCACAATGAGTTCCTTGTTGAACATCTATTGGTGCCCGCATACGAATTACCGGAGTCCACCATGGTTTGTGAGATTTTTGGTCCTGGTCATCCCTGGTACCACAATATATATATATATATATATATATATATATATATATACCTTCATTCAAAATAAATCATATCCTCCTAATTTAATTCAGCTAATAAAAGATCCTTAGCACAACGTGCTTCATGCTACACCCTTCTTGTTGATACCTTGTATCTAAGAGACTATGATGAGACTCTCTTAAGATGTCTTAATCGAGATGAAGCTAATCAGACGCTAGCTGAAGTACATTTGGTTATTTGCGGTGCTCATACTAGCAGAATAGTCCTTGCAAAAAATATCTTGTGCATTGGATACTACTGGCCCACAATGGAGGAAGATGCATGCAACTTTGTGAAGAAATGTCAGGCTTGCCAAAAACATGGTAATCTCATTCATGCACCATCCCAAGTCTTACAACCCATTACTTCACCTTGGCAATTTTCCAAATGGGAACTCGATTTAATTGGAAAAATAAATCCCACATATTCTGATGGCCACACATTTATTATAACTTCCACTAAGTATTTCATGAAGTGAGTTGAGGCTATGCCTCTTACCAATGTTACTGGGTGCAATATTTCTAAATTCATTTTCAACCATATTATCTGCCGTTTTGGCATCCCCATTGTTTTTTTCACTAACAATGGTGGTTCTTTGAAAAATAAGGATCTCAAAGCCCTAGCTAAAAGATATAATATCCACCTAAAATGGGATACACCCTACCATCCATAATGTAATGACCAATATGAAGCATCAAACAAGACTATCAAGTCCATTCTGGAAAAGAAATTCAATAAACATGAATGTAATTGGCATATGCAACTATATCCTGCCCACTGGGCCTACCGCACTTCCTTCAGTACACCTACATGAGCTACTCCTTTCTCCCTAGTATATGGCTCTAAATCCATATTACCTATCAAACTTGAACTGACTTCACTTCATGTCTCCCTCTAACATCTCATTCATGAAGAGGATTAACGTGTTACACACCTTGTAGATCTGGAATTACTGGATGAGAGACAACTTCGTGCCTTAGACCATATGCAGGAATATTAGAATAGACTGCGACGTAATTATAATTGAAATATCAAATCTTGACAGTTTGAAATTGGTGATTTTTTCCTAAAGTAAAATCAGAAGAACACAACTAAACCACGAGAAAAATAAGGAAAATTTGATCCTAATTGGTCGGGTCCTTGTGTTATAACTGCTAAATTTAGATCTGGTGCATGCAAACTGTCTATTGAGGATGGAAAAGAATTGAAGGAGCCTATGAATTCCATTCATCTGAAGAAGTTCTATTCCTAAGTCTTCGAAGAGTAACCCTTGTACTGGGGGCATATCAGTGCATCCACTTGTTTCATCATTTCACTTTGTTTCTCACTTGTAACTTTTTACCTCGTCATGTGTTGCATGTTTCCTTGTCAGGTTGTCATGCCCAATGTCTAGCACTATTGTTCGCCTTCCTTCATACATAGTATGTTGGTTTTTACCTAGGAATTTCATTTCCCTCTTCTTTGGCATGTGGTTCAAAATTCCAAAAAAAAGACCAAAAACATTCAAAAAATGTCTCACAAAAATTCCAAAACAATATAAAATTGTTCAAAAACTTCAAAAACACTATAAAATTGTTTAGAAAATATGAAAAAAAACATGCAAAATGCTTCAAAAATGATCTCTAAAAACACTTGCAACTAGGTAATTTTGTTCACCATTTTCTTCATCTAATTTTTCCCATTAATCTTTTCAATAGATCAAACAACTCTTCGTAATATAAATTTTCTTAAGGACATCACTTGGCTTTGGTTTTCTCTTGGGGGAAACTTGACATCTGTATATTTTTGCTTACTTACTAGTATTTCACATTGGTGTGTTTTGTTCACTAGCTTGTTTGTTCTATTTGCTTGTTTAAAGTTTATACATATGGAATGTTGTCATGTATATTCTTAGCTTAGTCTCTTATGTTTATTAGTTAGAATAACCAGTAATCTGTGTATCTGGAATGCGCTCATGGACTAATTGCATGAAATTTATTTACATCTTAGCTCACATATAACTTTGGTGTGGATCTTTCTTGTTCATATTGGGTTTGTTTCTATTGCTTGTTTTGTATCTTTTTGTCATTTGCATGTGTTGTGTTTGTTCTCCTAGTTAATTTAAGCCATGGAGCATTTTCCTTTTTGTTGTGTATTCATGTTTGCTTGCATTTTATTTGCATTTGTCTTTTCAATAACTTCCAAATTTTGAAAAACTCCAAAAAAATAAAATATTTCAAAATAAAAAAAAATAAAATATTTCAAAAAAATAAAATATTTCAAAAAAATAAAATATTTCAAAATAAAAATAAAATAAAATATTTCAAAAATTTAAATTTTTTTTACAAAAATTACAAAATTTCTGAACAAACATTCACTTATCATAGAAATCCTACAATTGGAAAACCCTTAAAGTGAATCATTCAACATTTCAATACAATCTTGATAAACATCATACCTTTATCTATTACCCTAGTGATCGTGTCAATCTTACAACTATCACTTTCTTCCCTTTGTATGATATGCTAACTCTATTTGGGGCAAGTCAAAAAAAAAAAATTCCTTCGCAATACAACTTCATCTGGGGCAATTTTAACTTTGACCATTTGCACAATGGATTCAGCAAGAGTGTAATAAGGATTCATTTTAACTCCACTCTTCCATTCTAATCCTATTCCCACTTGGGAGCATTTGTATTTACTTAATCATCATTGTGGAGTGCATTAGGGGCATGGCTGATTGTCTTCTTTTTCAACTTTGTGTTGCATTGTTGATGTTTACTCTTTTTTTGGACTTTTTACAAGTAGTTTGATCACATCTTAGTTCCTTTATAACCCTGGTGTTGGTACCTACTTTGTATTTTGGGTTTGTTTTCCTTTTTTATATTTTCTTTGTTGCGTGTGTTTGTTTATGTGCATCTAGGTTAACCATCTTGATTCTTTCATAATCATGGTGACAACTCTATTGTGCAACAATAAAAATAAGGTTGTTCTAAAATTATTCTCCAACTAACGTTCATGCTACGAGAACAATCTTTTCCCATCCTTGTTCTAATCCCTTTTTTGGCCCTCCAGATATGTTGATGAAACAACTATGATTAACAATAAATCCTTGTACATTGAATCCTACGTTATGGATCATAAATTCAAGAAAGTTCTTATTGACAATGGAGCAGATCTTAACATATGTTCTATAAAAATGCTCTACTTGCCTTGGTCATACAATAGATGGATTAGATGCTAATATCATTACCATTCATGGTTATGATAATATTGAGCGTTAGTCCCATGGTACCATCACTCTTCCCATACAAGTAGGCCCGCAGCTCCTTGACACTATGTGTCATGTAGTTGATGTAGACACATCCTATTACCTTCTTTTGGGTAGACCCTGGATACATGTGATGCACGTAGTACCTTCCACTTTCCATCAATGCATAAAGTTTCCACATAATGACAGAGAGTTAAAACTGCATGGCAATACTGACCACTTTGAATACTGTAAGTTTTTAGAAGCAAGGTACAAAAAGGAAAACTATTTTCCATCTGCTGATAGTATAACTGGATCTAGATCAACTTATATTGTTACCAAGCGTATTGATCCTGATGTAATATTGCAACCTCATGCTTTCACATCTTATTCTGAAGAATATACATCTAAGGTGTCACCTGAAGTTACATTCTCTCATAAAGGTTTAGGTGAGTACACACTTGATAATATATTTCTTGTTGGAAAAATCCCATTATCACCCACAACTATGGGTGTCCTAACGTTCCTCATTTACAAGAACCTCTAGCTTACTATCTTAGAAAAACTCTTTGGAGATGATATGGATATCTATAAGATGAAAATATTCCAATCTCCTATGACTCTTGGCTATACGATATAGGATGGAAGAATGCTACGAATCCACTGATTACACCAAGGGCCATAAAATGATGGAAAACATGAACTAGAAATGAAGAGACCTTTTCCCACAAGGGCATAGTGTTCTTGAACATATGAATACCAAGTATAACCTTTACACATATGGTCTAGGATATGAGACATATGAGAAGAGGCCTATAGTCTTTCATGTGTTACCTAGAGACGAGGACTCAAATTCTGAAATTGAGACCGATTCCACACATAGCCTCTTCGAAGACCTAGCCAAAACTACACTTTTCCTAGACTACTTATCCATTCAAAACCTTTATGTTTTTTATCCTTCCCTTATTGATCAGAACCAACAGTGTCATATTTCCATGGATCTCTTTCAAAACGGTGAGGCCATCTAGGAGTTCCTTGGGGTTCGAGACCCTTTATCTCTTGTTGGATCACAAGAAGGGTTTCGATATAAACCTTGATGCTACCGATTACTTTAGAGAAGAACTTACAATCTCCACTCCTAAAGAAAAATAAATTAAACAAATAAAAAATACATTATATCTCGCATAGTGAAAACCTTTCTGAGGCATTATACGAGAAGAAGAACATGAAAAAGAAAGAAAAGGATGCATCTCCTAGTGAAAAAATTTCAGAGGCACCAGAGACAGGAGATTTGGATCCATAAATATCCAACAATCTACACAAGCCTCCAACATCATTTCAAGATATTGAAACGTATAAGTTTTTGGTAGAAGAGACGACAACCATAAACATTGGAATTGAAGACCTACCAAAATTGTTACAACTAGGTGCCAGTTTATGAGAAATAGAAATCAAAGCCTTCACAAGACTTCTAACCAAGTTTCAAGATGTATTCATTTGGTATTATAAAGATATTCTGGGTCTTGATCCTTCTCTCGTGGTTCATCACCTTGTGGTGCACTCAAATGCTAAACCTGTCAAGAAAAAACTACGTAAATTACATCCCAAGGTTGCATTTCTTGTTAAGGCCGAACTACAAAAATTATTGGATGCAAGCTTCATACGGTGCATTGACTACTTAGAGTGGATATCTAATATGGTACCAGTTATGAAGAAGACCCCTAAAATTTTTATTTACATAGACTTCCATGACATTACACAAAACATGTCCTAAGGACGACTTCCCTTTTCCTGATATTGACATGATTGTTGATTCTACTGTGGCCCATGAGATGTTATCCCTTATGGATGGATTTTCGGATCATAACATAATTCAAATTTTTGAAGAAGACCAACATAAAAAAATTTTGCAACCCCATGGGGGACATTTTGTTACAAGGTCATGCCTTTTGGCCTTAAAAATGCTAGTGCAACTTATCAATGTGCCATGACTGTTATTTTCCACGACCTTCTTCATGACATAATGGAAGATTATGTCGATAATATTCTTGTTAAATCAAAGACTAGGGTGGATCATCCAGTAGTTCCTAGGTGTATATTTGAGATTAAGGGAGTACAAGGTTCTCCTTAATCCAAAAAAATGTGTTTTTGGTGTCACTTCAGGAAACTCCTGGGATTCATTGTCTCATGAAGAGGAATTGAAGTGGATCCTACCAAGTAGCTATAATAGATATGCCACCTCCTCATAACCTTCAAAAAAGAAGGGGCTTATAAGGAAAAATACATTATATTCATTGTTTCATCTCTCAATTGGCAGATAAGTGCCATCATTTCAACCAGCTGCTTAAAAAGGATGTCCAGTTCAAATGGAAACAAGACTGTCAAGACACCTTTGTAAAATTGAAAGAGTACCTAGCATCTCCGCCGGTACTCATGCCATCTATACAATATAAGCCTGTGTTGTTGTATACATCTGCAAAATAACATGCCATTGGGGTATTATTGGTGCAACACAATGATAAGGGTCAAGAACAAGCTAGGTATTACTTGAGCAGAAATATTCTTGAAGATGAGACCAAGTATTTGCAAATTAAAAAGGATTGTTTAGCAGTTGCTTATAATTTTGGCAAGTTGTGAAATTATCTCTTAAATCATACCACCAAGCTAATTTCAAGGGTTGATCCTCCTAAGTACCTACTTTCAAGACCAGTCATAACATAAAAAATGTCTAGCTGGATTGTACTACTCAGTCGAATTTGACATCAAAATTGTCAATAAAAAGGATATAAAAGGTCAAGCACTGGTAGACCAACTGGCCGTAGCTCCACTACCGGGTTCACAACCACTAAATTTTGAATTTCCAGATGAAGACCTATTGTATAGAGAAGAAACACCCTTATGGACATTATTCTTTAATGGATCTTTTAATATCTATGGTTCTGGATTAGGGATTATCTTGCATACACTAGATGGAGACCTCATACCTAAATCTAATAGTATCAAATTCCCTTGCAAAAATAACATAGTAGAGTATGAAGCATTGATATCAGGCTTAGGGTTTTCTATCTCATGACACCTGCAAGAATTAACAGTTCTTGCTGATTCTCTTCTAGTCATTAATCAAGTTAACAGAGGATATTAAGTAAAAGATGAAAATATCTTACCTTATGAAAGAATGGTTGATAGCCTTAGAGGGTATTTCTAGATTATCAATTTTGAAAAAGTTCCTCACATATAAAACAAAGTAGTGGCTGCCATGGAAACTATCTCCTCCCTTATTTCATTCGACATTAAGCAAACTCACAATGAGTTCCTTCTTGAGCATCTTTTGGTGCCCACATATGAATTGTCGGAGTCCACCATGGTTTGTGAGATTGTTGGTCCTGATCATCCTTGCTACCAAGATATACACCTTCATTCGAACTAAAGCATATCCTCCTAATTTTAATTCAAATAATAAAATATCCTTAACACAATGTGCTTCGCATTACACCCTTCTTGCTGACACCTTGTATCGAAGAGGCTTTGACGATACTCTCTTAAGATGTCTTAATTAGGATGAAGCTAATAAGATGCTAGCTAAAGTACATTTGGGTATTTGTAGTGCCCATACCAGGGGAATAGTCCTTGTAAATAATACTTTACACATTGGATACTATTGGACCACAATGGAGGAATATGCATGCAACTTTGTGAAGAAATTCCAGGCTTTCCAAAAACACGGTAATGTCATTCATGCACCTTCCCAAGCCTTATATCCTATTACTTCACCTTGGCCTTTCTCAAAATGGGGGACTCAATTTAATTGGAAAAATAAATCCCACATCTTCTAATGGCCACACATTTAGTATAACTGTCACTGAGTGTTTCACTAAGTGGGTTAAGGCTATA
The DNA here is from genome assembly GCA_019776745.2 of Taxus chinensis. Classification (NCBI taxonomy): domain Eukaryota; kingdom Viridiplantae; phylum Streptophyta; class Pinopsida; order Cupressales; family Taxaceae; genus Taxus; species Taxus chinensis. The sequence goes on along the minus strand of CM034152.1, from coordinate 245,579,224 downwards.
CCTCTTACTAACGTTAATGGGTGCAATATTTCTAAATTCATCTTCAACCTTATTATCTGTCATTATGGCATACCCATTGCTATTATCACTGATAATGGTGGTTATTTCAAAAATAAGGATCTCAAGGCCCTAGCTAAGAAATATAATATCCGCTTAAAATGGGCCACACCCTATTATCCACAATGTAATGTCCAATTTGAAGCATTAAACAAGACTATCAAGTCCATTCTAGAAAATACTGTCAATAAACATGGACGTAATTGGCATACACAGTTATATCTTACCCTCTGGGCCTACCGCACTTCCTTCTGTACACTTACAGGAGCTACTCCATTTTCCCTAGTATATGGCTTTTAAGCTATATTACCTATTGAAGTTGAAATTCCTTCACTTCATGTCTCCCTCCAAAATATCATTCATGAAGAGGATTACCATGTTGTATGCCTTGCAAAGTTGGAATTACTAGACGAGAAATGACTTCACGCTTTAGACCATATGCAAGTATATCATAATAGACTACACTGTAATTATAATTGCAAGATCAAACCTTGATAGTTTGAAATTAGTGATTTTTTCCTAAAGGAAAATAAAAATAACACAACTAAACCATAAGAAAAACATGGAAAATTTGAGCCTAATTGGTTGGGTCCTTATGTTATAGCTACTAAATATGGATATGGTGCATACAAACTATCTACTGAGGATGGAAAAGAGTTGAACGATCCTATGAATGCCATTCATTTGAAGAAGTTCTAATCCTGAGTCTACAAAGAGTAACCCTTGTATTTTTGGGCATATTAGTGCATCCACCTATTTCATCATTTCACTTTGTTTCCCTCATGTAACTTTTCATCTTTCCATGTGTCGCATGTTTTCCTTGTTCGGTTATCATGCCCATTGTTTACCACCATTGTTCACCTTCCATTTAGCATGTTGGTTTTGACTTGGGAATTTCCTTTCCCTCTTCTTTGGCATGTGGTTCAAAATTACAAAAAACTTCAAAAACAATATAAAATTGTCTCAGAAAATACAAAAAAAAAAATACAAAATGTTTAGAAAACGCTTTCCAAAAAAATCATTTGCAACTATGTAATTTCGTTCGTCATTTTCTTCATCTAATTGTTCCCAATAATATTTTCCAATCAATCAAACCACTCTTTGCAATGTAACTTTTCTTAGGGACATCACTTGGCTTTGGATTTCTCTTGGGGGAAACTTGACATTTGTATATATTCACTTCTTTAATAGAATTTTTACATTAGTGTGTTTTTGTTCACTCGCTTGTTTGCTTGTTTAACATTTATACATACGGAATTTTGTATTGTATATTCTTAGCTTAGTTTCTTGAGTTTGATAGTTATAATAACTAGTACTCTATGTATCTGGAATGTGCTTATGGACCAATTTCAAGAAATTTATTTACATCTTAGTTCACATATAACTTTGGTGTGGATCCTTCTTATTCATATTGGGTTTTTTTCTATTGTTTGTTTTGTATCTTTTTGTCATTTACATGTGTTGTGTTTTTTCTCCTAGTTTATTTAAGCCATGGAGCATTTTCCTTTTTGTTGTGTATTCATGTTTTCTTGCATTTTCTTTGCATTTATCTTTTCAATTCCTTCCAAAATTTCCAAAATCCATAAAAAATCAAATACGAGTCAAAATCCACAAAAAATTCAAATATTTCAAAAATCCAAAATAAATAAAAATTTAAATTTTTTTTACATCACAAAACTTTCAGACAAACATTCACTTATCACAAGAATCCTACAATTGGAAAACACTTAAAGTGAATCATTCAACATCTCAATACAATCTTGATAAATGTCATACTTTTATCTATTACCTGAGTGACTGTGCCAATCTTACAACTATTATTTTCTTCTCTTCACATTATATGCTAACTCTTCTTAGGGAAACTCACAAAATTGTTTTTCCTTCATGATATAACTTCACATGGGAAAATTTCAACTTTGATCATTTACACAACAGATTCAACAAGAATGTCATAAGGAGTCGCTTTAACTCCGCTCTTCCAATCTGATCCTATTCCCACTTGGGAGCATTTGTATCTACTCAATCATCATTGTGCCATGCATTAGGGGCATAATTGATTGTCTTATTTTTTGAATTTGTGTTGCATTGTTGATGTTTGCTCTTTTTTGGACCACTTACAAGTAGTGTGATTACATCTTGGTTCCTTTATAACCCTGGTGTCGACACCTACTTTGTGTATTGGGTTTTTTTTCCTTTTTATCTTTTCTTTTTTGCATGTGTTTGTTAACATGCATCTGGGTTAACCATCTTGATTATTTCATAATCATGGTGAAAAATCTATTGTGCAACAACAAAAATCAGGTTGCTCTAAAAATTAATCTCCAAATAATGCTCATGCTACAAACACATTCCTTTCCCATCCTTATTCTAAGCCCTTGTTTTCCTTCCTATCAAGCGGTTTTCTTCCACCTTGTTGCATCATCCACCCACTTGAGGTGGCATTCCTCTACCATTCTGCTTGCTGGGGCATCCCAATGCTTCACAATTTTCCACTCACCGATCAACATGTGTCTACTATCTTTAAAGCACTATTACTTTACATTAGCATTTTAAAGAGGGGAAAAATGTAGACACCCCAAAATTACACTTCTGTTTCCACTTGTTCCTAGTGTTATCCTAGTACACCTTGTTATTCACCCATTTGTGATTAATTGATTAAATAAATTAATTAATACACATCGTACCTCTTTGGATTAATTAAATTAATCCCATGTATCCTTTTTATCCCTTTAGCTAAATTAATTATTATTAATTAAATAAATAAATAATTAATTGAGTGTGTGCACATCCTAGTCATCTACCACTATGAAGCAAACTCCACTTAGACTCCAGGCATGCAAGACTCCCTTTTAGAAGGGTTTAGTAAAACCCTGCACTAGAATGCCCTAGAAAGAAAAAGGGTTTAAACTTAGCCATATTCAACACGTCCTGGAAGCATCTTTTTTCAATTAATGTGACCCACTAAGCATGCAACAGTGGATAAGGTGCAACATCCCAACTTGGTGGTAAGAAAGGAATATTCCATGTGATGGAAGGATGTATAAAGACATCATTACATTGATTGGAGATCTCTATGAAAAGAAGCATGCTCCATACAGAGGACCACTCTTGACATGGCGACCGATCTGTTACTTCAGAAAGGTATGGTGTGGGAAATAGCTATATATAGAGATGCTCGGGTAGAAGAAGAGCAACGAATATAGAGAGCATGAAAGGATCAGCTCTGCAGGAATTCATAAGAAGGTTTCAAGAGAGTTATTTTAGGTTCTCATTTAGAGGACTGTAGGAGTAAAATATTGTCTAGATTCACAGGATGGGTTTAGCTAAAACGAGTTTTGAGTAATATGGGAGCATGATGTTAGGGTTTCTATGCATAAGTATGATCTTATTGTTACAACAGTTAATGTCATGGCTTGGTGAATGTAATATGGTTACTTAAAATTTGACTAATATGAATATAAGATTTTATTCTAGTATAATATGATTCATGGGTGTGAATCCAAGTATATTTCCTTTCTAGTATGGATCTAGATCCGGTATTATTCATATAATATTTCTTAGTTATCTTAATGGGTATATTGGATATAATACCTCATCTTAATCTGCTAGAATTGAATGCATGGTTCTTTACCTTTTTACATCTAATTTGGTACCATTGATCAATTTATTCTCACAAGACTCACATAAAGGAGGAGTGCCTCGTGAGTGCAAACACCTGCCTGCTGGGTGATAGGTGGTGCATGCATGGGATTAGGCTACATTTTGTTCTAAGGGCATAAAAATGAATACATCTTGGTTCCATTTTCGGATCTTTTTGAAATTGTTGTGATGATACATCTACATCTTGTACTATGTTGATGACTGAGGCCTAGTGTTGAAGCATGGTTTAAGAGCATAGGAGGAAGAGTTTGCTCAAAGATTCAACACTAGACCTGAAGTTTAATGCACGTAGATGGGTAACAAGAGCACATGTATCACATGCTGTATGAAACTTGTTCTTTGCCATATTTCTAGTAGAATCTATGAGTGAATGGCTTTCAACATATGCATCTAGATTGGAGGTACTATAATACACTTGTTTGTGACCTAAGGAAATTACCAGTAGGCTTTATGATGTGGATCTGACTTGGACACATGTTGTTGACCATTGGTTCTGTGAGTGTTGACCAACTATACTCTAGAATACATATTTATATGTATTCTTGTCCAGAGGTTTCTGAGTTATGAGTTCTTACGGGAAGCCCAGAGGATCATTTTTACGTGTTATTACTTTGGCTATGAAGATCTTGATCATTACCCTAAGTTTGGAGAGAATTTCCTATGGCTAGCTAAACCCCACTTTGCATTGGGTGAAGAAGCTAGGGTGGAGGAAGATGGAAAATATTTTGGACCTAGCGGAAGGAAAGGGAGAGAGAGATGACTTAAGTATAATGAGGCTCATGAAAGGGAGATTAGCTAGAAGTAATGTGAGGTTGCATGAAATGATGGATCTATGGAGAGAGACATTCATGAGAAGGATTTGAGGTTCACACAGAGGACATGAACCTGAGCATTCTGGATACTACCCCATTTTGGCAAGCATGGGAGACAATCCCCTTCAAAATCATGATGAGAGCATGTCACGTAGAAGAAATGGAGAGCCATCAGCATGCATCTTCCCACCTAACGACCAACCCTGGTGCTTAGTTTTCCAGATCAAGAGATAAGTATTCAATAATCCAGTTGGTATCGGAGGAAGTAGAGTGGCCATCTAGATAGGAGATATAATTTACATTCATTTGAGACATCTATGGCTAGCAAAAACCATTCCCATATTTGGAGGAATTTTTTTGACAAGGTGAAATATAAAAAGTTTGGTTATCATATCTTTTCTAGCAGTGGCATCAGGACACACAACTGGGCAATGAGGAAATATCACAAACCATCAGTGAACGTAGTTCAGTGGGACATTGGGGACACTAGGTGTGACACTTTAGGCCATTTTGGAGCTACAGGAGGTGGATCTAGTGGTGTAGGGGCTAGATGACCTACTTTAGGACCTAGGATCTAGAGGATCAGGTGGGCTCAAGAGGGACAGTTGACCTGGTGGGTCTAGTGGATCTGGTGGTAGAGGAAACACAAGAGGAAACTAAGGTTCTGGGTCTGGTGGACAAGGACCTCAACCACCCCCAGAAAGTATTTTTGAGATGTCTTTCACCTACCTGACTATAGAGGCATTGAAGATGCTACAATGAGCATGTGCACAAGTGTGAATTTCTATGGCACGTGTAAAGGGGATCACTACCTCTAGAGTGAAAGGAAAGTCAGTTTGTAACAACATTGCAAGGTCACGTGCACATAGTTGGCATACCACAAGTTTGATCCCCATCAGAATTGTGTGGATTACACTACATTGAAAAATTCTTCCTAGTAGAGTTTTATATCCCTGAATTTTGAGAAAAAGAGAATCAAATCTTTGAAGGAGATCCAACAAGGAATGGTAAAGAGTGTGTGAGAGTATGACGCATGGTTCAAAACTCTCTTCTCAAATTTATCCTATGACATACACCCTCTCAGCATGCTCAATGGTTTGTTGGAGGATTGATAACACCATTTAGAAGGGGATTGTCACACAAGACTTTCATAGACCTGCACAAGGCTTTGGAAGCTTCCTTGCGCGCTGAGGTTGTTGGGAGTGTTGATACAAGTGTGAGCCCTTTCTTGGAGGCTCAAATTGCTGCAATGGCCAAACAGTTTGGAGAAGTTATCATCTAAACTCAGTGCATGAGGTTTGTAGTGGTATTTGGTGCACATATTATGAAGTGGAAGGGCATACAAAGGATAGTTTTCCCTGAAAAGTGGTACATGCCATGACAGTAGACTGTGAAATTTGTCCATGGGGATCATGATGTAAGTAGGTTTCCTCTACTACAAATGCATGATCCGTAAGAATGTGTCTTGTTATTAAGATTGTACCTCTACCCTGATGATACTAAGGATTGTAGGTTGATCGACTAGATTCATGATGCCATTGATCTTGGTGTGCACCAGAACTAGTCCTTGTAAATAGTTCCAAGGATGATGATCACGATCACGATATGAAGGGCATTAGATGGAGGTTGAGGTTGCATGGTCAAGAGGTTTTGTGGAGGATTTCTTGGTCGCAGTAACCATGATAGAGGAATAAGTGAGTTCCCGCATGGAACTTGTTATAATTGTGGATCGATGGAGCATTATAAACATGAGTGTCCTGACCTGTTATAATGATCATGGTGCGGAAAGAAAAATAAGTACAAGGATTGTCCTGAGCTATTTAAACACATGAGCCAACAACACCAAAAGTATAAAGGCACTGGGATGGAAAGCATAAACGAATTGAATATAGTGGATGCCAAGAGTGCACATGTGAGTTAGGATTAGAACTTGTACTAGTGACAATGTAGTAGAGGCTACGCACGCACAAGGGAGATGCCAAGACAAAAGAATCCTGTTTGTTAGGGAAGAAGTGGTACATGGGAAGTATCTAGAACCTATCATCAGAAAGAGGTATATCAAGAGACTATGGATGTGATTCAGGGATTACAAGGAGAGATACAATGTCTAAAGGAGTAGTCAAGGAAGTTAGAGAAAGGAAAATCATGTTGAGGCTCCATAGAAGATCTGGATGAGGTTAGGGAAGTGTGTAAAATGTTAAGGATAAGAGAATATCATTCCCTTTTAGGAGAATGGTTACAGGAGAAGGTACCATGTGCCGGGAGAGAGCGTGAAAGGTAGGTTCTGCATGCCAACCTTCCTCCTCATACTTGACTATGATAAAGAGATCACATTAAATGCAGTTGTTGGTGGGTGGCTTCTAATAAATATCCTCTTTGACACAGGAGTAGAGGTTAATGTTCTCACACTAGATGTTTGGCATCAAATGGGAAGGCCCACATTACAGCCATCTTCAAATGTGTTGTATATGGAAAAAAGAAAAAAACAATGCCCATTGGTGTCTTGAAGGATGTGGTTATCACTATTCAAGGGGCCAAGTTCACTGGGACTTTGAAGTCTTGGCACTCACCAAGGCGGATAATTTTCCAGCACTACTTGGGTGCCCTTGGTGTTATAAAAATAATGTTGACCTATGGTTTAAAAAGGGGTATATCAGTTTCGAGAACAAGGAAGAAAGGGTGATCATCCCTTTAACAGATGGGAATTCAACACCCTATACTGAGCCCTTAGGAGAGGAATTCCTTGATAGAATCTATGTGTGCTCCATCAGAGACCCTGAGATAATTCATCCTACAGAAGGAGTTATCTAATTTGAAGATGCTCATTCCATGAGTGATACAGCTAGCATAGCATGTGACAATTGGGTGCATGGGACTTATGAGTTAATTGGGAAATAATTCAGAGGATCTGTAACAAGGGTAATGAAGGCATGCTCAATCAAGCACCTGGGAAGGAAGAAGCTACCAAGTTACTCTGGAGGAGAAAGCCCTAATGATTTCTTGCGAGAAATGGAGGCTTAGTGGAAAAATGAGGATGAAAGGAGAAGTATGCTTAGTTATAACTTACTCAGGACTGCAACACGCATTGGTGGGAAACACATCATTGAGAGTCTCCTAGAGTGGCATGAGGTAAGAGTCACATTTTCTGTAAGGTTCTACAGAAGCAACATGCCCACTATTATCCAAGACTACCATGGAAAATAACCCACCTCTTCCCATATCCAAGCATGTGAGAAGGCCTGGATGGAAGGCATAGAAGATTTACCACCTTTGTTATGGGTGCATAAGTTATATTCCACCTTACAAGGTTGTGCACATGCATGGTATATTCACTCAGAGACACGCCATCAGATAGGGAATTGGAAGGAGTTAATGGCTGATCTCATTCAAGCTTTTGAGTATCAAAGTATCAAGCCATCAGTAGATAAGGTGTTGCAAGTTTTCAAGATCCTTACAATGGGAGATAGTGCCATGGTAGAAGATAGGTTACTAGATTTGCTGGGTGAACCTAGTTTGGAGACATGTTTCAATGAAGAAGAATCAGAAGAGATACAACTTGAGCAGACCGTGCATTGAAAAGGAAAAAGGAAAGATGGTCTATGTAGTAGATGGTGAAGAAATGGAAAGTCTAGATGTTAACCATTCTGAAGGTACACGTGAAGTCATAGATAATGCTGATGAGTGATTGCACGCGCCTACCATGAGCCCTTGAAAAAAATAAGGTTAACATTGGGACAAAGACAAAACCTAAGGAAGCTATCATTGGGGATTATTGGTCAGAGAAAGAGGTTTCAAAAATCATTGATCTGTTGCACCGAATTTCAGGATCTATTCCCATGTGGGTACCATGAGCTCAAAGGCATTCACCATTCCTTGGGGGAGATGAGGATCAAGTTGAAGGAAGGTGTGCACCCGATTTGGAAGATACCCTATCAGATGAATCCAAACTTGCATGTAAGAGTCAAGGAAGAGATAGACAAGATGATAGCATCTGGTATCATTGAGGTTGTGGAAGAATCATAATGGGTAAGCCCAATGGTTATAAGCATTAAGAAGGATGGAAGGATAAGGATCTATGTTGATTACAGGGACTTGAACGCAGTATGTGTCATTGACCCTTTTCCAACCCCCTTCACTGAAGAAATTCTGGAAGGAGTAGCCAAGTGTGAGGTCTATTCCTTCACGGATGGGTTCTAAGGTATCACCAGGTCAGGATTGTAAAGGAAGACCAAAGAAAGATAACTTTCACCACTGAGTGGGGAAGATTTTTCCTACATGGTCATGCCTTTTGGATTGAAGAATGCTCCCTGCTGTGTTCTCGTGTATCATGGTACAATCATTTCAGGACTTCATCCATAAGTTTATTCAAGTCTACCTGGATGACTGGATGGTGTATGGGCTAGTGAAATACCATTGTGACAATTTGAGACTGATGTTTGAGAGATGTTGGCACAGTTGAGGATATCCCTCAACATTAAGAAATGTGTCTTTTCTACTCCATTTGGAACCTTGTTAGGACATATTATATGTAAGGAAGGCTTGTTAGTGGATCCTGCCAAAGTTGTTGTTATTGTGGGATTGGGAGAGCCTACTAGTCAGAGCATAGTGCATGGATTTCTTGGGCATACAGGGTACTACAGGAAGTTCATCAAAGGATATGCCAAGATCACCATGTGCACCTTGGAATAATTTCTTAAGCACAAGATTTCCTTTAACTAGGGAGAAGCGCAATAGAAGGCATTTGACACTTTGAAGGATAGGCTTGTTACTGCACCCATACTACATTTCCCTTCTTGGGATAAGCCTTTCCATGTGCATGTTGATGCCTCAGGAACAACCATTGGAGTAGTACTAGAACAACCTGGTGAGGGGATTGTTGATCATCCCTTTGTTTTGTAATTCAAAAGTTGACACCAGCAAAATAGAACTACACAACTACTAAGCATGAGGCACTATCAATGATCTATGTGCTGCATAAGTTCAAGTCGTTGTATCTACTAGAAACACCATTTATATTCTACATAGATCACATGACACTGAAGTATTTGGTAAATAAGCTAGTTTTACAAGGGCACATATGTCGTTTAGGTCCTATTATTTCAAGAATTTGAGTTTTCACAGTGGTTGTAAAACTAGGAAAAAGTAATTCAGGACCTGACCACTTATCAAGGATTGACTCAAGAGAGGACGTGTAGAGTATTGAGGATACCATGCCAGATACACAACTGTTTAGGTTGTGGTGCATGCACCCTCAGACTTAGAAGATATTGTGGTGTTCCTTAAAACATGTGTGGCACTAGACGGATGAAGGATTTGGAGAGAAAATAGTTAGCAATTTGTGTCACACCCTACATGCTGATTAGTGGAGATCTGTACAAGTTAGGTTGTGATGAGGTTTTGCAGTCGATGCATATTAGAACATGAGAATGCATGGTGATTATAGAGGAAGCACATGGTGGGATTGTAAGAGGACACTATGTAGGAAATGCAACCACGTGAAGATTCTACTTCACAGGGATTTGGTGGGAAAGTATTTACCAAGATTGTATTGAGTTTTGTAAGTCCTGTGACCACTGTCCAGTGCCTTGGAAAACCTGGAAGGAGGGATGAAATTCCCTTGATACCTATAGCCAGTGTGCAGATCCATTTGAAAAATGGGAAATTGACTTTGTAGGACCAATTTCACCTACCATGCAAAGGACTTGTTCAACTGCGGTATATCATTACTTGCACTAATTACTTGAAAAAATGGGTAGAGGGAGTGCCTACAAAGGATTTCACTACAATGACAACTGCTAGATTTTTATGGGAAAACATAATCAACAGGTATGGATGTCCTTTGAGCTTGACTAGTGATAGGGGTACACATTTTCTGAATGAAATGGTCAGGATTCTGTTAGCAGAATTTATGGTGGCCCATCACAAGACTACCCCTTATCACCCTCAAGTGAATGGAACTACTGAAGCATTTAACAAGATACTAAATCACACTCTGACAAAAATTTGTGATGTTAGAAGAAAAGATTGGATATGACAAGGTATTGGCAATTCTATGGGCATACAGGACAACCTACAAAAGGTTGAATAAGGCCACACCATTTCAATTGGTGTTTGGTGTAGAGGCTATTTTTTTGGTTGAATTCATGTTACCATCACTACGTATAACACACGCAGGAGGATTGGCTGATGAACAAGCACTTGAGGAAAGGATTGATAAGTTGATGCAGTTAGATGAGAGATGATCACTTGCTAGATGGAGTTAGAAGACTAGAAAAGCTAGAAAAATGGCATGACATGATCGTCATATCAAGAATAAGAAGTTTGAGGTCGGGAAAATGGTGTTGTTGTACGATTCCAAGTTTTTGTGCCATCCTAGGAAGTTGAAAGTCTATTGGTTGGGCCCTTACATCATCTTGTACATCCTTGACTCAGGCACCTGTCAGTTGTAAGCACTTGGATGGGATGAGGTTACCTAGCCATTTTAATGGAAGTAGGATGAAGCCCTACTATAAATAAGTCTTCCTTGTGTTTGTAAATAAGGCAATATTGAAATAGTAGCTTAGGATTTCCCTTTATGCATTTCCCTTGTGGTTCCCTTTCTCATTACTTGTTCCTTTCTTTTTGTTTTATTTTACACCTTTATGCACTAGGTAACCACTTATTAATTTCAAAAGGTTGTGTATGCATAGAGGACCTATACGCATCTACGTTTTAGTGTGGGATGGAGTAATGTGAAGTAGTGCAAAGTGCAATGAGAAGTTAGTGTAAAAATTTGTATGCCTAGATGGAAGGATTAAAGGCGCGAAAGATAGAAGAATGTGCATGTGGTAAACACATGGACAAGAATTTTGGTGTCAAGATAACTTAAGAAAGACCACTTTCAAAGGATGATAAGTGCAAGAACAACACGAGGTAGGAAAGGTTAAAACTTAGGTTAAGGAAAAAAGAAGTGCCTTCAGCACTATAGATGCACATGCATAAGAGTCTTCACTTTCAGTAAGGAATTTTTTATGCACACCAAAAGGTTGTAAAAGGTTTTTGTGTAGGATTAGGTGCATTTGGGTAAGGGCACTTAAGGTCATGACTTTAGTCATGAAAAATCCACATTTAATGCTAAGTATGTTGGTAGGTGGTGTAGCATTTATTGCTAGGAAAGGGGGAAAAATTTGCTATAAGTATGAAGTCGGGCACATTGGTTATTTACCTTGCTATTATGAAATTGAAGAGCTCTTGTGAAGTAGGGAATCTACTATAAAGATATTTCCTTGTGCAAAGAAGAGAATCATAGATATTTAAGTGCATGACTAGGGTTGATCTGTAAACCTTGAGTGGAAGGATTTACATAGGCGTAGGGAAGCAAGTTTCATAGGAGTACACCATCTTTTGGAAGATTTTTTCCAAGTTAGGGTTTTGCATAGCTAGGGCACTTATTAAGTTCAGAAGGATTGTATCTGTGGAGTTGAGCCACATCTATTTAGCAGAGTAAGGAAGTGGAGTCAAGAGGAGTTTGAAGGTGATAACCTTGATAAGTAAAAATGGCACCAAAGAAGGATTAAAGGTCTCATCAAAGAAGAAGGGAAAAGGGAAAAAAACTAGTGGACAACTAGTTTTAATGAGGAGTGGTATGCAGAGATGCAGTACCCCAGATGGAGTATTAATCTAGGGAAAAGAATGGGTATCACACATGATAGGAAGATGGTTGTGAGAGACTATAACCATTGCATGAGTACCCACAGAGATCGGTAGTTGGAATTAGAATTGGTTCATCTAACTAATATGAGGAAACCAGAAGGAATGTTGATCTACAAAAATGAGGTAAAAGGTGAAGTTGGGTAAGTTCATGAGTTGTTGCAACTATATCCAAGTTTCCCTATTTTGGTAAACTCGAGCAGTTATACCAAGAAAAGGTTGATGAAGCACATGTAATTATGAAGACCAATTCTATTTTTTACCTTGCGATTACAAAATGTGCTTAACTCTTACTCAACTTATATCAAATTTTATTAGCCTAATTTCTTGAAGGAGACTCATATATATGAGTACGTGACTTGGGTTGATCTAAGGAGGCCATGAAAGGAGACTGTGGAGGCCTATGAGAATACAAGTTTTAGAGGTGTCACGATACTTTGATATTTTAAATATCTCCGACCCTATAATGAGGATGGCCGTGTGCAGCTAGGTGCACCAAGCCTAAAAGGTCAAGAGAGGTGGACACAAGTAAACAAGGAATGGTTAAATGTATGTCTGGTAGATTTTAGAAGGAACCATCTACAACTTGTCTGCCTTTATTGAAGATGAAATCATTAGCAGTGTGCAAGAAGGGGGACAAGATAATGTTTGGAAACATTGTTCTCCTCACCATAATTTTCTTAGGAGTAGTTGTAGAGTGCCCAATAGGGCTAGATGAAGTTTGTATAGGAGTATCCAAGAATAAGATCCATCACCCGATCACCCGTGAATATGGCCTTGAGATGTATACCTATGATACCATGACAGCCACCATAGAGAAGGAGATGGCACCTGGAAAACATGGTATCAATTGAATGCACGATGACACATTTGGGGAACCATGGAGGATACTTGAGAACTACCCATGCTCGAAGGTGAATTTGGATGAGTTTAGGTTGCTGTAACTATCAATGATTTGCCCTACATTGGAAGATTCAATGGCCATACCAGATGGGACTTATGGATTCCATGGTGCAAAAGACCACTTCCATTTTCTTTCACTGCAAAATGCACATAACCCTTCCAGGTAGGGGTCAATAACTTTAAGGTAGGCTTGTTTAAAAGGGGACTAAGGTTTGACAACTGAGTATAAGTGGACCAAGGAGGCCACCAAGAGCTGCTGTCGAAAGCTCATATATATAAATAAGTGTTCACATATGTGGATAAGTATGTATCCCACTGAACCTGTGCAGATGATGAAGCCTTTAACACTGCTAATTGGTCGAGAAGGACTGTAGCAAGAGTATATTTATGCATCAAACAAGATTTTTGAAAAGGGAACCCTATACTACAGAATGATGTCTCCATTCCAGAGGACCTCACGAGAAGGAATAAGGTTGCACTGCAAGAAAATCAAGAGAGAATAATGTGCAGGAGAAGAATGCACCAATTGTTCTCAGAAATTAGAGTGCCCAATCTGCCAGAGAGGTTTGTATGAAAGCAAGCGTAAAATCCAAGACCCTTCACGCGCAAAGGAATAAGGTCCCTAGTTAGGGATAAGTATACCTGCGATACCATGATGACTGTCCCACAAAGAGGATCCTCCCAGATAAGAATGATTTTCCAAGTGAATGTGTGACGCCTGCTAGAGAGAAGGAGAAGGGAGGAGTACTCCTATAGCTCAAATGCCCACTCTTAGTAATAAATAGAAGGCTGAGTTTGTTTTGGAAAACTATGAAGAAATGGGGGGCTTTGGAAGGCCTATTCAGGGGCGAGATAGGATGAATATGAGAATCAAATTCCATGGTGTCATAATCATCCATGTGTCTTGATCCGCGCACGTATTTCATAAGATAGAAGGTCAACCATATGAAGGAGGAAAAAAGGTTAATGGTTTGACCTGAGTGAGGGTAGACCAAGACCACCACGATGCCTGTAGGTAAAATCTTGTGAGTGAAGAAATAAGCACACATACGTGGAGAATTATGTCTCCCATGAAGTGTAGATGATGAAGCCTCATTGAAAGCTGACAATTGCCAGAAGATGACTACAGTGTGAGTATACTTGTGCATCAGGAAATTTTTTAAGAAGGGTATCAACTTAGAGAATGATGTCTCCATTATAGAAGACCCCATAGGAAGAGAAGAAGGTTATGCCAAAGACATCCTCAAGGAGAGAGAAGAGGAAGGATAATTGAAAAGCACCAAGTGTACAACAAACACAATCTATGAGGTGCGCTGGAAGCATAGTACTAAGCTTTCCAGAAGGCTTACATGTATAGGAGGTGAGTCCCCAGATCATAGTATAGAAGACACAAGGGAAAGGGTGAATAGAGTAGGTATTTACCTTAGCTCATGTTCACCTAGGTACTTTATTTACCTTTATTGTATTTATCCTCACCAACTTATGAAGTGTGGACATTTCTCCTACTGAAGAGGATTTAGAGATTAGGAAGATATTATCCTAGCTTGTTAGAAACAAAGGGTCTTGGGGAAGGATCTACTCAGAGTAGACAGGCTAGATCTTTGAGACCTACAAGGGTGATCTATGTATGACGACGATGATGAAGAAGTCCTTGATCATCTAGTGTCTGATATGCATGATTCATAAGAAGACTTGAAATGTAGAGAAGAATGGTGATGAGGAAGTATAGTTCTTTCCATGATTTAAGGGCTTGATCTACGAAAATTAACATGAGTTCTTAGATTGTTATTCCTTGACTCACCAAGGATAAAATAGAAGCTCATGTGGAGAGAGAAGTGGCATTGTATTATCATTAAGTTCCATGGAATATGAGGTAGAATGCAGTGTGGATGTAGTGTTGATTTTTATAGCAGAGGAGTTTATTGTAAATTTATTCTAGAAGCATGAGCGGAGATCTTATGGCATCGAAGTATGATTTCCAAAGGCATCGTGTGCACTTGGATTGAAACGGGTCTGGTTTATAGTTCACAAGGATAAAAGGTAATGGGCTATATCAATGATCCCAGTAAGGTATTGCGTGTATGTTATTCTAGAGCAGCGTGCCAATAGAAAAAAACCTAGAAATTTCTTCATTTGATGAAGAAGGCGCGTACCCACGGACCAGGAAATATGTTATCTCGGGCATTTGAAGTCCCATGTTGATGAACCTGAGTTTGAAGTGAACCAAAGGCTGCACTAATGAAGACGCCAGAGGAAAAAATTGGTAAAACCCCTAGTGAACACTCAAAAGTTGTTGAGATGAGAAAGTATGAAATGCAATCAATAAGGTTTCAGTTGAAGTTAAGGCCAAACTTTTTTGGGACGAATGATTGGGTGAGATTCCTAGAAGGGGAGTTGGAGAAGAAAGAGGAGGAGCTCCTTGAGAAGAGTAAGCACCTGAAGCAAGAAGAGACTAATTAGCGCATAGTTAAGGTGCAAATTTGAAAGTGGAAAATGCAATGGTGCATGAAGTATATAAGAAAATTGAGATGATTATAAATGTTATTGTCTTAAAGAATCTCCAACCTAGTCTCCGCTCTGAGACAAAAATAGTGAATCAACCTTGAAATTCCTGGTGGATTTGAATCCACATCCTCTACACTAGAAAGGTCTCCACTTTCCTCAGAGTCTGCATAGGAGTGGTGTGGCAAATGCACCAAGAAAAAGAAGATAAGACTGAATGGTTGTAGAGATACATCGCTCATTATACGAAAATCCTTGTTGATGTAAAGGCCCACCGCACGTAATTTTGTCGAGGCCATTTATGATAATTTCACTGATAGGGATAAGGTATCAAGAATCTTAGTTGCTACACATGAAGAAGAGCTAAAGTAATTTCAAGAGAAGAATAAGGGGATCAAAGTAGAGAGGGATAATATCCTAGTTGAAAGTGGAGAAGGAAATCATAAGCCATTAAGACCTTGCATGGGACTCCATAAAAAACCAACTTGAATGAATTATGTCCCTAGATTATCCAAAGGATGGACGCGCTTAATGATTTTGGACAACTAAATGGAAGGGATTAATGATACAATGAGTTCCAAAGGGTAGGTGCCTAAGTTTTGAGGAGGTGATCTGCCCTCGTGAGGTGACCTATATCAGCAAGAGCAGAGTGAGGTAGATCCCTGGAAGAAGCTTGAGGTAGATATTGGAAAGGATTTACTACTCCTCCTTAAGCAATAAATAAAGTCTTATTGCATTCTCCCCCATTCTTTAATTCATTCATTACCTCATTCTTCAATTCCTTCATTCTCTTTTTTCTAACTATTCAGAGTCTGTCATTCTTTTATTCATTGAAGGAAGGTGTTTCTGAGGATGACAGAGACAAGCTTAGTGTGGAGTGATTTTAGGCCTTATAATATTGGCTAAGTTCCAAAGGGCACGTGTGGCGCATGCATAACCTATGTGTAAGAAGGGCATGTGGGGTGAAGGTGCACATAAGAAATGGTTTTTAGAGGGGCTTAGTAGAACTTACGATGTGCGCACACTAAGGAAGAGAAAGTGGTTTTAGGACTTAGTCATATTCGACATTCCAAGGATTTCATGATAAAAGCGTGACCCGACTAATCCATGTAGATTGGATAAGTTATCATCCTAGCAACATGGTGGTCAAGAAAAGAATATTCCATATGATGTAAAGAATCTAGAAATAAATCATTACAGAGAGTGGAGATCATCGAATGAGAAGAAAAAAGATCCATTCGAGGACCACCTTAACACTTAGTGATCAATATGCTACTACAAAAAAAACATGACAGTGGATGCTAAAAGCTGTATATAGAGATTCTCAGGTAGAAGAAGGGATGTATGGATGTAGAGATAATGGAAGGTAAAGCTCTACAAGGAATGATAAAAAGGTTCTAGAGAGTTGAGGAATTCTCATTTATATGATTGTAGGAGTAATAGCTTATCTAGAGGGATGGGTTTTTAAAAATATTTTTGTAATATGGGATGCATAGGTAGGAATTTTGATGCACGAGTCTTATTTGTATTATTACATTGGCCTGTTATGGCATTAGTGAATAGTAATATCGTTAGTTGAAATATGGCTCAATAGGAATATAATATGGTTCTATTCTAAATATATATTGTTTATGGGTGTCAATCATCGTATATTTTCCTTTCTAGATATGAGATTAGATATGTTATTCAGTTTGATATTTCTCCTGGTTATCTTAACTAGGTATAACTAATATAATCACCTCATGTTAAAGATCTTAAAATTGAATGCATGATTCTTTACCGTTTTACATATAAGTTTCCTATCATTGATAAATGTATTCTCACAAGACTCACATAAAGGAGGGGCTCGAAACCCGCGCGTGCCTCAGGTGAGCGCTTAGCGTCCATTGGGTGATAGGCCAACACGCATGGGATTATATTGTTTTTGTATGGGCATAAAAATGACTACATTAAATAATTAATTAATTAATTGTGTGCACATCCTAGTCAACTGCCACTCGATCAACATCCACCTAGACTCCACTTGGACTCCCTATCCTTATCCTAGTTAACTTCACTTCTAGAATCCTATAAGGGTGGGGGAAATTGAATTTCATATACAACCACCTTTCCAGATGCATATTTTTGTAATTAATTCATTTACTGCCGCCAGCACTCCTATAACTTCCTACAATTTTATTTTTATCATATTCATTAACTCGTATGTAACCAACTCCAACTAATTTTGCCTCTATAAATTACAGGCTTACCTTGTTTACAATTTCTCTTGAATTTAAATTACAAAAACTATGCTAAATTTCACTTTGTTTGTAGAATTTGCATCCAAAGTTTGGAGAACATTCAAGAACACCGAAATTCATTTCTGACATTCATTTGCAAGGTTCCACAGACAAGGTCTCCATAACCCTACTAAGGTTTGCATTGAAGGAAGTGCATGAAAGGTTTGATTTATTAATTGTTTGTCTTTCATTACTATAGTTTTTTTTTTCATAACTTACATCAGCTACCCCCCACATCAATCTTCACGATATTTTTCACTTGTGACTTTTCATCTTCCTAGGACATGATAAATAAGTTCCCTTTTAATAAATTAAAGGGACTTTTACAATAGAACTCTAGCAATTCACTTAAGTGAATAATACAAAATACAATGATTATGCTTAATGAAGAATTAGAAAGGGGAGGCAAGGAAGAGAGAGAAAGCGAGAAGAGGGAAGAGGGAAGAAGTTTCCAAATATGACAAAGAAACCCTCTGTGATGTATAACTTTTCTTATTCATATCTTCTGATGATGAGTATCTAGAGTTGGCTCCTATTCCTTAAATTCCTTGTCGAATTGAGCTGCTACAAGTACTAATTTACCTTCCTCTTGAATGAAAATGCCACCCAACACCTTGATCCATGTATCAGGGACATCATTGATCTTATTGCATTGACTGAGACATCCTTCATGATCCATTGAAATTACAGTAATGTAACTTCTGATGTTGGCCAGGGATTCTAAGTTGTCTTCATTGAAGGAAAGATATTTACCAGCCTCTTTCTTGACCAGATCCTGGAAAGAGGCAATGAGTTCCTCTAGCGATGAATCTTTAGTGAGCGGAGGGAACTAAAGTATCTAAACACAATTATAGACATCATTCAATATCTTGAAAACATGTTGTCCACAAGATTGCAAATCAGATATTGCATTATTTAGAATTACATAAATTCGTATCCATGATGTGAATCCAAACATGAGACAAGTTCTCTGTAGTGGATGTGAACACGTTCTTACTCATATGGGGGTGATATTCGAAAGAAATCATCTTAGATACTAGTAGGGACATCTCATCCAAATTATTTACCTCATTTGCAAACTCTTCCTTTTCTTTCTTTACTTATGACAAGGTTGTAAGAATGTACTTGATGAGAGCAATGATATCTTGAAAAAATGCCTTTTCTTCTTCAATGATCTTCTCAGTCCACTTCTCGTTAGCCTTCCCCTACACAATGTATCCTTGTGATTTATTGACCACCTCAAGATCAACACTACTAATTGGAGGTACGCAACGAGAGATTTACATATTCCTCCAATTACACAATTGTTTGTTTGTATTATTAATTTTAAGTGAGGAGGTAGGAAGCATATTCCTTGAAAAAATGAGATTCACCCTCGTCTGAAGCTTTATCCAGTGAGATTTGGGTCAACTCATAGTATAACAAAGTCATTTCCTCAATGCGCTTATCATTCTTGGGTCTAGCAATTTCAACATATTGATTACCAGAACTGCCACTGAAAAAGGGGGAAGTTGTCTAGGTCTTATTTCTTCACTTGGAATTTAGTGTTTGTGAGATTTCTTCAAGACTAGACATGATAGAAAGTTGCATTGTCCTTGGCCAACTTTTGAGAATTTCTTGAATCCATGGAAATGGCTCTTCAGGAATTGACACAATGTCGGTCACTAGAGCACTTTCAGAAGCTTGTTGTGGATTCTACTCTCAATTATCATGGGGAATATTTTCCTTTGGGGAAGACATACCTAGATGCCCTTGAATAACAAGGTGTTGTGATGAATCACTCTTGCAATTATTTACTTAAACCAACCCAATTTTACTTACTCATTTCAACTTGCATCATCTCACTTTGGCCAACTCTCCCAACTCATCTTGGTTTACTTAGCTCACTGAGTTCATTTATGCAATTGACCGAGGAGGTGTGGATGGATCTAACCTAACTGATGAGTTGTGATGACCCATTTATTTTGAATTTTAAAGTATATCTTAACTCTTTTCACATTTCCTCTTCCTGCACAATGCTCCTAGATTTTACCTGTTGCGTCTTGTGGTATCCTACCTTGCAACTATGACCACAATGATGCCTTAAGACCTTTGTGAAGGTTGAATTGACTTGTTTGATCTAGGAAACCATCTTGGAACCCTTTGAATATGTCAAAAGGTAGCGAGGTGGATGAAAATTGAGTCTATTGTAACTTTTTGCACACAAAACAGAGACTTTGTATTTTTAGCAGGTGGGAACCAGGACCTGCTATTTTTGGATATTCTGTTGTTTTTCTCAAATTTTACCTTCTACCCCCTATAGAATATTCAATTCAATGTTTTTGATGATGCTTTACCATTTTGAGACACTTTCTATTTTTAGACAGTTATTTTTTTCTTTTTTCTTTTTTGTCCTTTTTTATTATTCCAGGAAAGGTTACCTAGTTCATCATTCTCAATGTTTTCTGTGTGCACTAATATGAGGGGAATTACTATTTTTAGTAAGTTTATATTTCTAGAAAGGTCTGGCACTAGGTACTTAATATTTTTAGAAACTCTAGATATCCACCTCAGATTGCAACGGAAATGGAATCAATAGATTAGGCTCCTCATTATGATCTCATCCTCTGAATTTAAGATCAATTCTCCCACTGGAATGTCCAATTTTTTTTAAAAAAAAGACAGGGAATAAAACTATGGCTTGATTCCATTAACAAACCATGTCATCATAATATTTTTTGCTACCATCTTCTTGAAGGAACCTGGATTGAAGAACATTTCATAAAATTTCACCCGATTTCAATCATTGGTTTGAAAGATATGAGCTTTTCAAATTTTGATGCATATCATAGACATGGATGAATTTTGACAGAGTTTTTTTATATTTTTTAGGTACTTTGATGAATGGTGTTAGGTTGTGGAGCTATATTTCTTCATAGTTAGCATGCAATAGAAAGTGACCGGTAATACAACGACTGTCATCGGTCAAGGGGGAATTGGCACGGTCACCCAGAACTGTCATCGGTCAGATAAGCCCGACTTCAGTAAGAGAAAGTGGGAACCAACCGCGGTTAGGTCTAACCAGCACCAGTTACCTGTGTGATGTGTTTTATTTTTAGTCACAGGCTTTAAATATATTTTTTTTAAAGCAAATCTATTGGATGTAATTACATAGCTAAGGTGCCCTAAGTTTATATATTTATATATAAGCGTGAAAGTTAGGGTTGAATAAAAGATTCAAAAGAGGGATCGTATTAGATCCTCATTTCTCTCCTAGGCCAAGAGGATGAAAACGAAGAAGAAAAAGAAAGAACAGGTTACGTGAAGATAGAGTCTCCATGGAGAGGAGATGGACTGAAGGAGATGACAGGAAAATATGAATGGTGAGAAGAGGGACGTCTTCTACTGTATTTCCTCTGTATTGTTTAGTCTCATGTAATGGCTTTCATAATATGTAAAGCACATAGGGTTTCTTCTTATAGATCCACATGTTGGTGAGATCTTGTATTATAGATCTATGTAGATCTAGTCTTGTATTGTAGATCCATGAGATCATATTGCATTGTTGATCCATGTAGATCTAGATATTGTAGAGGTCTAGTTTGCAGATTCACAATATTGTGAGAGCTTGGCTGCACAGTGGCAGATGTAGGGTAGCTTCAGGTATGTGGGATCTGATGGTGTTTCAAAGGCATGGTTTTAGTGCACTCAGGTATATCTGGTTAGAGATCTGGAGGAGACACAAGTGGTCGTATGGATGCACGGTTTAGTGTGCTCAGGTAGATCCGATTGGAGATCTGGGAGGAAGAGATGCTCTTGTAGAGATACATGTACTCTTGTGTAGAAGAGTTGGTTTTTAATCTCTTGTTATATTATATATATATGAGATCTCTATTTTTGGGTGGACGTAGCCCACATTGGCTGAACCATCGCACATGCTTGTTATGTGTGTGGACTTTTATGCGATTTGGATTATTCTAGTTTATCCTCCCACTGTTGTAGATTTTGTGGGGAATTTTTTAGATCCTGTGTGCATGATTTTGTTTGTTATTAAATCATAGCACTATTCCACTGCCCCTAAAATCCCAACAAATGGAGGATCAAAAATAGATTTCACATGAAAATATGAGGTGATCTAAGCTTACATTGTGTTTTGAAACTTTATGGAAATGTTTTTGCTACACGAGAGAGGTAGAAGTGAGAAGAAGTAAGAAAAAATAGTTAGTTAAATTTATGATTTGAAAAACATGGGTGTGGGTAAAATTTTATGTCCCAACTATCCCCACTTTCCCTGGTACATTTGGGACATTAAAATACGCCATGTACTTTGAGCCTGACAAGTAGCGGAACAGGATTCTAGGTGATGGGAGGATGAGAGAGAAACACTCTAGCACCTGGGTAGAGAGAAATCGGTCACATGGTGAACCTGGGAAGGGGATGAAGGTGGGGAAAATTTTTGCGTCCCAACCATCATGACTGTCCCAGACAGTTGTGATAGTTGGGGCAGAAAAATGCACCCAAGGGTGAAAAGGCCCATACTTATCCAATTTTGCATACTTGGTCTCTTAACACCTTGTCGGAGAGGAACATGGTCACATGAGGGTCCACAAGCTTCATTTTTGGGGTAGGGAACAATTTTTTATCCATAATTTTCCCAATTTCCCTATTGTCCCAAATATTTAGGACATTCAAGACAATCCAGACACCAAAATGTGCCAACCTTCCTAATTGTAGATTTGACTAACTCCTAAAACGATGAACAGAACTTTCCCAGAGTTTTAGGAGGTATTTTTGGGTGAAATTTTATATCAATTTCAATTCAAAGACCATTTTTAGATCAATGGGATGGTGTTAAATATTTATTATGCCTCCTTATCTAAGAACTTCTGATTTTTCATTCGGGACCGCGAGGTGAGTCTTAAAGGATTTATCTTCCTTGAGAAGTGTTTAGATGTTGAAAAGAATTTGAAAAACCCATCCTGTAGAGGGTAATTTTATTTTTCCAACAGTATATATTTTTCCTCTTGACTCATCCTAGAGCTCCCAAAATCTTCAGTTTAATTTTAGGTGTTTTTTTACACTGCAAACTCTTTAAGCCTCTAAAACCCACTTTCACTATTTTTGACTCCAAAATCTCTAAAACTTACCCAAATCTTCCTAAACATGTTCCATTGAATTTTATACTCTTCAATGATATCTCCAAATGACTTTATACTTCTTGATCAACCCCATAGGATGCACATCCATCCAAAAAAGGCTAGGGAATAGCCTTTCTAGGCTTAGTACAAATTATCTCTTTTGATAACATTACACTGAATTGACTGAGTGACCTCGTGAACAAATTTTAAACACTTAGGGAGGATGTTCCTCATATTATGAAGCTTTTCAAAGATGTACGGGTCATGAAACAGAAAGCAAGATGATCCAAATGATGACTCGGGAGGGGATTCAAGAACATTTTTTACACTAGGATATAGTTGTCATGTTTTCATCACTGAATTTTTCCCTTGCAAAAACACATGACAACAGATTCATGTGATATGGAATTTTTATGACAGGGTGCACATCCTCCACTATCTTTATGGTCATCTTCCCCAAGGATTCATGCACTCCCTTCACCTCATGGTAACCTCTTGGGAATAAATCCTTGAATTCCTTCAACAACTCAACTAAACACTCTCACACAACACTCGACCACTAATTGCCAATGGTTTCAAATTGGGGTTTATAATTTCTTCTAATGATTAACTCCACTACATGTATTGGTTTAATGTAATATTTATTCTCTGTTACATGTGCATCTTGAACCATACACTCTCCAATTGAAGTTAGAATTCTTAAATGTTATCTCAAGCCTTCCCAATCCTAAACTTACATTAAATTCTTATCTTTTATTTCGCAACTTCCATGTTGGTGCCTCAAGTGATTCAAATCGATAGTACTATATTCTTCCTCAAATATCTCTTCAGGTGTGTATGCATCCTTATCAGAGATATGGGATACTCTTTCTTCCACAAGCACATCATTATGGAAGATGGCCTCCTTAACTAGCTACTGGGATTAGTACCATTCTATCATATTTGAATGGAACTACAAGGTTTGGGCTTAATCCTCTTTGAATTACTTCCATTACCATGTCTATCTCTTTATTTCACACAAGATGTACTAAGTGTGTCCCTAAATAGTTAGTGTGATATAAAGGACATGTGCCCATAGGTGGAATGGGAGTGCGTTTGGACCCTTACCCCATTCTTATCCACAAGCATGCACATGAGAGATAGGACATGTGCTTCCATATTATATGGGAATTATCTTTCTCTCATTACTTCTCTCAAATTGGTTTGAGAAGGGTTTCTTTATGTTGTTCCATCGGGGTAATGTTAGACGATGAGTTTCCAACCATCTAATAGTTGTACTGTATAGGGTGTAAACCAAATATTTTACCCTCTATTCCTCCTTTGGAAAATAAGACTCTGGGTCCATGCATATGTGGTCCCATAATACCTTGGAATTTTAGATATCCTTCCTCGACTGATCCTAAAATCTCTCTTCAAGGTATGTGTGCACTCTTTAGGGGTTGTCACTCTGATTTACATGCTTTTAGGCCTCTATATCTAAGAAGGCACATTCGTAGCCTTCATATTCTATCATGCTTATGATAACTTATTTATTATAAGTACTGGGGGATTTCTCCTTACCTATGTGCATATCTTACCAATGAGTTTGTAGGCCTCTTTGACCCGTCTATGACAAACATTTTTAGCAGTATCTGAAATTGACGCATTGCTTTCCCATTTGATGAAACCTTCCTAATCAAGTTAAACCCGATCTCCTCCTCATGCATTGAGCTAATATATTTAATTAAAATCCTCTTTGGTATCTACCATCTCTATGAATGGGGGCCCCTAGATTGGGTCAATGGAAATTACCACCCTAAGTTCTCCATTTTCAAAGATTATGTAAACCTTTTTAAATTGCGCATGCATGCATGTGCGTGCGCGCACGCACGCGCGTGCACCCACACACACACAGTTATAAAAGCATAAAGGACTTCCCAAGTGGGAATAATAGTGATCAACCTTTGCTAGTTCAATGACCTCCAAATCTACTATGAACTTAGAACCCATAATGTCCAATCTTGCTCCATTAAGTGCTCCAAGAGGAATCACCCTTGTCTTTTTAGCCATGAATAAGGTATTTAGAGTGGGTTGAAGTGGTGTAATTTCCATAAGTGTCCATGCATCCTTGGTAAATATATTGACTTTTGTGCCATTTTCTATAAGGATGGTGTGCATACATTATCCATTTAAGGTAACATCCAACAATAAATCACTTTATAAACCTCACTTAGCCAGCTTTAACTCCCAACCCCTAGAATGATCTTGCACTATAATTTTGAATTCAAGGAATTATTCTATCCGATCCTTTTAAAGTGTTAAAACACCTTTGGATTTTAACATGCATCGGTCACTCCCTTGACCTTCTAGTCTATAGAAACCTTATGAGCTTCTACCTTTCTGCACACCTCAACTTCACGTATCATATGTATCTCTTATTGAAATTCTCTCATCATCTCTTGAGCCTTTTGAAGAATTAGATTCTATACTGCACCATCTAGATAATTCATCTCCCTATCAAGAAATACCTAAGGATAATCCTGAGTATTTTTTTCCCTTTTGGGTTGAGTGCATGCACCAATGCACATTGTTACACGTACCTAGGTCTTCCCTTTTATATTTGAGCACTTTTAGGGGGCTCATGTCTCTAACTTGATCATTCCTACACTTTTAGTTGGACCTTCTAGAATTTGAGTCGTCTTGTGGTAAAGGTTTAGGAAGTCCTTAGTCTTTTGTGTGCCTCTGCAATATCTAAAATTAAGAAACTTGGGGAAATCTTATTGATAGTGAATTATATCATTGCATTTGTAGAAACTTCTAGGGGGAATCACCCTCCTCCCTTTCCTACTCATCTTCCACGCTAGCCTCTTCCTCCATCGTAGCCTTGGTTATAATGGGAAGGGGTAATATTTACTTGGAGTGTACCTTTAGAGCACACCTCTTTGGCTCCAATTACTTGACCTTTTTCTATATCATGGGTGTTGGTTTTATACATCCGACACCACAACGAAACTTTGATTTTTTTTTCCTTTGTTAGACTAGAAAGTATTGTACATGGTGGTCTCCATGACAAATCTCATAGTCCTTTACTATGAGGCACACACTCTTCCTTGGGAAATTATTCTTGGTATGCCCTTCTAAATGAAAATCAAGACACTAGAGCCTCAAACACTTCTTCTCTGCAACTCCAACCATGAGGATTTGTCACTAATCTACCATATGAGATATTTGAGCCTCTAGAAGTGGGCTTACTATGGTGTCTACACTTCATGCATATTTAACATGCAACACAGCTTCTAAGGCCCCTCATGGGTCCACAAAGGTGTTTAGAGAGTGCACACCTAAACATCACCAAAATCCTTCCTACAAACCGCTACACATGTCGGAATGGATGGAGTTCATAAGAAAACTTTAATATCAAAGGTTTCAATCTTACATCATATGTGTGCACACTGTTAGATGCGACATGTTTGATTTCCTTAAGTTGTGCCAAGATCTATTGTTCAAATTAAGGAATATTGAACTCTTCCGGAAACTTCCTCTTGAGCATGTCATAAGCCACCACATGTTATAATGGGTCATACTTTTTATACGTGTAAGTGCACGGAAATGGGGGACCAAAAGGGGGTCTTAAGTGGATAATTTTTTCTGAAAAATAAAAAACTTCAACTTGTACGAGTTATTTGAGATAGTTACACTCAAAATTTGAAGTTGTTATAAGAACATGAATTGTAAGATTTCGATTCTAGTTTCTAAACTACTTTTTTTTAAATGGTTAAGCATAAGTGGGTTAAGTATTTAAAATGTCAATAGGTGATCCTATTTTTGTAAAAAAAAATAGTAGACAAATAGTCATGCCCCCCCTCCCTCCCCCCATTTTTTTAGCACTATTTAGTATTTTGAAAACCCTTTGGTAGAAAGATATATCGGAGCTTCAAGTTTGGGATATACATTTTTTAGATTTTTTAATGAGTATTTATTTTTTATGATTTTTCAAGTACAAATATTTTGAAAATTAAAAAATAACAGATAGCCGACCGTGTCCATCGATAGCTACCTCAAAAAATATCGAAAATTAGAATTTTTTTTAATATGTATAGAATTAGTCCTAGCTTGGGACTATATTATTTTTTTCAATTTGGAGAAGTGAAAATAAAGATGCATGACAAAAGATAAGCATTTACAATCACTAAAAATAGATCTATAAAAGACATAGCTTGAAATAAATATAAATGGAAACCTTGGAATAGTCATAAAAATATAAAAAGTATATATTTAAATAGAGGATAATTATTTTGACATTGTAGATATATTTTTTAAGAAAGATAGCAATCATTTTTGTAGCATTTATTATGGTGAAAGGTGAGTTTTTACATATTTTGTCAAAAACACATAGGTTGTTGTTTTTTTAAAGGTCCAAGTTACGGGTTTGGAAAAACAAAGAAATTCCAAGCATGTAAAATATGTGTTCAAGGGTGCATATTAAGGGAATGCGTAAATGTGCCTTAGAGTATATGCATTATATGTGTTTGTGGCAGGCTTATAGTTACAAAAATAAATGTTTAAAGTATTATTTTTTCATTCATTATTCTTTATAATTTATTATTTCTTATAATTTAAATTTATTTTAGTAAATATAAGAAATTAGGGTCACTGTACACCTTATGAAACTAGTCTCACAGCTCCATGAGTCATTGTTTAGGATATAGTTCTTTATAATCTAATATAGTCAGTACATAGTTAATTTTCAATATTTCAGCATTCATCCTAAATCTTTTAGCGTTTAAATTCTACAATCGATGTCTATTTTGTGAAAGAATGTAGTAATTGTTTAGGTTTTGGGGCCGTTTGGATTATTTATTGACATTTTTAGGAGTGTTAGTGATTTGTAAAATTGTAGTTTAGAAACGTACAAAACCATAGAACTGTTGTTCCTACTTCCAATTTACTTGAAAATAATAGTTCTGAAAGATTAGTGAATGAATACTAGTTCTTAGAACTACTTACAACAAATGAAAATGAAAAATTCAACACACAACATGATATTTTTAACCTAGAAACCCCCATATTGAGGGAAAACCATTCGAGAAGCTAAATTGATCTTTCTTCCCAGTGACATATTGGCTAATTAAAATGATTATTGATTACAAGAAGCTAAAAAAATATAACAATGTTACTTCCACCCTCTCTACTTTCTTGCTCTGCTCATACACCTTGCTTCTACAAATCAATTCCAACACCAACGGTTTCTTGTTCACTTTTCCCATAAACAAATGTTGAATTCCACATGCTTTACCTGTATTTATATCTTGCTTCTTATGTCCTCCTATGCACTAGAGAATAGGAAGAGTCATCCAAGGAAGAGACACAACCCAGATGTTCCAAATCCGTGACTGTTTGTGGATGTATTTTCTTTTTCTTATCCCATGACAGGACCACCAGTGAACGTAGAGGGGTGGTTACACAACTGTCAGTTTCTACAGAAGGCCGTTACATAACCACCTCTCTACACAAATCAACAGTTCTGTCACTTAATCAGTTTCTCCTACTTCTTCTCATTTCTCCTTCTGATTATGGTTTCTCTAATGAAGTGGTGTTTTTATAGATCCTTATGGATCACACCTCCCACAATCAGGAGGATTTTGGTTCCACTAAATCTTAGTGGGGGATAGATGAGGAAATAATTCCCTCACTTTCTCCTTCAAGTACCACCAGGATTGCTTTTGTTTCTTCCCCATGATTCCAACTTGTCACGATTCATGGGGACCTTTCCTTGTTTCCTTGACATTTTACTACAGCACTGCATCCTCTTACAACTCACCTTGTGAATCCAAGATGAAATCCTCTATGGAAGGTAGCAACTGAAATTATTCTTCCTCATCAAGCATAGATGGCTCATATAGGTGCAAGTTCTCACAATTTACTACTCTTGTACATCTACATTAAGTGTAAATCGAGTCTGAAAGCATTTTCTCCAACCTGCTCCAGTATAGTCAAGGGTCCATATCGTAGTGGATTGAGTTTCCTTGCTTGACCTTGTAGTATTTTCTTGATCAAGTACAGCCAAACCTTATCTCTAACATGAATTTTTTCTCTCTATAATGTTGATTGTGTCTAGCCTTGTACTTATCTTGATACCTCTTCAATTGTTCTTTCACCTTTAGATGGATTTACCAGATCTTCTTAATAAACTTCGCTACTCTAGTCACTTCTAAATCATGTATCTCTCATTATTCCTAATGTCCAACTGCAATGTCCAATGGATTGGTATGTAGATACCCCAATCATGTTTCAAAATTTGGCTGCATAGTGGATGTATGTACCTCCCTATTGTAGGAATGTTGAATGTAGGCTAAGGACTCATCCCAAGTCTGTGGATATTTTCTATTATACCCTCTAATCAGTTATACCAAAGTCATGTTTACCACCTCCATTTGTGGATGAAAGGTCATGCTTCCCAGTAACATGGTGTCCATCTTGTCCCAAACATTAGTCCAAAACTTCCCCAAGAACTTATATTCTTTGTAAAAAACAATAGGCTTCGGAAAACCAAAATGCACCCATGCATTAGCAAAGAAACGTTTGGCTTCCTCATGTCCTTTTATTATCTTTTTACATGCCAAAATAACACACATTTTGATAAATCTATTTACAACAACAAATAGATAATCATGGCCATGTTTAGACGTAGGTATTCCTCCTACAAAATCCATAGAGATATCCTCCCAAGGTCGAGTAGGGACCGGTAAAGGCATATAAAAACCTTCCTTCCTAATTTTAGGATTGCTTGTACAACATAGTTTACATCCTCTTATGAATTTAGATACTTCTTCTTGCATATTGGGCCAATATACATACCCTTGCAAGTGGGCCATGGTTTTCCCAACACCAAAATGTCTTGGTACTTTCAAGGTATGTGTTTCCCTCATCAATAAAAGCATTTCTTCTTTTGGCACACAAATCTTCTCTCATTAGTAGAGTAGCCCATCTTTAAGATAGCAATTATCAATACCTGTATTTTCATCCCCTTTGGACTGTAACTTCTAATATGTTACCCCAACATATTCTTCTTGAACATACACCTCTCCATAAGCTTCCTTCATGAAGGGCTCAATATGATAGATAGTGGCCAAACTAGATATTTTATCCTCTGTGGACAACCTAGACAACATGTCTGCTACCAAATTTGTGTTACCTTTCTCTTATTTGATCACCAAATGATACTATTAAAGGAACCCCATCCACTTGTAGTGCCTTACCTACTACAATTTAGACTGTTCTTGTAAATATTGGAGAGGCTTATGGTCAATGTGAACAATAGTTTCTTTACCCAACAAATAATGTTTCCATTTCTGTATTTCTTGACCTAGTGCATATATCTCTTTATCATATACTGAATATCCCTTAACTACTGAAGTGAAAGTCTCATAATGATAACATAGTGGCTTACCTCCCTGCAGAAACATTGCTCCCATAATGTAATCATTGGCATCCATCTCTACTTCAAAGGGTTGTTGAAAATTAGGAAGAACAAGTACTGGAGCATGACTAATTTTATATTTTAATAACTCAAAAGCATGGTCTTCTTCCTTACCCCAGTCAAAACCATTACTCTTTGTGGTCACTATGTGTAGAGGTGTTGCAATAACGGAGAATCCCATAATGAACTTCGTCGTGTATTGTAATTCTCCCACAAAACTCCTAGTCTCTATGGCTCCTATTGGTGTTGGCCAATTGGTGATGGATTCAACCTTATTCAGATCCACTCCTAGCTCTCCTCCTCTAACCATGTGCACAAGAAAGACAAGTGACTATTTGGAAAATTCACACTTCTTCATATTGCGTAGGAGTTGTTTCTTCTTAAGAACTTATAAGAATTGTTGAAAATGTGTTAGATGTTTCTCCCATGTGGCACTAAAAATTAGAATATCTTCCAAATAAACAACGACACATGTGTCTATGAATTCATGCAATACATCATTCATCAATCTCATAAATTTAGTGAGTTTATGACATAAACCAAATGGAAGCATTAACCACTCATACAAACCCTATTTTGTTTTGAAGGTAGTATTTGATATATCCTCTTCCTTCATCCTGACTTGGTGATAACTGAACTTGAGATCCAATTTTGTGCATAAATTTTCTTGTTGAATTTGGTCCAAGAGATCATCAATGTAGGGGGGTGGATATATGTTCTAATGGTAATCTTGCTCAAAGCACAATAGACAATGCACATTCTCCAATAACGATCCTTATTTTTCACCATCACAATAGGTAAACCGTATGGCGAGGTGCTTGGGTGTATCATCCCTTGGTATAATAACTCTTGGAGTTGTTTCTTTACCTATGTACTCTCCAACAAGGATTTTCTATACAACCTGATATTTGGTAGAGGGAACTCTAGAAATAGTTGAATATCATGTTCTACTTCTCATTTTGGTGGTACCCCATTGGGAGTTTGGAACACTTCCTAAAAAGACTGAATTATGTTATCCAAATCCTTCATCCCTTGGCTAGAAACATCTGAAATTTATACCCCATCTTGTTTATCTTTTAATAAAAGTGAAAAAACTAATTACGATTTTCCTGGATTAGTCTATTTATTTGGTTAGCACTTACCATAGTAAGCTTTGTCTTACGCTAGTGTGCCTGAATTTTGTAATTGACTCCATCCTTGACCCATATGTATCGATTATCCCTTCTCAGGAATATAGCATCCCTTATATACAACTAAGGATTCCTAAAAACAACATCAAATATATCAAGTGGAATTACATCAGCTTCTAATACATCGATATATTGAGAATTAATCCCAAACTTAAAATTACACCTTTATGTTACATGAATTTCTACACCCGTATTCACCCATCCCAAAGGATAAGGATGTGTATGTTCATAAGTTTCAACACCAAGATTCTTTACAACCACATCAGAAAAAAATTAGATTGTGAACCAGTATCAACCAAAGCATTTACCTTAGTCCTCTTAATCTGGATTATTATTTGAAATAGCTTACTCATTTCTTATTCTTATTATTGGTTGTCCATGTTGGTGATCATGCATCCCGATAACTCATCTACATCAGAATAATCCTCTATCTTCACCTCCCCATCTATCTTTATAGTTGTCATGTACTTCTTGGAGTCCTTGGTTTAGTTCTTTGGATGTAATTGAGGATGCAACTTCTAACATGTAGCATCAGCATGACCATTGATATCACATTTTTTTGCAAAAAATTATCCTCATCCTTCAAGTCCATATTGATCAACATGACTTGCCTCCAAAAATTTTTACTATAATCCTACACACTTTAACCACTAGTTTGTCTAAAATACTTCCATTTAATCATCTGGTCATTCTTATGGCCAATAGGATATAAATTTTCCCTTAGCAATTCTTTAAAACTCCCCCAAGAACTTACAATAGGACGCTTCTTCTTTTCAAAAGTGGCTAGATGGGTTTCCCACCAAACCAGAGCATGTCCTTCCATATTGAGACATGCAAAGGTGATCCTTTGTGCCTCAGTGATATTATGCACACTAAAATAAATCTCCATTTTTTTCAACCATTTATCCAGTAATTCTGCATGTACTTATCCTCAAATATTTTAATCTCAAACTTAGTTTCCACTTTAAAATGAGCATGGTCATATTTTACCTTTCCCTTTTCAACTAGATTTTCCCCTTCCTGCTCTTCCACATATTCCTTGTCATGGCTCTTTCATATGCCAAATTTCTCGACCAAATCTCGAACCACTGAGTCTATGGAGTCTTGCTTAATCGTTGTTCTCCTTTGTTATTATGAGAGTTCCCTTTGGTGTCGAACACCTTATCCATAGTGCTTTCCAACATCTCTATCCTATAAACCCAGTTCTCTTCTTCTATTTTTTTCTCTAATCCTTTATTTCCACCTTTTTGTAGATATCTCTAGATTGCAAGGTATTACTTATTCTCTTTTAGACCTTATCAGTGTCATACAAATCACACAAGAATGAATATCACAATCCCTTGGATTTTATTTTCAGCTCTAATACCAAAATGATCTGTAAAATTATACTTTGGAAACTTACAAAACCACAAAAATTTTGTTCCTACTTACAGTTTACTTGAAAATTACAGCTCTTAAATATTAGTGAATGAATACTAGTGCTTAGAACTACTTACAACAAATGAAAATGAATAATTCAACATACAACACAATATTTTTATCCTAGAAACCCCTGGCTTAAGGGAAAACTAGTCGAGAAGGGCAATTTCTCTTTCTTCCAAGTGATATATTGGCCAATTAAAATGATAACAGATTACAAGAAGCTGAAGGAAGACAACAGTGTTACTTCTACCCTCTCTACTTTCTTTCTCTGCTCACACACCTTGCTTCTACAAATTAATTCTTGCACTAATGGTTTATTGCTCACTTCTCCCATCAATTAATGATGAATTCCACAAGCTCAACTTTTATTTATAGCTTTCTTTCTTTGTCTTCCCTTCCACTATAGAATAGGAAGATTAATCTAAGGAAGAGACATAACCCAGATGTTTATAATCTGCAACTGTTCATGGATATATATTTTTTTGTTTTATCCCATGACAGGACCGTCGGTGAACATAGATAGGTGGTTATACAACCACCACTCTGCACAAAGCGGCGGTTTTGTCACTTAACCATTTTCTCCTACTTATTCTCATTTATCCTTTTGATTTTGGATGTTTTTATGAAGTGGTGTTTTTCTATATCCCTATGGATCTATTAGATGTGTCAAAATTATATTTTACAAACCCCATAACTCTCAAAGGAAACAATGGCTTCTCAAATATATGCACTCATCAAATGCCTTATAATTAATAACAAATCAAAACACATTACATATTTTATTAATTTGAGAATCCTTGATGACATCTAAAAATACTACTCCAATTATTGGGGTTGTTATGGAAATCGACAAAAATCCTGAAGCTATTACAATGGTGTTTCTTCATGACCCTTGAAACATTTCACTTGTTATGTGTGACTCAACTTGTATCTATAATCCTTGTCACTCTAGCCCCTTAAATGGTATAATTGACTCACTTCATACACACATTTTTCTCTTTCACTTTTGTAATCAATGTGCATTATACAATTCAACTATTGCACAAAGCATTCATGAAAGCCCTATGTAATCGTCACCAACACCCAATTTTTTTGTTACACTTTCCTTTCTCCATTATCCTTCTCACCATCCTTGTGTGTGCCTGTGTACTTAACTGATTTTGTAAAAATTATGTAAGAAATTTAACTCCCTTGTAATACTTCTGGATCATAAATTGTATCTTCAATTTTAATCGAATTGACTTATTGATTCATGTCTATATTTTTAATTAGTCCTAGATGAATTAAAAAATCAATTCATATAGTTCCAATAAGTTTCACATGGTTTAATGTAATCAAAATTTCTTCTCTTATTAAAAAATCAACTAATTATATAATGCATGATATAATTAGGGGGTACAATTGAGTCCAAATACACTATTGTGATGTAAAATATCTAACATGAAAAAATTAAAAATCTTAACTGGGCCCCTAATTGAAAATTAGGCTTCTCAATCACTATGCATCCTTCCTCTATCCAACCTACCTTTAGTTCAACCTTCACCCTAGCTTAGAGAAAAATCCTAACAAGGTTTTTAAGTTAATTTTAGTGTGGGGGGTGATTACCCAAGGTGATAATTAATCCAGTAAGATCCAGTGAAAGACAATTTCTTCTAGAGGCCTAAAAAGGGACATATAAGGGATCACACTGTGACAAATAACACATCAAGGTGTAAATGTGTATAAAAAACATTCACTTGGAAAATGGGTGCAATCAGGAGAATCATGAGGTTTGTGAAGGATCTGAAACATAAAGGATATCATTTAAATTTAATTCTTCAAGGGAATGATCATCATAACTATGTAGAGAAAGGATAACCATGAGTGGTGATGATAGTTATTGTTGGAAGCACAATGGAATGAGAGGGGGGTGAGTCATTCCTTCCAAAACCTTTATGCAATTTCAAATTAACGTTCATACACCGTTACCATTCAATCATGCATTAATGTGATTATATCAATAAGAAACAACTATTCACAATTGCACAAATAAGGAGTACACAAGAACATATGATGTAAGTGGGAAACCCTCAAGGGTAATAAAAACCTATTGATCTTTTTTGATATTACACACAAAAAACACTCAAGTGAATATTACACATCACAAGAGATTTATTTATTGAGGCACCAACCCCACAAGGAGCACCAACCCCTAAACCCTTATTGATATTACTCACAAAAATATACTTGCATGAATATGAATCATCACACAATATGTTAATAATAATATCATTAAAGATATTCTACAACAACTCAGCTAATGGTGATCACAAGATTCAGCTCTAAACTCCTTCAAACCCTACTTCAAACACACCTCCTTCTAGCTCGCTCAAACTTGGACAAACTTGACTTGATTTGATCTCAAACCCTTGCACACATGCTCTCTAAAATTCCTCATCCTTTCACACACTTCCTCAAATGTCTTAAATTATTCCTTCATACATATTACACACTCACACACTTGGGTTGCACTTTTTCCCTCTCTCTACAACTAGTGTAAATTTGAATTCAAACATGTACATTATACCCTTCTCTTCTTTAAAACATGAAACAAGTCATTATACCTCCTTTATTTTAACCAAAAAGATTTAAAAACATCCCAATAAAGTCATAAAAATTCATAATGGACCCATTTAGGTCTTCATGCCCAAATGCACTAAACTGGCTCAAAAACAACTAAAAACCCCATCACCTAGATAAACAAAAACCACAAACACCACAACCATGATTATTCAAGCTATCAAATTCACAAAACATGTCAAATATGACATAAAAACACCATCAATGGTCATTAATTATCTTTCACCAATCAAATTCTTCATAACTCACTCAAAAAGGCTCATATCCTTATCAAAATAGTTGTTTTCAAGAACCATCTTCACCTTTGGGCCTCAATAACACCCACTAACACATCAACTATGGCATGTAACAACTAATTTGAATAACCTTGACATGTATATCACATACATGCATGCTAGATATCTTGAAACATTCATATGTGCAAACCACACCAACTTTCCTCTTCACCAAACTGAGCTGCCCAGAAAACAATTTTAGAAACTCAATTGGTTTGCACCCTTTATTTCTCTTTCAAGACCTAAAAATTCCTTCACTAGGAACAAAATTCATCCCTCTTCACTCTCTAACTGATATCAAGAATCATAATCCAATCCATCATCATGCAATCTTCTACCTCCATCTTCTAGAAAAATGAATTCTGTCCTGAGAAACAAGCTAAACATTCAAACATTCTCTTTCAATCTAAATTGAGTTATGATTGACCTATCAAAAATCATCATAAAGAAAAACCATTATAATTGTAAATCACCTGAATCATGACTTTCCATAAACATCTTACATTTCCTTCTTACAACTCCAAGTGGAAGGATTTTACCTTCAACCATAACTTTCCATCTATCAAAAACACAATTGCTCCAAAAATCTCTCTGCCCAGAACAAAACCAAGTCTTAGGACTCTACCTATAGATATTCATAAATAGGGAACACTTTTCCCTCTATAATCTCAAACATGATCTGAAACCATCATGTACATCAATTAAAACTCCCATAATAAAAATATTGTCAAATTAATTCATACCTCCTTTGGACAAATTTGTCTCAAACTTAACTTCTTCTGAAACTAGCTTGTTTGAGTGGGTTCCACAAATCCCCACATGCTCTAACATACCTTTATGGAAACTTGGAAGGAGTATTCTACAACATCAAATCAATCATACTATAACAATAAATCAATTCTGGCCACTTACCAAGAAAATCTCTCCTACCATCGTTTTGAGCTAGGGTTTCAAAGCTCATAAAAAGTTGTTTACCTTCTTAACATTCAATCATAAAAATGTGACAATGAAACCACTCCATTATTTTTTGTGAAATATTCTTAACTCAATGTAAAGTAATCCCTAAAAGTCAAAATTTTCCATGTAAATCACACAATTCATGGTGAGCATTAGAAGTGCAATTTAAGCTGGAATAATGCTCTTTCTTGGACCCTGTTTCACTAAATACAATCATAACTTGCAAAATCTTCATCATGGAAACTTGAAAAAATTTCCCACAAACATCTCTAACACGCCCTACTAACATCTACAATCATCATCATATCTTAAATAAGCTCTCCATCTTCATCGACCCATCTCATTTACATGACTAGCCCTTGGGTTTTGCATGGTTTAAAACTAGGCCATGATCATTGAACTAACACTATAACATCATAAATAAACCTCTCCAAAATGCCCTAACAACCTTTGAACATAAATTCATCACTCACCTACATGCATACCTAGTAAGTGATCTTGCATTATTCTGCAACTCATTCATACCTCCAAGTACCTAGACTAGGTCTAGATGAGCACCATACAACTAGACGTCTTCAACATGTACTATGCTACTCTGAAACTCATGTGAGTGCCTAAAAACACTCTCAAACAATTCTCCATGCTTCTACATGCTTCCATCAAGCCACCAATAAACTTTTTCACCTCATGCTCCATCACCTATTTAGGTCACCTCACTAGGCTTGTCTAGACCAAGAAATCTCACGTAAATCATGCTCATTCATCATGAAACCACTCTGATTCTCCATGTCATATCCTACTTAATCATCCTATGACATCTTCTCCATCATCCTCTTTTTCATTAATGAAGCAATTTTTACACCTCAATGACATAGAACCTACAGAACTCAACATTCCAACAATTCAAAGAAATTTGTTACTTGATGGAAAACACACTATACATCTTCTGTAACACCATTTTACATAACCAAAAAGTAGACCTATGATAACTGTCTCTAATCTTTCTCAAGCACCATTAAATCATGATTCAATGCTTCAAAACCTCATAGAACTCACCAAACATGACACTAACTTGTTTTGGCTTCATCTTTGACCTTTGATTGACACCTCATGGAGACATGCTAGACACTAATGAACTCCCTTTTCCATGAGAATGTGGAAATCATACAAAACTGAGATACACAATGCCAAAAATCTCCCCCTTTACTTTTATGGCAGCCACCTTTAGAAACATTGGTGAAAACAAGATAAAACACACATACTTTCTTTTCCATGTTAATTATGATAAATGGGTCAAATCCCCCTTTGAAATAAATGCAATCAACACATAATGACAATTATATGGGATCTCACATGAAACCACATTCTAGACACAATTTCATACTAATGTAAGTCTAAAAAAATTACTTACACATGACTCCCCTTTTTCCTTTTATGTACTTTGATTAAAAATTTCTTCTAAGGTATAGACACCAAAAAAAATAATACCTCTATAATTGTAAGCAAGGGATATTCATGTAAGATGAATCCTCCATTCTTGGCCTTAATAAATTCCTACTATCACTTTATAGGCTAATTACCCTATTCAAGAAATGACAACAATTTCAGTGTTACATCAAGTCTTTAGGACTAATGTCTGAAATATCCCAATCTATCATGCCATTTATAACAACATTCTCAATAGCTATTGAAAAAAAATAAACATCATTTCATTTTATGAACTCTTCCATTGGTGTTATTCTATGTCCATATCTAAACCATTAAATGTGACCCAAGGAATGAATTTCTAATGAGGCATAAGTGTCATTAACATTGGGTCAATGCAACCCCACATCATTCTTCAGCACCTCTAGCATTTCCTTGATCTATTCTTTGCATGAATTTAAGTTTGATGTACTTCATTAATTACCTTTGATGATATACCTGTAAACTTATTATCTTCACTTTTCTCACTTCTTGACATCTAGCTTGATTCACAGGTTAGTAACATATACCCCCCAATCAAAGATTATCGTCTGTAGACCTAAAGCAATATTTGGGTATGCATTCATTCAAGGTTTTTGGTAGAGTACTCACATTATTGAACTTGAATTTATTCAAGTATTATGTAGAGTCAATCTGATACAGGTCATAATCATGACTTCTCCTTGAGGCTTGGAAAGTACAGTAAATTGTAACCTGTAAGCACATCATTATAGTCCATAATCATCTATAGTAACACTTCATGAACCTCCATTGACCAAAAGGCTCTCCTTTGAAGATCCTCACGAGAGAATTCTATAGAAAATGCCTAGTTCAAGGGAAATGGGACTTTATTCAAGCCATCCTTATGATTAAAGATTGATAACTCATATCTCCGATGCTACCTTGAAAAGATCAATACAAATTTGTAACAACTGTCATGGAACTTTTGATCTCATGTAATGGGAGTTGAATACCTACTTCAAATATGAAACTCAAGAACACCTAATTGTGACTAAAGAAAACTATGGACATTTGTAAGAATGCAACCTAGTTCATGACGTCATTCTAATGACTCTTTATCACGGTAATGGAGGGGGAAGAGTGATGATCGGTTAATGGTGACCATGTTCTAAAGGCTCTAGACAATCCTTTACAAACTAATTAAATCACTCGTATTATGGACATCTCTTGAAACTTGCATATGATTTCATAGTTTCCAATGAATCATCAGAAATGCTGGGTCTTGTAATAATGCTTAAGAAGACTTAAGAATGCTATGAGAGGTCATACAGAAACCAATAACTTGCAAGCTGAGATGGATGCTACAGTCATCAAGAATACATAGACCTTTGAATGCAGAAGGAATTTGAAGAGTCATACTTCAAACTATCAACTCTCCACTTTCTCCAATGTTTCATAATGGATCAACATGTCTCTAAGAATCTTAGTAGATTTGCAGGTTTCAGGTGAATCTAGGCAGTAGTGACCGTGAATATTTGTTTTGGTCCCAATAAATCTTAGATACTTACTTCCTCACATTTTCCATCATGTTTTCTAATAACCTTGATTAACTCATCAGTATTCTTATATCAGCTCGTAGTATATCCATCATCTATGATCCTTGCTAAGTTCCCATATTCATGCTTGAATGCTAACATGCAATCTACCAACCTGTGAAAACCTTTTCTTGTATATAGGTAACCTTGAAATACTATGATCTTGTCCTTGAGGGATCCAAAGTGACATTCTTAGAAACATGGGAAATTTATTACAATTGAAGGTACACACAACTGATTTTTCCTTTGTAGCCTTCAACTTGACTAGGAAGGATCATACAAAGGCAGGAATATCTATAACATGACCTTTCTCATTACAATTTAGGAAGCAAACCACTTATTAATTGGCTTGCTCACTCAACTACTATCCCTCCAAGGGTGATCATCTCTAGCTGACCTCCTACAATCCTTTGATTATGCCTAAAATCCATTTCAAGTGAACAATAACCATTGAAATATCTTTCATACCTTGAAGCATTAAGCTACCTAATGGTATTTTTCTTCACATTGTATTTGTGGAGTTATGTATACTTAATTCCTTGATGCTTGGTTCTT
Source organism: Taxus chinensis (assembly GCA_019776745.2). Classification (NCBI taxonomy): domain Eukaryota; kingdom Viridiplantae; phylum Streptophyta; class Pinopsida; order Cupressales; family Taxaceae; genus Taxus; species Taxus chinensis. The sequence goes on along the minus strand of CM034152.1, from coordinate 245,538,708 downwards.
CAACCTAAAATTCTTGAAACAATGTATTCTTCATTGTTACTTTTCCCTTAAGGTCATCACTAAACCCCAAACATATCTTATCACTTGCTGATCTTTGTTTTGTTCAAGAATATCATCAAGAGTTTGGTTATTTTCTCAAATTTCTATAAAGTATTTATCCTTCTTAGCAGCATTCTAATAACTCTACTCTTAAGAAAATCTACTATCCTCTTCAAATTTGTGCATTTACTCTCTTTAGATTCATTGTAAACTCATGACTAGAAACTTTACCTTTTCTTCTAGCATCTAACTATCTCATTTAGCTTGCTTGTTTCAACCTAATGTTTCTCCTCTAATTCATGAATTTTATCTTTCATAATCTTTTACTTGAGTATTTCAGCTTCTTGATTCCTCTTCATAACATGCTTTAGCTCATATTGAACACATACCAATTCAGTCTAAAACATCATCTTCTTCTTCCTCAGAATCTCTGCATATTACATGTATGAAATCACCTAATAATGTTGAACCACCACTTGTAGATCTCATGATATCTTTGGTCATGAACAAAACCTCATCTCCAACCTTTTCATGCTCTATCATATTCAGACTTAGAATCTGAAACTCCATTATTAATGTTACTTAGACTTCAGATAAGCAAGCCTCTTCCTTTGTATAAAAGCTCTTTTTCCTTCTTTTTATAATCAAACTTCTTAAATTCTTCTTTAACTTTACAATACTTGTGATACTTTTTACATGATATCATCATTCTCATGACTTTCTCATCATGTTCATTCCTTGTATTATGAGGACAATTGATAGAAAAATGACCTAATTTACAACAAATGAAACATTTATAAGGAAACTTACCTTTGTATTTTCCATATCCAACCTTCGATATTCTATCAAGCATTGCAAGGAGTTCTTCATCATCAAACTTAGCATCATCCATCTTATGAGAAACATCATCATCCTTAGTCTTCTTATTCTTTGTCTTTTTTTCAGCCTTGAAAGCTATCTACTTCTTGATAGGTTTATCATTATGAATTCTCATCTCATATGCAGTTAGGGTTCCATGAAACTCATCCATTTTCAAGAGACTCAAATCCTTTGGCTTATTTAATGGTAGACACTTTGGAATCAAACATAGGTTTTAGAGATCTCAAAACATTTTGAACTAAAACTTACTTCCTTCAAATATTCACCTAATCCTTTTATGGTGTTGACAACCTTGTCAACTCTAAGAAACTATGCAATAATAGGCTCGTCATCACTCATTTTCATCCCTTCAAACAATTTCTAAAAGTCTGCAATCTTAGCTATCCTTACCTTGGAATATCCTTCATACAATACATAAAGTTTCTCCCACATAGCCTTTGTTGATTTGCAATGCATCACCTTCACAAGCTTAAATTCACCTAGACCACACATGATAGCATTCATATCCTTTTAATTATCACTACACAACTTCTTATTTGCATTACTTGTTGGAGGAGTAGGAAAAGTATAACCATCCTCCACATTGCCAAATATAAAACCCTAAGGACATGATGTGAGTCCTCATCCTCAGACTCCAAAAATAATAGTTAACGTCACCAAACAACGGTGCCTTGATAGAAGAAGAACCACTTTGCTAACTCACCATTTTTTTGCTTCAAATGATCTCCTTTCAAGTGATCAAACTTATTCAAAAGGACCTACTCTGATACCAATTGTTGGAATCACAATGGACTGAGAGGTGGGGTGAATCATTCCTTCAAAAAATTTATATAATTTCAAATTAACTTTCATACACCATTAACATTCAACCATGCATTAATGTGATCATAACAATAAGCAACAATCATCCACAATATACATAAATAAAGGAGTACACAATGAACACAAGATGTAAGTTGGAAACCCTCAAGGGTAAGAAAAATCACTGAAAATTTTCTAATATTACACAAAAAAAAGACTCAAGTGAATATTACACATCACAAGATATTTCTTTAGTGAGGCACCAACCCCACAAGGAGCACCAACCCCTAAACCCTTGTTGATATTACTCACAACAAGATACTTGCATGAATATGAATCATCACACAATATTTTGATAATAATATCACTAAATATATGTTACAACAACTCAGCTGATGGTGATCACAAGATTCATCTCCAAACTCCTTCAAACCCTACTTCAAACACACCTCCTTCTAGCTCGCTCAAACTTGGAAAAACTTGACTTGATTTGATCTCAAACCCTTGCACACAAGATCTCTAAAATTCCTTATAATTTCAAAAACATCATAAGATCTGAAATGATTCCTTCATACATATTTCACACTCTCACTTGGGTAACACTTTTTCCCTCTCACTCAACTAGTGTAAATTTGAATTCAAACATTCACTTTATACCCTTATCTTCTTATAAAACATAAACAAGGTCAGTATATATCATTTATTTTGACCAACAAAACTTAAAAACATACCAATAAATTCATTAAAAATATTCATAATGGGCCCATGTAGGTCGCCATGCCCAAATGCACTAAACCAGCTCAAAAACAACTCAAAACCCCACTGTCTGGATGACTAAAAACCACAAAAACCATCACCATTGTTATTCAAGCTCCAAAATTTCTCAAATGTGTCAAATATGACATAAAAAAATCATCCATGTTCATTATTTATATTTCACTAATCAAATTTATCATAACACAACCAAGAAGGCTCATATCCTTCACAAAACAATTGTTTCCAGGACCCAATCTTCACCTTTGGGAATTAAGAACACCTAAGAACATAAAAAATATGGCATGTAACAACTCATTAGAATCCCCTTGACATGTATATCACATAAATACTTGTTAGAACTCATGAAACATCCATACATATAAACCACACCAACTTTCCTCTTCACCAAACTGAGCTGCCCAAAAATCAATTTTAAAAACTCAATTGGTTTGCATCCTTGCTGCCACTTTCAATACCTCCATCAGAATTCAATAGGAAAAAAATTAATCTCTCTTTATTCTCCAAATAACATCAAGCATCGACCAATCCATCGCATGCCTCTTCTACCTTAATCTTTTAGCAAAAGTAAATTTTCCCTGAGAAACAATAAACCTTCTTCTTTACAAATTGAGTTGGTTGACCTATCAAAACTCATCATCAAGACTCAAAACTTATATAATTATGAATTCCTTTGAATCCTATTTCCATAACATCTTACATTTCCTTTCAACTCCAAGTGGAAGGCCTTCAACCATGTCCATCTCTGAAACTTCTCCAGAACTTTCCCAAAACTGTCTTATGACCAGTATTCATAAATAGGGGAAACTTTTCCATTCAGAAGCACAACCATGATCTGAAAATATCATGGAAATAAAGTAAAACTCCCATAGTACTAAGAACTAATGTCAAATTTATTTCATAACTCCTTTGGAAAACTTTGTCCCAAAATGAACTTCTTCATAAACTTACATTTTTCAGGTGGGGTCCACTCATCACCACATGCTCTATCATACCTTTCTGGAAATCTGAAGGAGTCCTATAAAACATCCAATCATCATACTATCACAATAAATAATTCCTGGGTGCTTATGATCAATATCTCTCCTACCACTTTTGTGCTAGGGTTTCAAGCACACAAAACGTTGTTTACCTTCTTAACATTTGTTCATAAAAACCTAGTGATGAAATGAAATCATTATTTTTATCAAACATTATTAACTTAATATAAAATCATCCATAAAATCCACAGTCTCCCATGAAAATCACACAATTCATGGTGAGCATCAGAAGGAGCAATTTTAGCTGGAAAATGCTCTTTCCTAGACCTTGTTTCACACAAAACATCATTACTTTAAAAATAATTCATCATGGAAACCTCTAGGAAATTTTCCCATAGCATCATGAAACACCCTAATAACATATAAAACAAATAGGTCTCTCCATATTCTCATCCCATCTCATTTACATGATTAGCCCTTGGGGTTTTGCATGGTTTAGGCTAGGGTCAACGGAACCAATACTATAACTTATCATGAAGCCTCTCCAAAAGGCACTAACATACCTAGAACAAAATGTATGAAATCCCTACATGATTCCATAGCTCTCATGGCTCTGTAACTCATCTTGATGCCTCCAAGCACATATACTAGGTCTAGATGAGTACCTACAACTTAGTCTTCCACCTATACCTGCACTCTGAAACTCATGTGAGTGAATAAAAACTCTCCAAACATGATCTCAAATTTGATACCATTCTCCTCAAACCACCAAGATACTCAAACCATCATGTATCAACACCTAGGAAAGCTAGGTCACCTAACTAGGCTTGTTAGACCAAGCCAATCTACTGAATCACATCATGGCATCATGAAACCATCTGAATATTCCATGTCATCATCCTACTAAGCATGTTTCTGACACTTCTCCATACATCATTTTTTTCATTAATGATATTTTACATCAATGACAACACCTAGAACTCAACATGCCAATAATTATCTTAAGTAGAATTCTTTGGAGTCTATTTGAAGTTTGTTCAATTACTTCGGAGTTTGTCCAAAGTTTTTGGTTTGTATTGGTATGGTACCAATAGTTTTTTCTAATATTTTTAATCCTTTAGAGTCTTACCAATATCTCTTTGAGTTATTTTAGAAGGTAAAAAAGTAGATGTATACTCATCATTTCAAGGTCAGAAGGTTTTTCAGTTTCACATTTCATTAGTCACTGTGTTTCCCAGGTGGAAGTATCATCATGGTTGAACTATGCAGGAAATTGTTTCGAGTTATCATCAAGTTCAAGAGGGTTAGAAAGGCATGGAAATGTTTCATGGATTGGTTCAATGAAAGAGGGTATTCTTCATTGACCTCAGTGGGACATGCATCAAGTACTTCTCACTTCTTCTCTTAGTGTACCTTACAAGGCTATAGAAATTCATCATTCTAGGAGGATTCTTCACTCATATAAATAATTATTTTAGATAATGATGTAGTTACGGTACATAAAACCCAAAAACGCCTCATAGATTCAAATTTTATTTACTATACATGATGCTATTGAGACTAACTAATCCTGGTATCTCATCACATCATTTTAATTAAGTTCATATGACTCAAATAAGATAAACTACCTCTCTCCTTGAGACAATGTGTGGATGATGTTTAGGAAGGTTTTAATAATTTATACATTAATTTAGAATACTCCAATACTCTAATTTTTTGATAAAACCTTGTTTTTAATCTCTTTTCTACCATAAGGCTTAATCCTAGAAATGTATTGTGAGAAGTTTTGGTGTTCCCATGTAGAAAGGGATTTTTATGACAAGAATGGTTTTTAAACCTTTAGTAGAGAGGGAAAAAGAAACTAAATTTGTATAATGTGTGTAAAATTATCCTTATAGTATTTATCATTCCATCATATATGATGGTCTTAAATGCCTTGGTAGTGGACTATCTCATCTTAGCTTTTTACTTAAAGAAGGTTTGAACATAATGGCGGAGTCAGGATATGGAGATCATCAACTCACTCATTGAGGCTCAAATTTAACTCACTTTCCTGGCCATGATTGGAAATATCATAATATAAATGGAAAATCAAATTCTAATATCAATGGAAAAACTTTCAAGACTTGATTCTTCCTGAACCTAAAAATTTAGTCCCATTTTGTCTAGAACCAAAAGGAGCAGCTACAATGTTTTTAAATTCTTTATGAAACCTTCAAGCCTTAGATAAAAATGGATGTCTCCAAAATGTATAGGATTCAAATAGCTTTCCAATGCCTATTTTTTTCCTCCTAATTCCATACATAGATCCTTGAATCTTCCAAAGAAGTCAAGTTTCACCATTAGAGTGTTTATTCCCTACACCTAGAAAACCTGTTGAAAAAATAGTTCTCAAATGAGAAAACCTTTCCTAAATCTTCCTAAATTACCTCTAACACTTCCAATACTCCCTAGCATCACATCTAGATTCTTAATATATTTCCTAAAATATCTAATAGGGTGTTTGATTAGCTCTAGAATGGCCAAAATAACTAGCATGAAAATTGAAAATTTTGAAGCATGACAACTAAGCCCTTAATTGAAAATAAGGCTTCTCAGTCATTGTGCATCCTTCCTATGGCCAGCCTTCCATCAATTCAAACCTTACCCTAGTTCAAATGAAATTCATAAGAATATAATTCTATGTGTTTCAATTTGCAGGAAATAGTGTCTAAGGTGATTGATCAACTCATTTAGTTTTGATGAGAGACTACTTCCTCTGAAGGCTTGAAAAAGGCCATTTTGGCCATTTTGTAGCTAATTGAACACCCTCTAGAAGTGTTTAGATAAAATATAAAGCATCTGAGGTTGATTTTAGAGATAATTAAAGATGTCTAAGTAAATTTAGTAAAGTTTAGGAAATAAAATATCATTCAAGAGCAATTTGTTTAAGACCAGGTTTTCACGTGCAGGGAATGAAAGCTAAAACGATGAAAGTTGACTTCTATGGATGATTCTAGGAGTTCTAGAAAGAATTAGGTTTTTAAAAAATAGGTATTGGAAAGATATTATAATACTCTACAAGGTAGAATAATCAACTTTGATTATAAGATCAAATACTTAATGAGAAAATTTAAAACTTTGTATCTGCCCCACACAGTTTAAAATGAAATAGGACCTAAATTTTGAGTTACAAGAAACATTATATTTTTATAATAGTTTTATTGATCATAAAATGTGATTTGCAATGTTTCAGTGAAGTATGGAGGTCAAGAATATGTAAATCATCCTTAAAATTCATTCAAGGATTGATCCCCTACCTGGAGGAGGAAACCCATTTCCATGAGGAGCAACTTGAAAAAAAAGTGTCTAGGTACTATAATCATGCTTCCACCTAGGCATCATCTTTGTCAAGAAATTTAATTGTGAAGTATTCTTCATGATCAAAGGTTAAATTTGGAGCTCAAGGAGTGACTTTATGATCATCATATCTTGAATTTTTCATTGTACCCAAATCTCTCCAAAGAACTAGTTAAAATGAACTAGTCATGCCACCAAGGTATCCAAGACCATCATGTGTGAATTATTAAAAAATCATCCATTTCCATGAGATACATATGAGAAAATATGTGTTTGATCACCATGAAGTTGATTCCATTAAAGGATAATTTTAGATCAAGGAAAGGTAAGGGGATGATCTTCATATGGAGCACCAAGTTTCCAAGAATGAGAAATCATCTCAATTCACTTGATGCAATTCGCTTGAAATTTTTCTTAAAAACTCATTCAACACATAGTAGTGTGATCACACATTAAAGAGGAAGAACATTACAATCACCTAATTTTTTCTATATGATAGGAATTCCATTCAGGGAGAAATCCTATATCTACAAAGTGAGGATCTCATTTCAGTACGAAGCAGATAACCATCATAGAGTTGATTCGTGGTCACTAAAGTGAATTGTGGATAAAATTTCAAACTTGATACCAACTCAAGCAGCGGTAGGGAAAAAATCCAATCCATAAGGTTAAGAAACCTACAAAATGACTATATATTTTCCTAAAACAAAGACCAACTACATTATATATTTCCTGAAAGCTTTAGGTCCTTGCTAAAATCCTGAAAAATGAGTAAGTACTAACCAAATTAGATTTTGAAAAACTATCTTCTAGATTATAACTGGTGGAGCTATGGGATGGCTTCCATATGGTGCAAAGTGACCTTAATTTCTTATATTTACTAAAATAAATTTAAAGTATAATACATAGTAAAATTATACAGAAATAATAAAAAATAGAAACTATCTTCTAGATTATAACTATTGGATTGTCATGTTTCATAACACTAGAAATGTGTATGTGTTTTGTAACACTTAAAAGGTGTACACATTATAACAAGTACACATTTTAGGTTTGGAAATTACCAAACCTGATAAACAATAACGTGTATGCATTATTTGAAAATGCATACATGTTTTAGCCAATTATTAAGTTTTGTTCACTTTTTGACCCCCCATTTTGTTGCACTTATTGATACCATGTGTGTTCATAGTAAAACAAGTTCATAGAAAACTGGCTCACCTTTCTCTCTGGCGCCATGATCCTCTTAGCTCGCTAGACAATTTCACAAGAATTCACATAATCAGTGACATTCTCCATGCCTCATAACTTAGGAAGCTTCATCGAATGGTCATAGAAATATGGTTAAATAGGTGGGTTCAGTTGATTCTAGGTGGGTTAGTTTTGTATTTTTTGAGTTTGAACAAGTTGATTTTACACTAGTTTCCCCTAAGCTTGTTGAAAATAGGTAGGCTCAATGTGGATCAACTAAGTTGTCATGGACTAGCCTTGGGTATGGATCACATTTAACTCTCCTCCTGCACTTTTGGATGTTGAATTTGTTGCACCTTATACACTCAATTTGACTCCTAGCAATGGTGCACATGGAATTACTTGTTACAACAGAAATTTCAGTATTATTCCTCTAGTGATAGTTTTCCATTCTATCAATGGTAACCTTCTTTGTTCTGGTTTAATAATCATGTGTTAACTATATTTTGGTGGTAGAGGGATCAACACATGCCTTCTTCCATGTTCATTTAATGGCAAGGGGTATCAAGTTATATCTTTTGGTGGAGTATACTATCCCTTGGCACCTTCCATAGTTTTAGGCCATCCTCCATCATCTAAGGTTGGGTACTCACAGAACCCAACAATACGACCCTCCCCTGGTTGTATCTGCACCTTCTGAGTTCTCTCTCAACCTTTTCTTCCATCTTGAATTTTTCATGCCTTGCTAAAATCATACCTCTTGTGCACTCTTTTCAAACAAAAATCCACCAACGACGCTATGAGTTCTCCAGTCGCTTATGGGTAAATTCTAAATAACCTAATAGATAAACATAATCTTAATGTAAAATGATAATGAACAAACATACGTACCTCTAGGTTCATGTTTAAACTAGTATTCAACCTCTTCTGGGTAGGATTATCTTGAAATGGAAAAATCCAACAAGTAACTTCCTATGATTCCCTCACACTAGATGTCAATATCACATGTCCATGCTTTGTTGGTGTTCTTTAATACCTCAAGGCATTCTATAGACCAAATATACCTTCCTCCAAGGTTCCTTGGATTCTTTAACAATAATGCAGCAATCCATGCATATATATGGCAGGGAAAATCATAAAAGAATATTGATTATATCATCCAACTCTTTATCCACCCATTTTATTGGATCTTCTCCTCTACAACTTAGATGGATTCCTTCAAATTCTACCTCTTTTAACTCCACCATTCTTTAATAATCTTGAGCATAATTCTTTCAATCATTTTCCATTCCCTCAATGAGCATGGTCCCAAAAATGGAACCAAAATGTTGGGGTTATCTCAAATTTCCCACACATTTAACCTAGAAAGGCTCAACCCAACAAGCATACAAGCCCTTTTTTACTTACCACACATGATGATAGATCACACAGGATTTCTGTCGCATGCTCACCCAATGTGTACCTAGTGTGTCAGGTCCCTTGCTAGTTCAAGGAATGGGATGCGTGGAATCACTATTAGATCATCTTACTTGACTCTTAGTTATTTATATTAAGCATTAAATAACACAACATCATGTAGTTGTATGAGAGAGATAAAGAAAGACACAATGATTGTAGCAAAAACTAATCCATTTATTCATTTTTTAGAATTCAAGCTTTACAAGGTGCCATTAATGGCATATAAGGGCCAAAACTTATCTAGTTTTTGGCTAGATCTTACATAAGAACTAATAAATTATTTATGACAATGAGAACCTTAATTTTCTAGTCAACAACTATCAACCATCATTCATTAGCTAGGTTTTAAAATGGTCCCATCGAGTCTAATTTATATGCAATGAATGGACCAAGTTTGAATCCTATCTTTCTCAAAATGGTTGTCCACCATTACTGTAGTTGATGGGATTTCATCTGGATATGTCATAGGAGGACACATTGAATGCAATAATGGTACCTAAGACTCTGTCAAGTTCAGCGGGAAGGACGAGACCTTAATCCCTATGATTTATGCATGCATATCAGTTAGTGTTATCAGACTGCCATTTCTTCTGGTCACACACCAGTGCCCTCCTTACTTCATTGTCACCTTCTTTTTTCTTCTTTTACCTATTTTCATCTTCTTCTACCTCAACTTCCTCTCGTGTACTTTCCACGTGGCACTTTTTCTATCTTGGATTTTTTCTTGTCCTTATCTTTTCTGATGTGTGAGACCTATTTGACTTCCCATACACACACTAATCCAAAATTTCACATGTGTACCTTCTCTTTATTTCTACCTTATGCATGTCACTCTATACTTAACCAAAATTATGGGGTCAACACAAATTACAAATATCTGAACATATAATTGAAAAATATAAATATAATTTAATATTGAATCTACTAAATGCATTGAATTTGACCCCAAACTTAATACGATCAATTTGATCATGTACAGGTGGTTGTGTTTTGCCACCTTTTTTTGATCATAAACTAGACATGCACATACACATGGATAAGAAAGAATATATGATCATGAGAAAATATTTGTAGGTGAGATGAAAAAATTAGTTTGTGTAAATAGATCTATGTAGTGGAAATATGACAAATTAATGACAGATATAAACGTTAGTGTTTTCTTTATTAGTTTGGTGCTCCACAAATTTTTCTAGAATGTAGACTCAAATTTCAAAGTGGATTCTAGATACACATAGAATATAAGAAACATATAAAATATATTTCAAACTATTTAAAATCATTTGATATGATGTTTCAACTTAGCACATTAAACTTAAAAAACAAAGATTTATAATTATGGTAGATTCATAGAGAAAGGAAACTAATTTGATTTAGAATTATCTTGAACAAAAACTTATATAACTTGGCAAACTAAATAATCATTAGAGTTGCCCTTAATAGTCTATTCCTACATCCAAATTTTCATAAGAATTTTTCTCATCTGCTCTTTAAATAATTCATACTATGATACCAAATATGGATTTTGGTCAAAGTGCAAATAATAAAAATTACAATAAACACTTGATTATCACTATTCATTATAGTTGAACATACATATAGATCCTATTCATCTCCTACTTTAGTGGAGTTAGGCACATCCCTCATATCCCTAGTACCTCTCAACAAATCATATTCATGTGATTTATTTATAACAACATTATCACACTGTCATTATTTCTACAAATATAGATGTTCCATTAATATTATTTTCACACTCACCTAACTTATTACAACATATGTAAATACTAATATTCTTAAAATTTGATGTAATTTATTCTTTTTGATGAAATTATATTCATTCTAAATTGCCATGTGCTCAAATGTTTTGTACTAAATAAATATTAAATAAAAAACTAGATTATGAAACAAATTCATTTGAGCATCCTTTTAGGCCATTTTTCCCAATGCGATGTGTGAATTGGATTGTTTTCAATATTTTTTTCCTTTAAACAGCTATATAGTTTTATTTATTTTTTCCCCCACTTTTCAATCATGTTTTTCCATCCTACTATGGTGTACTCATTTGTATAGATATTGTTTCATTCATGTCTAGGTTTGTCCATGGTTTTTGTATGTCTCATCCCTATACCTTCTAAGAAATATCACCCATCATTTAAAGAGTACTCTTCTATGGAATAAATTCTCTATAAAAATATGTCATTATAGAACATGTTATGTATTTCCATTTTTGGGGAATATCTATCTAATCTAAACAATTTAACTCATTATAAGTAGAAGTGTATGTAATCACTTCTCTCAAGCAACAATGAAAATTCCCCTGCATTGTTTTTTCATACATCATCATGATCATTGAACCAAATTAGTAAATTTATACTCCCCTACAACCTTATGTGGTTATCACGGATAATAGTTATTGAGGATTTAGATTCATCATTGGATATATATTCAAGGTCATCATTTTTTTCTATGTTAGCCATAAACTTAGTAATATCTTTCCTATTGTTTGATGTAGATGAGAATCAACCCAAATTTTTCAAGGTTTCAAGGATATGTTGTAGATATTGTAAAATAACAACCTATCTTTAAAAAGGAAAAAAATAAAATATCTAGTAAGTGAAGAAAATTAATAACTCTATTAACCTTTTATTAAAATCAAAATTGCTAATTCTTGTGGACATTCGAATTAAGGTTTATAAATTTTATAGTTAAAATAATAAAAAATAACTACAATTTATAATTAATCCTCACAAAACTAAGGAGATTTGAAAAAATCAAATAAATCTCCAAAAAATAGGAGATCCCACAAATTGAAAGAAATCCACTGAAAATAGAGATATCCATATCCTAAAAAATTCAATGAATCTGTTTAAAGATAGGGAGGTCTAGTATATATTTTGTGTAACTACTTAAAAATAGGAAAAATAATTGTCATCATTTGTCTCCTTCAACTATATATTCATCTTCCATTATCTTCTCATGGCTTTCGTCAATGATTGATGTTTATTTCTCTTTATCTTTCCTTATCCAATTTATTCTCTCTATTGCTATAGGTATTCTACCCCATGTTTGTTGGAATCTAAAGTGGAAATATGCCATGATCTCATTTGGATATCGCTTGATTGTTGTAAGAAGCTCTAGCAAGAATATATTGTCTTCTTTCTCCTCAAATTTTTGACAAAGATTTGTGCCAAGCTCATCCCAATTTTGAATGGAAGCAGGTCTCAAGATTCTATGCCATTAGAGCTCTTTATCTTTAAGGAAACAAGAAGCCTAATTGTAACATCATCTTCTATAACTAGATGAACTGAACACACGTTAGCCGCGTCCTGGATATGATCAGCACGGGTAGTGAGGTTTTCACAAGTGAAGAAAGGGATACTTTTAAGGGAAGACACTGGTATGTTATGTTGGGAATTTAGTGTTAAGGGACTACCACCGTTGAAGCTAAAAAAGGGTAGATTTATTTGATGTGCCATGAATGTAATGGATCTTAAAACTCTGGTGGACAACAAGAAGGGTCTACCATGGGGAGGAGTAGAAAGATCTCTATTTGGAGGATATGGTGAATCTTTGAACTATTCTTCTTCTTCTTCTTCTAGGTGACAGTTGCAAATATTCAAAAGGCTTGTGACTTGCTACACTTTTCCTTATCTATATTCTTCTCATTAAAATTGGCACTAGACTACTCAATATCAAAAGGTTTGAACTTGAAAGTTAACATATGTGTTGAAGAGCTACCTCAAAAGGTTGAAACCACTAAGTCACACACTATAACTTAGCAATAATGAAATAAGACCTTCAAAGCATCCCACTGGGCGTGCCAAAACTGTTGGAGCTCAAAATTGCACCCTGCCCTAAATCATGAAGATCCTTGATTTTGAGGCAACATGGGTCTATCTCCAAGTTTGGGACTTGTGGCTTGAGACAGACCTTTGAAGAAGGTGGAATTCCTTGTTACATAGATTTTGAAAACCCACATAACACCACCTACTTCTAACACTAAAACTACTCCTACAACTATTCCTACTCTAATAAATGTAAGGGACCAAGGAGAGATGGATGCAAGAAACACCTAAGCTAACAGGGGCAGTGATAACACCAAAAGAAGGTGGAACTTTCCAAGATCTAAATGTAAATCCACGAGGCTAGGATCGTGAAAATGCATGTAGTTCAGATGTAAATAACTAATAGAACATGAAATATGTAAAAGGAAAAAATATTCAAATCAAACACAATGTATTTGAAGGAAAGAACTAAACTACACTTGCATTAATCAATCTCCAATAGCTTACATACATATTTGAGGCAATGAAATCACCATTCGCAAGTTACAGAGGTCGGTAGCATGAATTTTTGAGTTTCACAGAGAATAGATCAAAAATATGTTAAGGAAAAAGGAGAAGAACCCCTATAAAGTGTGCAAGAACTTACACTTATACAATTTGTGGAATGAAGAAAGAGAAGGAAGAGAGAGGAGAAAGGATTGTTGAGTTAGAACCGCCCCCTTTGAAATTGTATTGAATAAGTGTGAGTGCTATGAATTATTGCAAAATTTACTTGTAGTATAGGAATAGTGCCCTAGATAGATGCCAACAACCATAGCTTGACCCCTTGAGTCTATTGCACGCCATCAGACTTCACAGAACGATGCCATACTTCATTAAATTCTAGTTGTTGAGGTAGTTGGATCTCTGGTTCGGAGTCTAGCGTGGATTTGAGATCTTACGCGGGTTTCGCTATGTCTCGTTGCTTTCACCGCGACGTTTCAAATTTTCCTCCTCCGTGGACCTTACAAATTTCCCCCTTGCTTTTGTTGATGAGTAGAAATAATTCACACCATCCGCGAGGTTCTAACTCTTTGACCCGCATCTTTTGTCCATATGGCTATTTTACTTTGTTTCACGGGTTTGAGAAAACCTATTGAATGTTATAAATTATTTAATCTATGGAACACTAAGTTACTATTATGCTACTTTTGAACTTAGTTAATTTATTCAATTTTCCATGGATAAGAAACTTCGTGGTATACCTATTGAAATTGACTCACAAGGGACTTACTTCCTTAGTGCCACAAATGTTGAAAATATGTCACTCAACACTAAAATTTTACCAATTTTCACCTAATTCCCTGAGATTCTCGTTCTTTTTCTCCACGGGTTAGGAGAATCCATAGAACACTAAGTTAGTGCTCTCCCCGGTAAACTGAATTAGTTTTCCGCAGATTTTATCATGGGCATAAAATATTTAAATTTTTTGATGAGTTGTTCAAAATTACATGGGGTGTAATACTAGACAAAAATACCCATTGTCAATATTCCAAATTTTTATGGAGGAACAAAAAATTAGAAAAGTTATATATAAAAATTTCAAAACAAAAGAAATAATAAAAAATAAATTTCAAAATTAAAAATTAAAAATCTAATCGGAATAAAATAGTACATTATCATATCATTGGAATGTCCCCCTATCCTACTTGAAATATCAAACTCCACACTTTACGTCACAATAGATTAAAAATTCCTTTAGAGTGTGGTAGATCGTTAGAATGGGACGATGTGATATATATCCACCATTTTTTCCTCCTTCATTTTCACACATGTACATATTATTACACTTGCAAATGTCTCCATTAGGTTCATGGGGAACACATTATGGAAATTTAGGAACATTTTAGTTTTGTGGCATCTCATAACTAATATGGAATATTTGTCATACTTTGTTAGTCTTCCCAAGACATGCTTTACAAAACAATGCTCCTCAACGTTTCTATGTTGAAAGATCCTACTCATCCCCTTTTGATTACGGTGTTTTATCTCTACTAAGGACATTGCATTTTCATCATGACACCTCACTCCCATTTTTTCATGTTCACTCTTGCATCCCCTTGATTGATATTGTTTTCAATTAACAATAACGCACTTTTTATCATCTTTTTGTATATCCAACTTCGTATATTTTACTGCTTAGTGCTATATTCAAAACAATATTTATTAGTTTAAGCTTTTTGGACCTTAGGGAATAAAAGAGGCCTTCCTCACAAGTATTTCCTTCTACATCTTATTATTTTCTGTTATCTTATTTATATATAGATTCAAAATGTCATGTTACTCACTTGATATATTCTAACACATACATTGATTTGGTTGTTATTTATCTCTTTACTTCATTTTTGTACATCTCTTGTATTTATTAGATTTTAATGTCTTATTTATATTTGATTTCCTTTTTACCTATGCTAAATGACAACATTGTAAAAGTAATACTAAGAGATAAAATGTCTACTATTCTATCTCATCTAATACATGGTATAAAGAACAATACACAACTAGAGTATAAAATAAATATGTTACAGTAGTGGATATTTATTAAGGTTCGACATGTCAAATAATTAATCCATTTTTCTGTATCACATTTTTTCAGAGTTTGTTATGGTTTAAGGAAAGATGGATGGATTGAATACTTAATTAAACTGTAATTTGGGGACTCCAATATCTAATGTAAACCTTATTAGTTATGTCGAACTCTAGAATGTACTATGGAAGTGTAAGATTCATGATGAGCAATTTAAAAAAAACTAAAATCATGCATGATGTGTTTGAAAAATCATCATATCAAGTTAACTACAATCAAAGTGATATCTAAGCTAAGAGGCCCTATGTTAAGAATCATGTTGATATAAATATTTTATGATATAATAAGGACCTAGATTCTTAGTTTCCTTCCTAAACACATTATTATTCAAAGGAAGGCAACTAAGAATATCACTACAAAGTACACAATCTTTGAGAGGGTTTCATATTTTGAAACCATATATACTTACAATATGTTGATCAAGTTTGATAATGTTTCTAATAGGTAAGAACACCATGTTCAAGAGCTCTTATAACTTCACACCCCACTTTTTTTCTTTTTTTGTTTATGTTTCATCAAAAATCCATGTGTGGAATCCATGGTTAAGGAATGTGTCACTTTGGGCATAGGTATTTATCTTACCATATCCACTTACTCTATTTGGTCAATTGAGGCCTAGTCATTTTGACGGACGATCAATAAAGAAGTGGTGTGTGGACTCTTATCAATTTTCCTTGTCACATCAACCAATTGTATTTTTTTCCCAAAATTCATGTTAAATCTATATGGTGGATCGAGAGTTACAATAATTATTGCGTTAGATATGTTCAATGAGAAATTTATTCATTGTGAAATATATATCAATAAATTTCCATGAATTCAAATCCTACCTCATTCTGTCAAACTTTATTTGTTGTGAATTAATTGTTCAGTGCATACATTAGAATATTATGTGGGTGAGCTATATTATTGTGATTTGTTTGATATGTGAGTTATCTAAACAACTTACGTATTAAAATAGGAAGTGTGAAATAATGGGTTGTTAAAGAACTCATCCATTTTGAATGGAATAATTTAGGAAGATAATTAAGGACTCCTTGTAAATAGGATATTCTATATATATGAATTTTTATATTTAATACAACTATGAAATATTACCATGTTCTTATTTTGTTCAATTCAAATCATTTTTTGATGAAATGGTTCTTATATTACAGATAAATAAGATAGTACCACTATTCACAAAAAATAATAGGGGATATGGAATTATGCCTAAGTTCAAACTTACCCGAAGGTACAGGAAACAAAAAAAAAGATCCCACAAGGAAAAAATCAACTACAAAATCATTAAAATGTGAACAATTAGGTTACAACCATAAAGAGATCCAAAGATGGAGGATCTCTATCTTCAGGCTTGCCCCACCCACTTCTTGGAAGGTTTTTCCCATCGGGATTGGGCTCCCAACCAATACCAATGGCATCATTGCCCTCCTTTTGTTATTTATTTTGATTTTCTTTAATGTCGCCATTCCTTCACCGAGGGCCTAACGGCCATATTCAGTCTTAGCCTTAGTCATACCTGAGGGGATAATGACGTTGGAGGCTATTGGGTATGGATGTCTAATTACCACCTTGCTTTATCTAATATTTTGTCATTGACATTAACATTGGGCCTTGGTGGGAATAATTGTTATATTTTGTCATTTAGGGGGGGACTCATGGAAATTTATTATTATATTCCTTCATTAGGGGTCACCTAAGTCAATTTTGGCGCCAGGAGGGAAATATTAACTTAAGTTACTTTATGTTCATGTGGTTTTATCCCTGTGGGGTCGATTAGGGTTCCTTGGGTCGTTTATTGCATTGGAAAGTTATAAAATGTGGTCATTGCGGAGAAGAAGGGTCATTCATACACTCACTCTTTTATGACATTGGAACCATTGTTGGTTGCAAAATTTCATCTTGTGGAGCAAGATCCCATAGGACCCTAGCTTCGGTGGTGAAATATCCACACCTAGCTAGTAGAGCTCTCTTCGATGGTGAAATATCCACCCTAGTTTGTTATTTATGGAGCATTTGATAGACCATATCTATAGAAAGAGTTGTAGAGTTTTTCAAACCAAGTTTCATGGGTTTTCAGAGGTGGATTCGATGCTAGAAGGGAATTATTTACTAGGTTTTCAACTTTTAGCAAATTAGAATATTTTTCTATCCTAGGGAGAGACTGGCGCAAATTCTGGAGTAGATTTGAGGGATTTTACTACCCTTCCCAATGGTGACATCATCCCTAGGAGATTGCAATAGGTTTTTTTAGGGTTTCCAAGTTTCCTTTTTCAGATTCTAAGGTTGGAATCATTTCCATATATTTTTTAGATATTATTTTCCAAAAATCAGATTTTTATCATTTGTATTCAGATAGTTATGAATTTTTGAAATATTTTAGCAACTTAGGGCATTTTGAAAATTACTAGGAGTTATTTATTGTTCCAAAAAATCTAAAAATAATTTTCCAGTTTTTTTATCATATTAACAAGCTCTTTGTAAAATTTTGTGTGATTTGGACAAGTGGTTAGCAAGCTATCATTATTTTTCAGTTTGTTGTCCTAAACCCAGAAAAATCAGAATTCATTTGTTGTTATTTTTATTAATTTGACAAATTATAAGTTATATCCCACAAGGGATATTTCAGTGGTATCAGAGCTATTGTTCCTCTAGCCTGTTGGGTTGAGAAAATGGGTGGCAATGAAGATTTCAATGTGAACTTAATGAAACAATTATTCACCAATATGGTTAAGCAACAAGAGACCACTAATCTCTATTTCAGCCAGCTCACTGAAACATTAGCACATGGTAGATTTGAGACTCATGCAGATAGGGGAGAAAACAATAATATGGGGTAGCAAGCTTCAAGAGGTGAAAGTGGAAATTTATGGCAGCGGTCTCCCTGCTCTTTTACCACGCCTTTGGGACTTCAAGAACCCTCTTTCTTGAAGGATCTGTAAGCTCCACGGGTGAGGCATCCAAAATAAGTATTGGATGGGGAATCCTGTTGGGAGAAATACCAGTCTTTGAGTGAGGTTTTTCGGGAGAAAATATCATTCCTAGAGTATTGCAAGATGAATATTGGTAGCAAGCCCAAGAGAGACCAACATATTCAGGTTCCTGAGCTACAAAGGAGATTGGGACAGATTTTCATTCCACACTTTGATGGTTCTAATAATTGTACAATGCAATCATGGATTCAAAATTTGAAAACATGCTTTGACTTGAATCCCATGCATGAAGAGGATGAAAATAATTTTGCAATCCTACATCTTGAGGGAGGTGCACATGATTGGTGGCATCATGGTCTTATTACACAGGGTCACATGCATATTGGTACCTATGCGGAGTTCACATAGAGATTGATGAGCAGGTTTGACAGAAGGGATCCTGATAGATATTTCAGAGAGTTGACTCATTTGAGATAGACAGGTACTTTGAACATTTACATTACAGATTTTCTGAGGTTTTCAGTCATGGTTCCTAATGTTTCAGAGATGAGATTGAATTCACTATTCATAACAGGTTTGATAGATGAACTAGCAAGATTTGTGAATTCATTTGAGCCTTATTCATTGCATGATGTCATTAGAACAGCATGGGATATGTATTTATCTACTCCAAATTTGAGGTTTCCACCTCAATTCCGCCAAGGTTACCTCCATCTATACTAGATGGTTTTTAGAAAAAGGTGCCTCCAACCAGGTAGGATATGGCTAAGAAGCTATGCATATCCCGAGAGGTTCGAGATGCGTTGAGGTGAAAGAAACTATGTTTTGATTTTTGTACACCTTAGGCTCTAGGACATGATTACACGGCAAAAGGAAAGGCCCAGTTCATTGAGGTATTTGAGGAGAGTGATGGTGATGGAGATGGAGATGCATTGGACAATGTTGGTATTGAGCAGGAGGATGAGACTTTCCCTCGGGAGACTATTTCCAAAAAATTTAGTACCCCAAGGTACAAGGAATTCAGGGCTAGAGAAGTTTTGCAAGGTCAACAAGTAGTGGTACTCATTGATAGTGGGGATACCCACAACTTTATTGATGCATCATTGGTTGAGAAATGAGCTCTGCAAATAGATGATTTTGAGGGATTTAACGTGCTTATAGATAACAAAGAATCTATGAGGTGCACACAGCAAGTCCCATAGTTGAGCATTACGATGGGTAACTATATAGTTACTTATGACTTTTATATTGTTGGTATTGGAGAGACCAACCTTGTGCTTGGAGTGCAGTGGCTCCATTCACTTGGTTAGTTATGGACTAACTTTCAGATGATGGAGTTGAAGTTTAAGTCTGATGGGTGGAGCATGATCTTAAGGGGATTATCTACAGATATACCCAGGGTTGTCATGACTAAGCGGATCAAGAGGATTTACAGACACAATGGGGTGGATTGGTCACTACAATGCTTGGTTTGAACCAAGAAGTTAGAGGATGGTCGATCAGAGTATCATGTGGATTTCCATGGCTTATTGGACAAGCACATTGTATTTTTTGGTGATATACCTCTAGGTGTGCCTCCGGATAGATGATTTGATCATGTGATTGAGCTTGAGGAAAACAAGCATGTGGTCACGACTCCTTACCATCATCCCAGATGGTTTAAGGATGAAATCGATAGGACTATGCATGATCTCATAGATATGGGCCATATTAGACCTAGTTCTAGTCCCTTTGCTTCTTTAGTAGTGTTGGTGAAGAAGAAGGATGGAACCATGCAGATGTTCATAGATTATCTTGCATTAAACAAGAATATAATCAAAAATAAGTACCCATTGCCATGCATTGATGAGTTATTAGATGAGTTATAGGGAGTAATCTATTTTTCTAAAATATATTTGTGATTTGGATATCACCAGATCAAGGTAAGAGAGGAGGATGTTCATAAGACATATTTCAGATGCCATTATGGTCACTTTGAGTTTCTAGTGATGTCATTCAGTTTGTCTAATGCACCGGCCACATTTCAGTCTTGTATGAAACATGTGTTCAACCGCCATTTGCAGAAGTTTGTATTAGTCTTCTTTGATGACATATTGGTCTACAGCAGGACTTGGGAGGATCACATTAGACATCTTGATGAGGATCTGGGTATGTTGAAAGCTAACTCACTATACGCTAAATCTTATAAGTGTGAGTATGGTATGAAAGAGTTATTGTATCTGGGATATGTGATTGGTGGAAGTGGAGTCAAGGTTGACAGGGAAAATATTCATGCGATATTAGATTGGCCATCACCTAATATGTTGACACATTTGAGGGGGTTCTTGGGTCTATGCACATACTATAGAAGGTTTGTGAAGAACTCTCGCGTTACTACACCATTAACATATTTGACCAAGAAGGGGGATTTTTCTTTGTCAAAAGCAGCACAATAGGTTTTTGATCACCTTAAGGGGGTAATGATTTCATGTATCATTCTTGTATTTTCATATTTCTCTCATCCATTAATACTTGAGTGTGATGCGTCATGTGATGACATTGGATCAGTTCTTATGCAGTATAGGCATCCCATTTCCTACGAGAGTTAGAAATTGATCTCGGTGGAGAAGGGATACTCAATTTATGACAAGGATATTGATGAGTATCGTTGATGCTCTTACTTTGATCATATTATTTTTTCAATCCATGGTGGTTTCCATGGTTGTTTGTAACAAAGGAAATAGTAGGAACTATTTTGCAGTATGTACTTTAGTAACAAAAACTAAGAAATTGTTGAATTGATCGTGATTACAAAATAAAATACTTGCTAAAACAAAAGACAAAATTGAAAAATCATTTATCATGGAAACACGTATGCATCAAAGTAAGGAAATAACTATTGGAACATCAAATTCATTCATAAGGACATAAAGGAAATAAATGTAAACTCCCTTTTCATTGGTTAAGAGTGGCCCTTGCTCCTCCCCTTCGATTAGGTTTAACACTTGAACTTAAACAATAGAATTTTCCCCTGGATCTACTATTTTTATTGAATTGATAAATGCATTTTTGTAATGAATCAAATGACTAGAAAATCAAACCACTAAATCTAAGAACAAGATCTCCTTTATACAAGATATGTTCTAGTTATGTTAGGAGAGAACTATTTATTCCAAATGACTAACTCTACTTAAATAAATGATAACTGAAATAATGGCTATCTATTTGGGAAATACATTAATGAAGGGGCAGTCCTTAAAGTGTTCAAATTAGAATCATTTGTGACAATTGAAGAGGAAATCCATGATTAGCTCCTTTAAAGGATTCAATCACTACTGAAATATTTTTCGTCTCATAGCTGATTGAGAGAATTTTGATGACAACAAAGCTTAGTTCGGGGTACTTCATCCTCAAAATTGGGAAAAATGTTTGTTGAGTTAATGGTGCCACTTATGTACAAGATATGGTGCTGCCAGCTTTGATTCTAATCATTTGAATGATCTGCATGTATGTGTGAATTTCCTACTTTGGAGAATCAGGTTCGATGACTTGGATGTGGTACTCTAAGTTCCCTATTAACACGGAGATGAGTCTTGCACCAACACGTTAATTAGAGTCCTCCGTCATTGTATGAATTAAGTCTTGAGCTTCCTATTATAACTCAAAACATAATATTTCAAAAGTACAGTTAATATTTCACAAACAGTTCTATTTAATCCATTTCGAATAAGAATTAACAAGGTAAAAATAAAAAACATATGCACAATAATTCCTTCAAAATCATAGTAAAGTATTAAATATAAGAAGTTAACATTGTTCATCGTGTACTATGATATCAAAATGGTATATGGCTAAACATGGATTAAACATCACAAAATGGGGCTCATCACTCCCCTGGACTAAAGGTTTAGTAGGTCCTCCTATTACCTAGCATTTAATTGCTCTACAATCCTAGAACAGTTATATTCATTGGAAAAAAAATTCCAAGTTTCATCCAAGGATGTATTAGAAAATCCAAAATGATCAAAACATTATTCCTCCAAGTCTTGTAGCTATCCTCTGATTGGTCATCTGTTGAATTCCATTGTGGCATGGGTGGAAGGACTAGTGGGGGCTTGTATCTCATTCCAATCCATTGATCTTTGAGGTCCAGTATTATCTTGCAGATATATTTTTCTCGTTTTAAGGACCATCGAAGGTTTGTTGGTGAAATGACCTCTTTCCTTTTGTATGGATCTGCAAGCAACTGATAGTGTACCTGGGAGGAAATAAAATTGACATTGAATGTGGGGATCACCTGTTCTCTAAATTTATTGACACAATTCTGAACAATATCTGTGTACCTATCTACTAGACATAGACAGTACACCTGTAAACGGAACCTGTTGAAAAATCGAAGGGGCGCTAGTAAATCATGCCTCATCAAGAGGCCAATAGTGGATTCTGCGTAAAAAAAAACTACATGTTGATCTCTCCATTCCCCTTGATATCTGAGAGTAGAAACAAAATACTGTAATTTCACTTCTCCCACATAAAGATTGATTGGAATTTGAATTTTTTCCAAGAGAAGAAACTTATGAACATAAAATTCACATAACAAATTTTCTCAACATAATTTGCTGCAATATATGTAGCTAAAAATTGATTATCATCATCAAATTATATATCCATCATTGCACGAGTCCTTGATATTTTCCATTTGAAGAACTGTTCTTTTAAAAACAATGCATAAAATTTTGAAGGGGGTCGAAAAGAAAGGACATGATCATAGAGTCTACTTATTGTCAGCACATTTTATTTCAACAATTGATTTTCTTCTTTCAAATTTTTATTCTCCTCTTCTACTTCCCTCAATATTTAGCACTCTTCCATCCATTTGACCATACCTTTTAAAACAATAATCTAAGGAAAGGTCTACTCCTTCTCTTTTTTGTTTTCTTGCAGTAGGGTAAGTGAATTTCCGAGCTCCTCAGTTCTAGCTTGAAGGGAGCTTGTCTCCTTTTCTTGTTTCTCAACAACCTTTTGTAATTGAAGGGTGGCTTCCTCTTGTCATGCTAGTTTTCCCTGTAGTCATTTTATCTCTTGATATTTGCAAGTTATTTTTTGGGCGAAGCTATTTTCCTTGGCCTCTAGAAGGGATTGCAGTTGGTTAATTATCTCCGAAGCTATTTGTAGCTCAAGTTGAAATTTGGACAAGGAAAGGACTTCAGTCATAACAGTATCAGAATCCGGGGGAGAACTAGGTTCTCCCTCTTCAATAGGTGCCTTTCCTTTATCTCTAATAAGGGACCCTATAGCTACAGGCATAAATTTTTCAACCTCCACTTCTATTTCAGGGGCTGATAAAAAACAGGATTGTTAGGAGACACAGGCGGGGTTTGAACAAGGGTTTTCATTATCTTAGTTGCTTTATTTTACTCATGGGATGGGGGATTTTCAATTAGTGTCTCATGGAGGGTAGGTTTAGGATTTGAAGTTCAGAGATGTTTCTTGGGTCTCACAGAGGTAGAGGGGGCTTGTTCTCTAACCACCACAGGATTCAAGGCACAATATTTTTTTAAAATTTAACCATTTCTTCATCCCATGCCTCTTCTTAACAAAATGATATTTGCAGATTAAGTGGATTAAACCCTATAATTTTAAATATGAAGCCCCCAATGAAATTTCTCTGTAGCAACACAAATGGATTCATATAGAAATTGTGGCAAATTAATCTTATACGGAAGTATGTTTTGACCATGTCAAAGATGGACTAACATTCTTAACACATGACCTAATAAAATTTCATATCACCCTTCACATGTAAAATACTTAATCAACCATTTTTTCATTTCAGCCTAAGGTTTAGGTATAGTGATTCTTTTAACCCCTTTTGCTTTTCCCTTATTATCTATGACCAGTTGTAGTTTCTCTTTCTTCCCAACTGCAAATCTTTTAATTACTTCATGATACATAGTCCTATCACTTACTACTAACCCCTCATTAAGTAAACCAAAAAGATGACTGATTACAGTTGGAGAAAGGGGAATTTCCTTGCCATTGACAGTAGAGTTCCCTTCTTCCATGTTCCTTATGAATTCTTCAATCATTGAAATGTTGAATTCCTCATATGCCAATAGAAAGTCCAAGCATCCCGCACTTTCAAAAATTTCAACTGCCTTAATATCAGCTTAAAGCTTAGCAGAGCTGGTGGGTTCATGTCGCAACCTAGGCCCCATTTTTAGAACTTATGAGTAGATAGAAAATGTGGATGAAGGTGTAGGACTGGCAATGGAAAACTTGCAAAGCGATAGTGCAGGAGTGAAAGGGTTTAATTTGGAAAGTGGAAATGGTATGAACTTAGTATGCAAGAAATCTAACCGAATTTGGAAAAATATGCTAAAATCCCGAGGTGGTAATTGAGGTGATGGGATGTGTGTGAACATTATGGGGAATTGAATTATGGATTTAGTTGAGATTTGAGAAGCATGCAAAGTAAATGGAAATCAAGGTGCATGATGTTCAATAATTATTGACTTATAATTTAAAATCATCCTACTTTTAAGAAATAAATTGATTGTGCATACCTTGTCATTAAAACTTGTCAAATCTCCACTGCCATTTTCAAATTTTAAGCTTATCAAATCTCTGTCACTTTTTCATGATGATGTAATGTTCCATTCGTACTTGGTACTTCCATTATTGATGATCATATTTGGGGTGGACGACTTCCATTTTTGGTTTTCAGTCCTTTGTAATTTCTTTTTTTTGAAGCATTGGCCGTCATTGTTGTTTTTTGGCCAATGCCTCATAGGAGGATGACTGCCATCACTGGTTTTCAATCACCCCCTCTTTATTGATTAGTGGTAGTTTGATCAGGTTTGAGTTGTGTTAGGCAAAGAAATTTTTCCCACACAGTTCAGATTTGAATCTTCTTGAATTGCCTTTTGAAATTCTTCTTTCGATGTTGGTTTATAGTACAACCTTAGTCTTCTCCCATTAACTAGCATTACCCCCATTTCTTCATCTATTGGAACTAATTGGGAAGTTCCATTATCAAATACCTCTACAATTTGATATGGGCCCATCCATCTCATATGTAATTTACCTTTAAAATTTTGTACCTTGAATCAAATAACAAATCCTAATCTCCTACCTGAAATTTCCTTGGCTTTATCTACTTGTCATGCCAAATTTGTCTTTGTTGTTGGATGATCTCAGTATGATGTAACACCTACAATCTAATCTCATCTAGTTCATTTAAATGATTGATTTTGGCATGTTGTGCTTCTGTTAAATCAATGCCCACTTTACTTGTTGTCCTGAGGGTTAGAATCTTAAATTCTATAGGTAGAAATGGCTTCTTACCATAAACTAATTCATAGGGAGTAAATCTCGTTGTTGTTTTCCAAGTAGTTTTATAATCCCATACTTCTTATGGTAGTTTTTGTGCAAAATTATTCCTTGATATTTCCATTATCTTAGTTAATATGTTCTCCAACTCTCTGTTAGTAACTTCCACTTGACCATTAGACTGTGGATGATAAGGAGATGATTTCTTGTGCTTCAGCTAATATGTTTATACAAAAGAACTAATTACCCCTAACATGAATTGTTGTCCTTTATCTGACACAATGGATCTTGGTGTTCCAAATCTTTAAAAGTCGCGCTCATAAATAATGTCTACAACTTTCTCATCCCTTGCATGTGGTAGTGCTTGAACTTAAACCCACTTAGTAACAAAATAAGTACAAACTAGGATGTCTTATTTTCCTTGGGAATTGGATCCATGTGTCCAATCAAATCTAGCCCCCATTTTTCAAATGGTTCCAATACAACTTGTGGCTGAAGTGGCATATCTAATGTGAATGTTGGTTTCCCCATCCTCTAGCATTGATTACACCTCCACACATACTTATTGACATTATGAAACAAGTAAGGCCAAAAGTAACCAGCTCCAATAACTATATGAATGGTCCTTTGAACTGAATAATGTCCACCTGATGGTTGATCATGACATGCTTTGATTATATCAAACACTTCATCTTTAGCAACACACCTGTGTAAGACATGATCAGGCCCACATTTGAAAAGAATTCCATTTAACCAAGCATACATTATACTTTGTTTAATTAGTTTAATTCTTTTCTTGAGTGTGAAAATGTTTGGAAACTTCCCTGTAGCTAAGTAGTTAGCCATATTTGCATACCAATGTGAGGTAGTAGAAAGTGCAAACAAATGCTCATCTGGAAAATTATCATCAACCTATTCTTCTTCTTCTAAAGTGCTAAGTCTAGGAATAAAATCAGCTACCACATTTGACTTACCTAGTTTTTCAATGATTTTAATGTTAAACTCTTGTAGTAGCAACAACCATCTCACAATCTTGCAATGCACTAAAGGTTTATTCATTAGATATTTCATGGCAGAGTGTTCAGTATGTACAATCACTTCATATCCTGTAATATAATGTCTAAACTGGTTGATTGCATAAACTACTGCCAAAAATTATTTCTCATTTGTTGTGTAGTTCCTTTCAGTACGGGAAATATTTTTACTAATGTAGTAAATGGTGTGCATAGATCCTCCATCCACTTGTTTTCCCAAGAAAACACCTATTGCTTCATTTGAGGCATCTGTTTGGATGTGGAAGGGAAACTTTCAATTAGGACCTCTCAACATTGGTGTGCTTATTAGCTTGTATTTGATTGCATCAAAATATTTTTGGCATGCTTTTGTCCATTTAAATTCAGAATCCTTCATTAGAAGAGAAAATAATGGAGAAGCAATTTTACTAAAATCTGAAATGAACCTTCGATAGTAACCGGCATGACCAAGAAAACTTCTTACTTCAGTTTGGTTTGTAGGTGATGGCAATTTTACAATGATATTGACTTTGTCGGGGACAACTTTAATTCCTTCTATTGAGGCATGATGGGCCAGCACTATACCTTGTTCCATCATGAATAAACATTTCTCATGATTCAAAGATAACTGATGTTTCTCACAACGAGCAAGGACTTTATCCAGATTGTTGACCGCCTCTTGGAATATTGCTCCATAAATCATGAAATCATCCATGTAAATTTCCACGCAATCATGGGTGAGGTCAGAAAATATTGCCCACATGGATCTTTGAAAAGTAGCAGGGGCATTACATAATCCAAAAGTTGGCACCTGATAAGCAAATGTCCCCCAAGGACATGTAAATGTCATTTTATCTTGATCTTCAAGGGCCAATGTTATCTAGTTGTATCCACTAAACCCATCGAGGAATGAAAAGTATCTTTTACCAGACAGATTACCTAAAACCTGGTTTGTAAAAGATAATGGAAAATAATCCCTATGAGTGGATTTTTTCAATTCCCTATAGTCCACACAAACTCTCCATTTCCTGTTACTTTTAGGAACTATAACTAGAGGGGAGACCCACTAACTATCTGAGATTGGATAAATGAATCCTACGTTTAAAAGCTTCTCAATCTCTATTTTCACAATATCCCTTAGAGCAGGCTTTATTCTTCTTTGAGGTTGTCTGACCAGTCTAGAATCAATGGTATAGATGTGATGTGTACAAATACCAGGGTGAATACCCTTCATGTCATTATACTCCCAAGCAAACACTTGGGGATGAGAGAAGAGGAGTTTAAAAAAGGTATTTTCTTCTTGCTCAGTCAGTCAACTATTGATTGTCAATTTTTTTTAGGAAGAACATGTAATTGTTTAGTTTGTGGGTGGGTAGAATCCACTATAGGTTATTCTCTTAAGAGTTCATTTAATGGACACTTGTGTGGTAACAACTTGTGAATAGAAATGATGTTTTGGAAAACCATTTCAGTAAGATCTGCATTTTTCAAAAATGGACATATTATGGGCTTATTATCCTCATCCAAGAAATCACTTCTTATTTCATTTTGTTGTATTACAGAACTAGAAGAAGGATCAATGCAGAGTTCAACACAGGACTCGAATTGAATTTTGCACAGGACTCAGGCGCAGGATTCAAATTATGTCTAGTACCAAGGTCATGCTAATTGCATTGATTTTGTTCTAAGTGCTCTTGAATTACTACCATACAAAGAGAAGAGATGATATCATCATAATTGTCATAATTATCTTTAGACCCTTGTTGGTTGTCTGTGGAAAATGGTTTAGCAGCAGGGTATAATGACATTTTCTTCGAATCCTACCCATTAGTGATCACCATGTTCCATGTCTTACAATCAATAAGGGCGGCAGTTCTAGCTAACCAAAGGTGTCCTAGTATGATAGGGTACCAAATTTTCCTATTCTTTGTTTTTGTTATCATGAATTCTACCGCATAGTCCCAGGATTCTATGGTAATGGTGACATCTTCTATTATTCCCTTGGGTTTGTTTACAAACTAGTCTTCCATCTGCAAGACTATAGATGTAGACTGTGGTTCAGGAAGTGATAATATGGATAGAGTATCTGTCGTCATTACATTGATGGTAGCTCCTAGATCAATCAGAACATTAGGAATTTGAACTTCTCCTATACAGATTGTTATAAGAGGACTTACAGGATCTCCATCTTAAGGAGGGGTAATGTTCCCTTCAAAAATACAAGCTATCTTTCCATCAACATGGATGGTTTTAGGTTGGTTATTTCTTCTGCTTGGGGCCTTGAAACAGAGCTCTTTAATTGTTTTGTTTAACTCAGGTATTTCCTTAAGAGCTTGCAATAGGGGAATGTTGGTGCTTAACTTCCTCAATCCTTGGATTAATTCTGACTCTGATATATCAGGGATTACAATATTTGGTTTCTCATAAAGCCTATATGGAAAAGGAATGTCTTTATTTGGTGGAGGAGTTTCTCCTAGAGGATTAGGATGCGCTTATTCTGGTTTTTCTATTTCTTCTGGTATTTCTTCTATCACAGGAGAGGAAGGTTTTGATACAACCTTCCCTATATGCAGAAATAATTTTTACAATCTATTGAATTTACTGTAGGATTCCTATCAGATTCCACAGTATATGTTGGGTTTCCTGACCTCGCATTTTTAGGATTGGCCACAGTTTTTGCAGGAATATATGGCTAGGCAGGTTGATTAGATTGGGTAGCATTGGTGGGTCTAGTCAACATGTTTTGTTGGCCTTGAGGTCTTCTTTGATTATAGTATTGTTTCCCAGATCCTTAAGGGGCATTCCACTATTGTTGGTACTATTGTTGATATGGTGGAATGTTAGGAGGTGGAGCCCAAGGCTGTTGATAATAAGTTGGTGGATTGTTCCACTGCGGGCTCTATTCGTGTGGGGCTTGTTGAACCCAAGGTGTCATGTATGGCCATGGTGCATTCCATTGATTTGGATTCCATTATGATTTAGGGATGTAGGGCTGATTTTGGTTGGCCTGAAATTGTCCTCTTTGCCTCTAAGCCATATAGTTCAGCTCAAATTCATCTTGGTTGCTTTGTTTTATGTGATTCTTTAGCAAGTGAAGCACTCCACATTGATATGTGCCATGATTAATTTCACATAGAAGACAAATTTATGTCTTATCTAAAGGACAGTCCTTAAGTCCATGTTTAGCTCTACATCTTGGGCAGTAAATGAATAAAGGCTCTGTGTTTCTAGCCTTCTCTTCATCCATGGTTGTATTGAGTTGAACCAAGAGGTCTTTTCTCAAATTTGTAATTTCTTCCTTTAATTTGGATAGGTCCCCATTAGCCATTTTACCTTTTTTTCTTCTTAGATTGGGGCAAGTTCGAGAATAATTCCTACAGAGGTCAATAATGTTTGTGAACTCTAACTTGTTCATGTCTCACTTTCCCATTAAATTGAATGCTTCCTGTGTGTCTTCATCCAACCCTTTAAGAAATAAAGTTGTAAGTAGGTTAATATCCAAGCCAGTTCCACACCTTCTGTGTAGAAAAAGGAACTAATATGGTTAATCTTCTACACTTTCATATTCCTTTTGTTGAATTTGATAGAGATCTTCTTTCCTATCCCTCACTCTATAGTAATATTGATACTTGTCTAGGAAGGCCTGTTCCATTTCTTCTCAGTTATGAATGGAATTTGGGACTAAACCCATAAACCACCTCATAGTTGCATCGTTTAGAGTAGAGGGAAATAGTTTAAGCTTTTGGCTATCCAAATTGTAGTCATATGTTTGACATAAAACTTTAAACTGAAAAAGGAATTGATCAGGGTCCTCTGAAACTAATCCCCGGAAAGTTGGTAGAATTGATGGGGAGAAAATTTTTATGGGAGCATCTTCATTATGATCCAATTCAATAGGGTAGGTAAACATCCTTCCACTTAGAGGATCTTCATTGTTTGCACCATTGGAGTTATGTACTTCATCATCCATTGGGGTTATGTACTTCATCAATCCAGAATGGTTTCCACAGTCGTTTGCGACAAAGGAAATAGTAGGAACTATTTTGCAGTATGTACTTTAGTAACAAAAACTAAGAAATTGTTGAACTGATCGTGACTACAAAATAAAATACTTGAAAAGAAAACTAAAACAGAAGACAAAATTGAAAAATCATTGATCATGGAAACGTATATGCATCAAAGTAAGGAAATAACTACCGAAACATCAAATACATTCATAAGAACAGAAAGGAAATAAATGTAAACTCCCTTTTCGTTGGTTAGGAGTGGCCCTTGCTCCTCCCCTTCGATCATGTTTAATACTTGAACTTAAACAAGAGAAATTTCCCCTGAATCTGTTATTTTTATTGAATTGAGAAATGTGTTGTTATAATGAATAAAATGACTAGAAAATCAAACCACTAAATCTAAGAACAAGATATCCTTTATTCCAAATGAATAAGTCTACTTAACTAAATGCTAACTGAAACAATGGCTATCTATTTGGGAAATACATTAATAAAGGGGTAGTCCTTAAAGTGTTCAAATTGGAATCATTCATGACAACTGAAGAGGAAATCCGTGATTGGCTCCTTTGAAGGATTCAATCGCTACTAAAATATTTCTCATCTTATAACTGATTGAGAGAATTTCGATGACAACAAAGCTTAGTTCGGGGTACTTCATCCTCAAAATTGGGTGAAATGTTTGATGAGTTAATGACACCGCTTATGTACAAGATATGGTGTTGCCAGCTTTGATTCTAATCATTTGAATGATCTGCATGTATGTGTGAATTTCCTAATTTGGAGAATCATGGTAGATGACATGGATGTGCTACTCTAAGTTCCCTATTAACACAGAGGTGATTCCTGCGCCAAAACATTAATTAGAGTCCTGTTTCAGTGCATGAATTAAGTCTTGCGCTTCTTTTCATAACTCAACACATACTCTTTCAAAAGTGGAGTTAATATTTCACAAACAGATTTATTTAAGCCATTTTGAAGAAGAATTAACAAGGTAAAAATAACAAACATATGCACAATAATTCCTTCAAAATAATAGTAAAGTATTGAATATAAGAAGTTAACATTGTTCGTCGTGTACTATGATATCAAAATGGTACATAGATAAACATGGATTAAACATCACAAAATGGGGCTCATGAGAGATGTTGGCCATTATGCATGCATTGGCCAAATGTAGGCAGTACTTTGTGGGAAGCAAATTTTTGGTTTTTACAGATCACAGCAGTTTGAGGTTTTTCCTAGGGCAGAAGGATCTCAATGATCGCCAGCAAAGATGGGTGAACAAGGTACAAACATATGACTTCGACATAGAGTACATGAAAGGTAAGAACAATATTATTGCTAATGCATTCTCTAGGAGACCTCGCCTTACCTCTATGCTTAGTTCTATGTATGAGATTTCAGAAGATTGGAAGGCTAGCATACTTTTTTAATATTCCAAAAATTAGTTTCCATGTGAGATCATGGATGGCATTATTCAGGATGATAGGTACAAGATATTTGATGACCTCATATACTACAAGGAAATTATTTTCCTTGTACCATAATCCAAGATGAAGGAGAAGATCCTTCGAATAGTGCATGATATACCCTTAGCAGGACATATTGGGTATTTTAAGACCTACATGGAGAGATTTGCATGGAAAGGGTTGAAGGATGACGCCCTTCATCATATTGCGGAGCAGAAGTGGGAGAGCATATCCATGGATTTTATTAGAGGGATTCCCTCAGTACATGGGCATGATTGCGTTTATGTGGTGGTTGACCGATTAATCAAGTATGCCCATTTCTTTTCTATGTCTAAGGGGTATAAGGAACCACATGTGGCTCAAATATTCTATACAGGTATTTTTTGGCTTCATGGTTTACATAAAAACATTGTCAGTGATAGGGGAAAAAATTCATGAGCACCTTTTGGTAGGATTTTTTTAGACTTGCAAGTACAGAATTGACTCCTGGCACTAGCTATCATCCACAGATGGACGGGTAGACAGAGATATTCAATAAGCGGATAGATGGCTATTTGCATATCTATATGACAGGACATCATCATGCATATATTAGATGGCTACACATGGGTGAGTATTGTTACAATACCACCTACAAGATGAGCATTGCCATGACTCCCTTTCAGCCATTGTACGGGTATGATTCTACATCATTCACATACTTAGTATTATCAGATAGATGAGCCCCCAAAGCTTGTGATTAGCTACAGGAGAACCAGGATAATTTGAAGTCCCTTAAGGAGAACCTTCAGAAAGCACAGAATCAACAAAATATTTATGTAGACATGCACATGGTAGAGAGGTATTTTGAGGTGGGAGATTTAGTCTTCCTATTTTTGCAACCCTACAAGAAATCCTCACTTAAGCAGAGCGGTGCCGAGAAGCTAAAACCACGGTTCTATGGACCATACAAGATAGAGCAAAGGGTTGGAGCATTTGCATATGAGATGGAGCTTCCTGACACAGTAAGATACATAATGTTTTTCATGTTTCATGCCTCAAAAAGGCACTAGGACAGCATATTGTGCCTTCTATGGATTTTCCACCATTGGACGTTGAGGGGAACCTATTCTTGGAACTAGAATCTATCATTGAGGTGAGACAAAGGAATCTCAAGAACAAGGTGATCACAGATTACTTAGTGCGGTGGAGAGACTTGCCACTTGAGGATGCTACTTGGGAGGGGGAGAAGATTATACAACATCCTAGTTTGCATTTTCTTGGGGACAAGCAAATTTCGGGAAGGGAGGACTGTAATGTGCCCATTCCTTCACCGAGGGCCTAACGGCCATCTTTTAGTCTTAGCATTGGTCATACCCAAAGGGCTAATGACGTTGGAGGCTATTGGGTATGGATGTCTAATTACCACCTTGCTTTATGTTATATTTTTTCATTGACATTAGCATTGGGCCTTGGTGGGAATAATTGTTATATTTTTTCGTTGAGGGGGGGACTCATGGCACTTTATTATTCTATTCCTTCCTTGGGGGTCACCTAAGTCACTTTTGGCGCTAGGAGGGAAAAAGTAACTTAAGTTACTTTATGTTCATTCGGGTTTCCCCCTAGGTAGTCAATTAGCGTTCCTTAGAACCTTTGTTGCATTGGAAAGTTATAAAAGGTGATGCTTAGGGAGAAGAAGGGTCATTCATACACTCGTTCTTTCATGACATTGAAGTAATTGTTGGTTGTGTATTTTCATCTTGTGGAGTAAGATCCCACATGAACCCTAACTTCAGTGGTGAAAGATCCACACCTAGCTAGCAGAGCTCTCTTCGGTGGTGAAAGATACACCTTAGTTTGTTATTTGTGGAGCATTTGATAGACCAGATCTACAAACAGAGCTACAAAGTTTTCAAACCAAGTTTAGGGGTTTTCAGAGGTGGATTCAGTTCTAGAAGGGAATTATTTACTGGGTTTTCCACTTTTAGCCAATCAGAATATTTTTCCATCCTAAGAAGATATTGGCGCAACTTCCGGAGCAGATTTGAGGGATTCTCCAGCCCTTCCCTATGCTGACGTCAACCCTAGGAGATTGTAGCATGTTTTCTTAGGGTTTTCAAGTGTACTTTTTCAGGTTTTGAGGTTGGAATCATTTCCATATATTATTTAGATGTTATTTTCCAAAAATCAGATTTTTATCAGTTGTATTCAGATGGTTATGAATTTTTGAAATATTTCAGTAGCTTAGGGTATTCTAAAAATTACTGGCAGTTATTTATTGTTCGAAAAAATCCAAAAATATTTTTTTCATCTTTGTTATCATATTAACAAGCTCTCTATAAAATTTCATGTGATTTGGACAAGTGGTTAACAAGTTATCATTATTTTTCAGTACATTGTCCTAAACCCTGAAAAACAGAATTTCATTTGTTGTTATTTTTATTAATTTGAAAATTACAAGTTATCTCCCACAAGGGATATTTCATTTTCCTGTCCCTAGGGCGGTGAAATAGCCAATGCCAGCAAAGAGAACTTGCTATTATTGGGTGGCGGCAACAAGGTGTGATGGCAATGAGACAGCGAGCCCACCCTTCCCGATGCGCCAGAGGAGAGCCCCACCTAGAATAGTTGCACGAGCAGCGACGAGAGCTACTATGCCGACGACCTCTGCCCCTCGGAGAAGGATCTCAACTAGCAATAGGTGATGGAACTCGAGAAACGATTAAAGGGGCATTGCCCTAGTGATCCAAAAAAGTCTAAAGGTGGGTCACTTCTAGTGCCATCTTCCAAACTTACACTTGAATCTGCAAAAAAAACCTTAAACACAATCATCAATTTGTTAAAAGTCGAAAGATTAACATCCTTTTGTATTTCATTTGGTATCAGAACAAGTTTAGGCTTCAAATTTAAGAGTTTTCCCATATTCTTTTTGTGTATCAATTAGCTTATGATTAATTATGGATTTGTGAGTGGCAAGTTGGGGGATGACCCACACCTTTTCTCGGTTTTCCCTTAGATGTTGAGAATATTTGGTTTGAAGAATTTTAGCCAGTTTATACGCTATTATTTTGGAGTTTTTTATATTCATTCCGTACCAGGCCGTATAGTTCTTTGGGTTCTTTCATCAAATTCTGAGCTTGCATTGTTTCGCTTGTGCACTATGCATCAGATATGATATTGGATCCCAGCTGCATCCAGAAGGTACCCTGAACTCTCAACCATATTAGCATCAGATTCCTTCCAACCTGCATTGAGATGACCGCATCGTATTGGTAATTGAGTTTTTTGATCTGGATCTGAATCAACTTGGCAATAGGAATTGGAGAATTACATCCTGCATTTCTCGTCTTGACTTGGCGTGGATTCACATTGCATACAGACTTGACGTCTGTGTTGAGTTTTCTTGCAAGATTTTATACCATCAAGTCTTTGCATCTGCCGGCCTGCATTCAAAGGTTTTTTCGCATCCTCTAATTTATAATGTGCATTGCTCATCTGGATTCAGCTGCCACCGACTACCCGCATTGCATTGGATCCTCTCCAAACCGCCTCAGTTACACCACACCGCCCACCATTTCACTCTTCACTTTCTGCGAGTTTCAAAACAACATTGGCGTGGCTTTCATTTCAAAAGGGCCTTTATTTTTTAACACGTAATTTGCTATGTTTGCATTGAAATGTTCCAGTGGTGCAAAAAATTGTGTTAAAAAAACGAAAAATGAAAAACAAAAAACACATCTAGTTTTATTTTTGGTCGAAGTTGACATCCAAAAACGTTTTTGAAGACTCCAAAGAGGGAAAATGTTATTGGCTTAGGGGGCTCCGCCCCTTCCGTTTGTCTTGTATTATGATAGGGAGCATGCATATGGCATTGAAATATAGCAAATAAGATTTTTTTAAATGTAAAATAGTCATTACAAACCTACTATTAGGATGTAATTTTTATGAGAATTGTACACCCTTAACAAGTTCCTAGAAATTAGGAATAAAACTTGCATATTAGGAAACAATATTCCCAAACAATAATTACGAGAATAACCAAATAACAAAGCATAAAATAATTTTAAAAACTTAACAATCTAACCACCTTCGTGAGTATATCACTCAGTTAACAATTTTTATTTGATTGTAGTGAATTAATCGCCCCTAAGTTATTCTAACATTTCTCCCTTAATTCATTATTGTCTCAAGTGAACAAGAGAGAGATTCTCTAAATGCCTCAAATTTATCTCATGCAAGTGATTTTGTGAAGACATCTAGACATGTTTTTTTTTATGGGAAAAAATGGAACTAGATGTTGTGTTATAAAACATGTTTGCATATGAAATGTACTTGTGCCTCATTTTGATTGGCTTGTTCGCAAAACATTGGATTGTGAACAAGTTTGATAACACCTTCATTGTCAACATACAAGATGGTTGGTTTCTTATGTGGTGCACCTAGTCATTCAAGTATGCAACGCAGTCATATCGTTTCACAGACAACTCCTCCTAGAATACAATATCATGCTTCAATGAAAGATTGATAAAACATATATGTTTCTTTCTCCCCCATGATAATGGACTAGATCCCAAAGAGAATATGTATCTTGAAGTGTATTTTTTCATTAATATTACCTACATGATCTAAGTTTGAATATCTTATCAAGAAGAATTCATCATTTTTCTTATATTCTAGGCCAAAATCCATGGTTCCTCTAATATATCTCAACATTCACTTTGCTTCTTTCTAGTGACATATTATCGTCCCTTACATGAACCACAAGAGATAACCAACAACATTGCATATGTCTAACCTAGTATATGTTAAGTAAATAAGACTCCTAATCAAATGTCGATGAAGAGTGGCATTTACTTGTGGTGTTGGATCATCATGAAATAAATAAAGTTGTTTCCATGGGTGTGGAAAATGGTAATACTATCCATCATTTGAAACTTCTCAAGTAATGTCTTAACATATTTCATTTGGGACAAAAAAAGGTGGTGCTCCTTTTTCCATACTTCCAAACCTAGAAAGTGGTGCAATAGCTTGAGATATGTCATGTTGAACGATTGATTAAGATCTTTCTCTTTTGCATTAATCATCTTCACTAAATTGCTAGTGATGATTAGATCATCAACATAAACAACAAAAATGATAATTGCCAATCTTTTTTGAGGTAGAGATTGGGTTCATATGGATTTATTTGAAATCCATGATGAATGAAATGCTCATCAATATTTATACACTAATCCTGAGGATCTTGTTTGAGACCATACACTGACTTGATGATTCTACACACCTTTTCTTCTTCTCCAAGTATGAAAATACATTTTGGTTGAGTCATGTAGACTTCATCATGTAAATATTCATTTAAAAAGACATTGTTTAAATCCATCAGGTGTACTTTTCAACCAAACTGAGCTACAAAATAAAATATCATTATAATAGTTGATCTTAGTTGTGGGAGAAAAGTCTCCTCATAATCAGTGTCTTCTTTCTGAGTATGCCCCTTTTCTATGAGCCTTGCCTTATGTTTGTCAACAATGGAATATGTTTTGTACTTCATTTTAAAGATCCATATGTAACTGATTAGCTTCTTCCCTAGAGGAAGATCTATAATGTTATGTGTTTTGGTTTCAATTGATGATTGATATTTTGCATTCATGGCATATCCCAAAGTTTTTAAATCTAGGGCTTCCTAAATTGTAGCAGCTCAACAATTCAAAAAAATTACTCATCAAGGAAAAATTTACCTCTTCTCAAGCTTTATTTCATCCTTGGAGCATGGAAAAACAAAGGGTATGATATTGATATCCAAGTCGTGAGGAAGAATGATGAGTTTAAATTTGATACAAGTAGTCATTGTCCACTTGGTGATTTGTGTGAGTGGATAGTAAGTCATGCAAAATAAAATCCCATAGTCCATTTCATGCCTCAACCTGATTATCAATCAATTCTTCTATTGTTTGTGAAGCCCCATGATTTGCAAGGAATTTTACCACTCTATTAGCCTCTTGGTAACAATCATATATGTTCCATTTAGGAAATTTAGAGAGTAGGTGGTGTGCTCTAGTAGTTGACTAAAAAAGAATAAATTCTTGGTGAGACTCAGAGCCTATATGGAATCTATGATTTTGCAATCATGTGTTAAAAGAGGTAATGAAATGTTTCTAATTCCTTAGACATTGTAAGAGGTATCATTGGCCAATAAAACATGATTTTTGTTGGGCATGTCTCTCATACCGAAGAACCAATCTTTTCTTCCATTCATGTGTCAAGTTAAACCCAATTCAACATACTAGATAGAACTATGTGAATTTGATTCCTCATGTGATTTTTTAACATATAAAAAGACCTCATCATGGGTATTTCTTCCTCATTAGAGATATTGCTTTGTTGTTGCGGTTTCTTTTTCTTCAAATTTTTCTCTCTCTAAGAGTAGTTTTGTTGTCCTTGTGATGAAAATCAGCTATTAGGATTCTTGTCACTAGATGGTCCTTGTTGGAATTCATTTTACCAACATTTGTTCAAATTGTGTCCATTTTTATCAAAAATGAGACATTGCTTTTGTTGTTTGTTCCTTGGTTGATTGTTCTAATTACTCTTCTTCTATTGTTTGTAATACTTCATGGGTATTTTCCCTTTTTGATGTGAATCAATATCATGTCCCTCTTCTTCTACTATTATTTTCATGGAATCTTCCTATTGTAACATGTTCAAAAACTTGTCAAAGGTCGGTACTTGTCCCATAACATTCAAAGCAGTCACAAAGATCATGTATGAGGGATGTAGTGCTCTCAAGATGATGGGTGCAAGAGATTCATTTGTCACTTCCAATTCCAATGCTTGGAGTGACGCCCTCAAAGTTGCAGCATGCCTTAAAAGGCATCAATTTGAGATAATGCAATTGATTCTATAGGTGGAGGATGGTATTCCCATTTTTACCTCATAAAATGTGTTCAGTTTATCCCATGTTTCCTTGGGAATTTTAGGATCATGAATGTGGCGTTGCACCGAGCATTTGAAACTCCAAGTAACATGATCAAATTTTCCTTGTGATTGGCTATGTCAAACATGTTTTGTATAACAACATCATTGTTAGTTCAAAAAAATGATCACATCAACTAAATTCCATATTTCTTCAATTTCAAGTTGTATTATAACTTTTGTTTTCCGAGCAACATAATTATCTCTGCTTATGAGATGAGAATATGGAATAAATAATTTTGAAGCTTTCTCCGCTATCTATTCCACAAAAAATAAAGAACACAAAATAATGGTTGCTTTGCATGCTCCGCTCTCTGCCAAAACCCTAAACAAAAAAATCCCTAACCAGGGTGGCAGGCATGGATCCGATGGTGGCATTGTTGGGGGCAGTACTACCCAGGATATAGGTGGGGGTAGTTCTAATGACTCAGGAGAATCGACTTTTTCCTAGATCAATATGGCTTTCAACGCTCTTAATCAACATTTGTTCCTACCTCATGGTGGCGGATCCAGTCGTGAATCTCAAACTCCAGGCGTGGATACAAGCAAAGGTTCTCTTCTCAAAAATGGAGATGTTCTTCAGGTTCCTTCTAATGGCGATGACGGTGCTCCTAAGGCTATCAGGGTTGACAAGGGTGTCACTAACACATCCTTCAAAGATGCATTGAATGGTAGGAGA
This sequence comes from Taxus chinensis, assembly GCA_019776745.2. Lineage (NCBI taxonomy): Eukaryota > Viridiplantae > Streptophyta > Pinopsida > Cupressales > Taxaceae > Taxus > Taxus chinensis. The sequence goes on along the minus strand of CM034152.1, from coordinate 245,498,476 downwards.
ATCCCCATGGAACCTGCTAGCAGTACCCAATGTGTTTCATTTGGGGAAGAGGTTATTTCTTCTAAAAAATACTGCGAGGAGAACACACTAATATGTAGATTTAGAGGTCTATGGCCCAACCTTCCTACATTTCATGATTGGATATCCAAACCTTGGACTCTGATACTATCTAGAAGGATGGATCTGTACCCATGTGTTAAAGGTATTTTTATTGTTACTTTTTCTTTAATAGCTTATAAGAACACCATTGCATCCAAGATCTGGTTCTACCAGTCTAGATACCTGGTTATGAAACCTTGGTTCCCCTCCTTTAACCCGCTCACTAAATCATTCTCCTGTAAACCCATTTGGATCAAGATGCCCCATTTACCTCTCCAATTTTGGAGTCATGATTGTCTTGTTTCTATTGGCAACACCTTGGGAACCACGCTTTATATAGATTCTCAAACCTCTTACTATACCCATACTACTTATGCCCAGATCTTGGTGGAACTTGTCACTGCTAAAAATCTTCCTGCAACCATTGATCTTAAAGTACAAAAATAAACTTGGTCATATCCCTTAGATTATGAAGGCCTACCATTTCAGTGTAGAAGTTGTTTTTGTCTAGGTCACACCTCTACTGATTGTGGGATAGCAAAGTGCCAACATGAGAGACACAATTAGTGGAAAGATGCCCTCCCGGAACACCTGGTTTTTGAAGCCAAAGAGGATCTAGACTCAAATGCAAATACTAAAGATGATTCTAATTCTGTCGCGGAAATCCCTCTTTTAGAAATTCCAGTTGTTGACAATGCCAAAGAATCTCATTTAGTTGGGGACAAAAAGGAAAATACAAAAGAAGATAATAATTTCATTGTCCCAGTCGGAATCATGGAGGATAAGGAAAATACACCTCCTTTATTTAATCCTCTAATTGCAGAGGCTTCAGTGAGCTGGATAACGGTGTGTAAAAAGAATTTTTTTTATCTCCAATAAGATTATTTCTCCTCCTAGTTAGTTTTCCAGTATTGTTTTGTTGCTCCTTATTGCTTCACTTTTCTTTGTCGGGAAACAATTGTTTGGTCGTTGTAAATCAATTGTTTTTATGTTGATGTGTTGTTGGTTTCGGGTTTTATTCTGAGCAAGTTATTTCCTGTTGTTGGGCATTCATGTTTTACCTTGATTTTGATCATTTTTCTATGCCTTAATTGTTCACATCTGGATTTTTGAGCCTTCTTGTAAAAGGGTATAGTCCCCTTAAAAAACTATTTACCCATGATAAAAAAAAACCATGTTTGCAAAATAAGGAAGATGGAAGGGTTCCTTATCACTCCAAACAGACCACCCTTTCTATATATCATTAGTCTAATATACCACGCCTCTTGATTTATGTTCCATTTTGATATACTCTTAAGTACGAGGAAGAAGATCAACATGTCTATATACCTGGTGGTGCATGATAGAGATGTTTTAATGTATGTCAGATTAGGGTGATATGTGACACCAAAATAGCACGTGAAAAGGAATCCTCCAATCAATGCCATCTTCTTGATTATAATTCCATATATGTGGGCACAACTTCCCTATATACTTGGAATTTCCACATGTTCGGATCTACACCCAATGATCATAGAAGATGGGTAGTGGAGGGAGGTATGAATGAATGAATTTGTCCTTATATTTCCTTGATGGTTTATTAGGATGATGTCATGGACGTGGTCATTTTCATAGCTATGTTAGGCATTAGATGCAGTATTTCAATACAATGACATCACATGTTAGTATGACCCATAGGCATTGTAGATACTAAATGGTGTTTTGAGTTTAACAAACTCATGAGCCCTATCTTACCCATAGAAAAAGAGAGGTGGTTAGGATTGGGTTAGACCTTATCCAACCCATAGAAAGAGAGGGGGGTTAGGCCCTATGTGACCCATAAAAAGATAGGGGGGCCAACTGTTCATGAACAGTACTATAAGAATTTGTACTAAACATTCCTCCTATAATAAGACAAGATCCCATAGGAATTACATCTTTTGGTTTGGGCATTTGTAGATAGGGACAACCTAAAGTTTTACCCTTGACTTCCTTTCTCTCTATGGGGAAATAATATATCCCTGATAGGGGGACTATAGAGAGTCTCCTGATAAGGCTAGTTGTTTTTTTTACGATTTTTACTTTTGCAACGACAACACTTAGTCAATGTTCTGAACAATATCATGTTCAATGATCATTATATATTCGTGAGTTGGATTCAGAATGTCATGAGACAATTCGTTCCATATCTGGGCCACAAAGAGACAAAAAAATGAGATCGATATCTTTCGTGAAGAAAAAATGGTCTTTGGTAATGCAAGAAAAGAAAAAAAAGAGAATTGATTGATCGAGTAGAAGTGACTCTATAGGATTTATGGTTGGATTTATAGAATTTTCTACTTCCCTATGATAATAGAAAATCAACTCGTAGCGATCAATTTAATTTTTCATAATAGTAATATCTACATATTCTAAATATGTAGCCATAAAAAATGAGAAGTTATATGGCTCAACTCTAGCATAATCACTCTGATATAGCTAGCCCTTTTAAGTACTCTTTGGGTGCTTCCAAGTACTCTCTGGGTGCTTCCCTTTATTGCTAGTCGTGGTTGGGTGCCCTAGCCCTATAAATCTTCTTATCTCCTTCCTACAAAATTGTTCATGGTATTTTTCTAAGGGCAAAAATTTATCATTTTAAACACACTTTTTAATTAATAAAAAAATTAAAAAGGGGAGATAAGTCATGTGACTGCATTTGGGTCCAATAAAATTTAAATTACATGATCTAATTTCAAGTATCGAGCACATGTTGAACAGTTTGACTCTCAGGTGGTGAGGTGTAGGGATGAATGAACCCTCTATATCTAGGCCTAGGGAATGCAACCCCCTTGCCCGTCTGTATATAGGGTTTCCCATTCGATTGGCTTGGTCCCGACTCATCAATTTTTCAGGAAAATTACTTATGGCTCATGTCGGAATAATTGTATTCTAAGCTGGAACAATGAATTTATTTGAAGTGGCTCATTTTGTATCGAAAAATCCTATACATTATCACATACAATGATAAGATTAACTGAAGGGAAAAGAATAATTTTTCTAGTATTTCCTTTTTGGTTGACAAATGTGCATTCACTATGCTATAATGAGAAGTGAAACATGAAATGAAAACTGGATCTTTCTCTCCATTATGTTTGACATCTTAAAAAAAATCAATAATAACAACTTTACAATTTTTGTAGTTGATATGCAACCAGAAAATTATTGCAATGTGATATATACAGTACATAAAAAAATCCACCCTCTAGGAAAAAAATGAAATTTTGCAAAATAAATAAATAAATTTGGGCTCTTTCGCCTCTTGATAATAACCCCCTTTTGCTTTCAAAATTTTGTAAACATTATAAAAAAATGGACCCCAATCTAGCATTTTTTCTCTAAGTTTAGTTATTTAGAACTAACAATGGTCTTAGTATGTTTCCCAAATATTGGTATTGAAATTTTTCAAACTATAAAAAAATTACAATGAAAAGATTTTCACAAATTTCACTTCTTAACTCTCATATTGAGTGCTTGCTTAAGACTATTTAAGCTTTAGTCTTAACTAAAATAAATAAAATGAAATGTAGGGGGTAAGGGTCAATCATGTGACCTCTACCACCAAAAGACTTGGTCTTCACCAAGCTAGCTATGTGGGCAGTCTTTTGTGATATGTGTGTGTGTGTGTGTGTGTGTGTGTGTGTGTGTGTGTGTGTGTGTGTGTGTGTGTGTGTGTGTGTGTGTGTGTGTGTGTGTAGTAAGCTCTATTTAAATTTCAAAAACATCAAGTTGGTTTAGGGTTTCGAGCTTTGATATGGGCCTTTGTTTGGAACGCTTTTATCTATTTTTTGTGAGTCTTTTATCCGCTTTAAGTCTTAGCTGCTAGTCAAGAATGCAAGGGACAAGTATACACCACTGCCACACGGAGGAGAGGATTTTTATTTGGCAAAAGTATTCCCAAAGTTTGTAGTGAAATGATTTTTTTCTGCCAATGCAATTACCTATGTCAACCGTCAAAAATTAATCCACACAAATATATAGACATTTTGGGTGATTTGCAATCTAAGGTGGATGGTTTCAAAGGTGAGGAAAGTTAAAGAAATATCTCTTTTGGGGTTTGTATGGAGTCAAACATTGCCAAGGTATATAGGAGAAAGGGGCAATAAGAGTGTACTCAAAGTTAAGGGCTATCATAGCCTTAAGTATTATATAATTTTTTTTAAAGTATTTTTTAATGTTTAACTACTATATTTTTTGTATTTAAATTATGTGGAAAATATATTTTAAAAGGATTTAAATTAGGTAATTTTGAATACAAAGAAAATTGATATGAACATTTGTTTGTGAATAAAATCACTCTTTTGGGATAGTTTATATGTCACCATTTTATTGGTTGATTTGTAGATCTGACTTGTTATGCCGAAGGCATTCCCCCTATGGAAAAGACCCTTGCAGATGTTTTTGTGACTGCGTTAAATTTGACGGTTTGACGGTCGTCTGGACGTTTTCACTTTTTAACAATTTTTTTCATTTTGGAAGAGTGGAAGACCTACGTGGAAACATGAAAGCCCTGCCCTACAATCATTTCCTGCTACTTTGTCATGTTGTTTGTTGTCTAGCGACCTGCGTGGTCATGTTGTTTGCTCTCCAGCGACATGCGTGGATATTTCCAACGCGGAGAAGCGACTTTTCCTTGGTCATTTACTATTTGGCATAGAACGGACCAACATTAATCTAGCGTGGCGAATAACATCTGCAGAGCCGTTACCAAATTCGTATTATTTTTTCATCAGTGATTTTAATATAGAGTTACAGAGGTGGTGTTTGGTGTGAAAATTCATTGACAACGTGCATGTGCAGTTCCGTGTACCATTGCTAGGGTGCAGATTATGCTAGCTTGCTTGTCATTTATGAAGAATACTTCTCAAGTATTGTTTTCTTTTCCTTCTTTACTCTTTTTGGAATATTCTTTAGAATGACTTCATTAGTATGCCCAACAAGAAGTGCATGGTTTTCTTTCCGAGGCAAGGCTACGAGAGGATTTTAATCATTTTAGTAAAGAGCTTTATGTTCTCACAAAGGCCACCCACATTTACTTTGAAAATCTTGTTCAAGCCTTGGGAAAAGGCCTAGGCATAAGACCACAGGTAGTGATTTGAAATGTGTCTAGAAAAAAATATTCACACAATTTATCTAGAAACCAGTTTATAATCTCATGGATTGGGGAAACATAGAAAAATTATTTAGGAGGAATTATATTGTCATAATTTTTAAAATTTATTTTCATGACTATTAAACAATCTATGGCTACCTTTATGTGGATATACTTTTTATATCATAATGAGGACATAACCATTGAACAAATACATTGGTGTTCGATGATGTCATTATGCCATTTCAAATCAGGGTACATGAGAAAATGAATAAGAGCATGCATATATTATATATAAATATTGTCACCATAAGAGATGATTACTAGAATGGGGTCCTCATCCATATACGAAAGTTTTTTCTAGGAGGCTTCTTTTCAAAAAGAATGACAATAGAAATACAATCAAGGATGAATAAAAAACTTTTGTGATCTGACTGGGGTTTTATAAAATCACTGCGTATAGCTTCCACAAGCTATTATTGTACTGATCATATTTATAGAGAATAATTCAGAATTGAGTTGAGTAACTTATTGTACCAGAATGATAACAAGCGTGAAACTAGAGTATACCGCCACGAAATTGAGGTTAACAACATGTTTGATTTCAATTTTCAATGCTTTTTTTGCATTAAGAATGTATATGGAAGGAGATGAAATAGAAAAAGTATGTGAATCTATATGCTTCATTGGGTTTGTTACCTCCTGATTTGAAGCATGTTATAGATGGTTACACAAAATGAAGGCTACAAAAAAGGCTGTAAAGAAGACCCATGTGTTGAATCTTGGAGAGATATTAATTCTAGATGCCATTTATTTGTTGAAAATGCACTTTCAATGATTTATTGAATATAATTTGACACCTTTATGGAATAACACTGCATTTCTAATATGGTGGTCATAGAACTTGACCTTGTAGTAGATTTAAATGCCTGGTTTAGTTTCATACTTTTTCACAAATCCTCATAGATAATTATAATTTTGTAAGTAATCTGATTAGAATCCATGTAACATGTTCTCAACTAAGATTTCTTGTTTGAATATGTTTCTGTACACAGTCATGGAATTTTTGATACAAAAGCTACAGTAACCTGCAAGGATCTTGGGATTGTAAGAAAAATCTTCCAGTTGGCCTTGCTTTGCACCAAGAAATGGCCCTCTGCCTCATCAACCTCTTCAAAGAATCATCTAAAATTTTTGTACCACCTTTACCCAAGTATAAGTCGTTACCCTCAAACAGAGGGTCCTCTTCATCTCATGGCCACTCCTTGCTTTGATCTCATGTATCTTGCTCTCATCCATAGACCTTGTAAATACCCTGTCATGAAGCCTTGTAGTTTTATGCTTCAGGGCATTTGCATAGCTACCGTAACTCTGAAAGGACTCCTCTGGAAGGAATTGTTCACTACCACATCCCCTTCTCTTTACTCCAGATACTTCTGAAACTTCTAACATCTTGTCCAAACTTCAATAGTATAAAATGGGTAATTAAGATTTTCTCAAACACCCAACAAAAAATTTATGGACCAGTCCACACCATTAAGATTAATAATGTCATATAGAATCCACTCCAACAATGTATGTCATATGGAATACCCAATTTAAGTAAAGGGGTAAGTACTATGTAGGGAGTTCTGTTGCCAACATTTAATGAAAAATTATTTAGGATTGTTGGGAGTCGGGACACACATTCAAGCCTGTACGATCAATCTGAGTGATTTTCATCTACAAGATCCTCCCAGCATCCTTACAGTCCCCGATCGTTTCAAACTGCATGAAAAATCTTGTGACTCGTGAGTGTGACCCATTGTTTATTACACACTTAAAAGCAGTTAGTATGAATTGTTCATTATATGGGGTTTGCCATTTCTTGCAAAATATTTATTTTGCATTTTTTTAATTTTAGTTATAAATTATAGAGTAAAATCTTTATATACTTACAATAAAAATAATTTTTGTTGTAGATCTTATAAATGTATTTGAAGTCTTTCTTCCTCAACTTTTGTTGTATCCAAATCATACTGATCCTTTAAATGGAGAGGCTGCAACTTTAATGATGCGTGATAGGAATGTCTATGAATAGAAAGTAAAAGGTAACATTATTGCTATCCTGTATATTTTGGTCCAATGTTTTATAGAATTTACCTGAATTTTTATTGACTGCACTTTTGTTGCTCACGGTTCAACAAAATACCAACCAAACAACTGATGCAACACTAACACAGTTTCCCAAAAATAATTACAAACCACATCAACTACAAAAGTAATAACTATCCCTCTAAAACAAATAACATAAACCATTCGGCGTTCACATTGTATTGTACACATGCGATTGCTAGTGTTATTGGCTATTATGTTTTCTAAATTTTAAGTGTGAAAATGATAAATATTGACTTTGATTTTGACAACTAGTGGAACTATAGTTCACATAACCATTCATAGTCATTAGTTTATGCGCGTTCATTGCCTCTTTTCCCCTAATACTAACATGAGGATCTCTTTCGAATGTATCTCTCACAAGTCAAAGCCAACATGTTAGTTAACAAGGTGGGGTTGGATTGAGTGTGGAGAGTTAAACACAAGTCGCATTCGAAGAGTATGTTGAGCTCGTTTAGTGAGTAAATCATGAGTTTGAGTTAGGTCTTGCTGAGATAAGCATCAATGTAGTGTAAGTAAATAGAGCCATGCGTCCAAACAACTAGGGAATTTTTATAAATGAATAGGGAATTGATAAGAGAATGAGGGTTCCTAGGGGCTCCTCCTCAATGTTATTCTTATGTCAAATTCTCCTTTTTCTTCCTTATACTCCCTAGGTTCAGAGTATTTCTCTAATACCAAATGAATTTGACCAATAATAAATAACATTTTATTAATTTGAAATGGTCATTACATACTTACAATAAGAATATAATGTTTGTAGGCATTACATAGCCTCAAAAAGTTCCCAGAAATTAGGAACAAAACTTACATATTAGGAAATAGTGTATTCCTAAATAAAAATCAAGGGAATAATCAAACAGAAAAGCATAGAACAACTTAACAAACCTAGCAATCTAACCGCCTACATGAGTGTATTATTCACACGATTTATTTGACTATGGTGAATTAATCTGCCCTAATTTATTCTAACAAGAACTATCCTAGGACCTTGCAACAAATGCTTCCCCTTGACCCCACTCGGGGATACCACCCATAGACCCTCACTTTGGAATTTAAGAACCAAAGAAAAAAATTGGGCGATCAAAAATGACAAAAAGGGGGTACAAAATTGAGATCCAAAGAAGAAAATCTAGATATATTAGCAGGAAAATTTTCACTGAGGCAAATTGTCAACAATTCAAGGGAAACGAAGTGCCTCCTCTTGATGGGGGGGCTCCCTTGTTTAAAACCAAAAGTGAAAACAAATATATTTTCAATATCCACACTAACATTATCTTGATTTGGGGTTTTGAGTGTCTGGTAAAAATGTGTTAGAGTAAGTTCAGAAAAGAGAGATGGAAGTATTAGGATTTGGGAATCAGAGATTGGGAAAAAGGAAAAGATGTGAAAACACTTTCAGAAATGTAGAAACATATCTCAACTTATACATTTCAATAATTTAAAGAACTTATAATATTATATAATATAAATTATTTCCCAGAAAATAAATAATAAATCACAAAGTTTAACAACTTACAAAAGATGATCGAATGCAAATTTTCAGATTCTATTATATAAAATTGCAACACAGAAAATGGAAAGTTAAATAAGGAGAGAAATGATAGAAATCTCTTTTGTATTTAGTCTTTCAATTGTTTTTTCAAAGAGCAACTAAACAACATTTACAAAGGAGGAGATACCTTTTTATAGGAAAAATGGGTTATATCTACCTCAAAATAAATAATTTTTGTTTAACGATTACATTTTTTCTTAATTAAGTCACTTAAGTGACATTTACATTTCTAACAACTCAAAATGAAAAACCAAAAGTGCAACACAATAATATAACAATTAGCTTTTTGCTAGGACTTCAAGAAGGAAGAGAAGAAGTTGGGTCTTTGAGCTTGAGCATGTGCATCCTAAAATTTTTTTACGACATTAGTAATATTTGATTCTTTTTTAGATCACAGTGTTTTCCAGGTTGTTCATCCAAATTCCGAAATCATTCGAACCATCTTAGAATTTGTCCAATCGAATTGAGCCAAATTCTTAGAGGCTTCTACCACCACATTGTTTAATTCATAAAGCTCATCCATTTTGTCTTGGTTGAAGTCATCTTATTTGAATAAATATTCTGTAACTACCTTATTGAGCTTCTCTTTTATTTCATTCACTATATTCCTTTAAGATAAATTATCTTGAAAAATATCACAACAAAGGGTTTTAAAATTAGCGAAGACTTTAGCCTTTAAATACTTGCCTTTCTTAATGAAATTATGAAGATATGTTGAAGATTCTTCTATAATATTGAGCCTCCATTCCACACCACATGACCAAGTTTGAGAAATTTTATCCTTTGAATTATTAAAAATGTTTTTAGATAGGAATGTTTTTTTGTCAGTTACTGTCATGATCCTTAAATCTTGAATCACACTAGCCCACGTTTTGGCCTCTTTTTCAATTTATTCAATTCCAAAATCTGTTTATTTCTAGGAAGCCACATGATTATTGTTATCCAATTTTGCACACCTGGCAAGATTGGACAACGGGGTCCTATCACGTTCAAAATAAAATAATAGTCCTAGGAACCCACCTTCGGTTATTATCGAGATGCAATAATTAAAAAATAATTCCTAAATTGCATATGAAGAGATCACCTAGCATCGAAAGGCACCCAGTTGATTTCGACTCAGTGAAGAGTTCAGGGTCGAGTTGATAAAGAACCCGGTGTCAAATTGATAGTCATCTCAGAAATCATCTCAGTGGAGACTCTCAGTTGTAAGAGCTCGATGATGGTCTTGTTAATGCAAAATATAGCTCGTTGAAAATTGACGAATGAAAGGAACTGTACAAGGATCCCGGTGGAGATCGATGCAAAAAGATCCGAAGGCCAAGTCAGGGAGAGTCAAAGTCAACATGATGTCAGGTTTAATCCACTAAGGCAGTGCTCGACCAACCACTTGGGAAAATTATCTTGTTTGACCAAGATGATATGAGATTATGCAGATATGACGATGAGGTCATCTGGTAGTGTTTGAACGAAAAAATGCTTGCAACCAAGCAACCAAATACATCTCAATTAAAATCTCGTAGCACTCTATGGAGAGGGTCGCTTGAAGGAGGCAGTACACGTTCTTCTTACAACACATAATCCATCTGTAAATTCTTTAACATATCTTCATCTACTACAGGATTGCATTACTAAGAAAGCCCTTGCGGAGGCCAAGCAAATCCACTCTCACATCAATAATAGGGGACACACATTTGGGAGGACTCACGCTATTACCAAATAAACTTATCTACATGTATGACAAGTGTGAAAGTTTGATGGATGCTCGTAAAGTCTTCAACTGCATGACTGATCCAGATCTCTTCTCATGGAATATGGTAATTGTAGCTTACAGAAGGCATGGACATCCTATACATGCATTCAAACTATTTCATGAAATACAACGAACACCTGACCACCCCGATCACCTGAACATTCGTGTATAGCCTGGCCAATGGAAAAGAATCGATCAGTTGAGGATGGAGCTCAGACGTGGTAGCATTGGCTCACTCAGTCGAGCCTGACAAGGTCGTGAGCATCCAGAGTTTTGTTTGGTTCGATTGTAAGTCGAGAAGGAAAAGTTGGGGTTCAAATCCGTGCTAAGGCATTGGCTCGGGAGAATCTCATCCCTTTTGTCGGGTTGGACTTTGATGATGGCAAGCCATTGTAAGATTCCCACATGGGAAATATTTCAGTATATTGCCAAGGTCATAAATTTGATAATGGCAGACCAAATCAGTATTTCCCCACATAGGATATCTTCATCCCGATTTCCATGGTGGAAAATTTGCAGCGAAAAGCCAACACCAGGTTTTCACGTAAAGGGGGTCCCGAGTTTCATCTTGCCAAGGACGTGGGAAATAATGCAAGCAATGCCAATGGGAAATTTTGGGATGGAAAGCCATGGTCAAACTTCCGTGGAGTGGAGAAATCGGGTCAAATTGCCAAGTTTGCGCGGCAAAGCTGAGGCCGGGGCCCGTGGATTGGTGTGGCCAAGCCGTTATGCGGGGGAGATTTGGAGCAACACTGCCAGGCGTGGAGATTTTACAATGGCAATCCGTCATGAGACTTCCGCATGGCAAGAGAATGAAAATTCCGCGCAGTTGGAGTGGTCCGAGTCTTTGGGCGAGTCACACGCAAGGTAAGTCGGAAAACGTGGGAATGAAGCAGTTGAAGTGTTAATAGGATTGACGTGGTTGTCTGGTCGGCCCGTTTTTGTAACAGAGATGGGCGAAGGAGGCTCTACACGTTCTGCCTACCACACTGAGCATTCAGTGGTCGCGGCAAAATCCCACGCATATGCACAGGCATGCTGCAGTATAATAGAAGCCGTTTTTTTTTTTAGCGCTCCCACGCAACAGCTGCAGGAAACAAATATTCACTGCCTGTATACGATGGATTGGAGTCATGTCATTCAAGGCTTCATGAAATTTGTCCGGGTCAGGAGATGAAAGTTATTTACGGTGCAGAATGAAAACGATTCGTATTGCTCAGCATTTCTTTTCCTAGAAACGAATTGATGTGAAGGTCAGCTCTGAAAATACCCGGTCGGCCGTTTTGCTGCATCCTTGTTACTCGAAAATGGTCTCTTTGAGAAACTCCGAGGGCAGTACACAATATTTATACCCTTCCATTATGTACGTCCAATCAGACAATAAAAGTATTCTTTTACCAGATTCAGAGAAACTGTTTTTTTTTTCAATGGACGATTATGCTGCAGTTTTCAAACTGTTTTTTATCTAGCTTTATTTCTATTAACTTTGATCCACGACTAAGGAGAATTCATATGGTTGTTACCTGTACATTTTTCCAAGGTCCTCTTGGCTGCCCCAGTTTGTTCAATGTATTTTTTGAAGGGCTTCTGTTATGTGTTGCAAATTGTAAACATGAAGGATCTTTTTAGTTTCTGAAAAATGAGTATTTGTGTAGCTCACGGCTACCTATGCCATAATCCCAATAGTGGCATAATTATTGATTGGAGCCGAGATTGCAGAATGCAACTGCCAAATACCGAAGGTCTCTTGGCCAAAATTCAGTCTCAAGGATGTCTATCGACATGTTATGGGCATGAGCCTGTGTCATCATCATGGCAGCATTAGGTCTTTATTGGTAATGGCATTTTCTCATTATTTGGAGGGTACAATTGCGCTTATTTTGGCAAAGCCAAACATTCTTACTACAAGTGTTATATGATAAGGAAGCACCGTGAGCATTGTGGTAAAACCATTCTTAGAGGCGCGAAAATGTGAACATGATCGAACAAATCTTAATATTTCCCGCAGATACAAAGCCAGGTCGAATCAGTTGAAGAGCTCGTGGTGTTGTTTCATGGAGTTTGAACGTGGAATGCATGTGAATATGTGGTCCAAAACAAGAGAAATAAACTCTATCTGTCAAACTAGAGTTATCACAGAGAAATCAATCGATTGAGTGTTGACAGGGCCACGTAACGTGATCCCTAACAATTTTCATAGCTTGAAAATCATTTCTAATGGCGCAACATGCAGGAGTGAAATAATTAAATTCATTAAATGTGTTTTGAGTACAAGCAATGTATCATGGGTCAAATCCACTAAGTATGATTTAGAGTCAAACTTTTCATATTGTGGAAACGTTGGTACCAAGTCAAGATAAAATAAGCTCACGGGTGTCGAAGTTTAATGTATTTGTAGAGGCTTTCAATTTCGAGCTTAAAGCTTCATGTTCACGATGCATATAGGTGGCTTGGTAATTCAGAATGGCCTCGAGTTAACAGAGCAAAACGGTAAGAATCAAGTTTGATAGCCCACCATTCGGAGGACTCAATGCAAAAGAGCGCGATTACCAAAGCAAGGAAAGAGTTAGTGCAGGGTCAAAAATCGATTGCAACACCGAGTTAGCGGATTCGAAGCTCACCAAGTTTGAGATTTGTGCAGACTCTATCCACATGGACCCCCCTCCTCTTCAAGTCAAACGGGTCAACGGGGGGTCTCAACATTATGTTAATTAAATTAATATTTTTATTTAATATTTTAATAAAATATTTATTATTATTATTTAAATATTTTATTTAAATATTCTTTTAATTAACTGAGAAGACTTGGTCATCAGGCAATTAATGACCCATGATGGAACCTTCTCAGGTAGTTCAACTAACTGTAATAAATACATCATGGGCCTTCATTTTAGGAATGTAATTATGACCATTTCCTCTCTTCTTTCTCACATATTCTTCTATAAATGTAAGTTGGAAGCTCATTTCAAAGGGTTTCCAACAGTTCAGACAAGTTGGGACAGTTAGATATCTCAGGCGAGTGTATACTTTTTTCAAAAATCCTCTCTCTTCTGCAAGTTGTTCTTGTGTGTTGAGAGAACTTTCAAATTCAGCCTCCTCTTCAAGACTGTAATGGCAACTATTGCCTCTTCTGAATGTATGATGCATTGTGCATGTTATTGAAGCAATAAAAGTGTGTGTTTTGTGACTAATCTCGGTCCTTTCATCCTTCTATGCTTCTTTGTGCCTTTCTCATACTTGCAGGTACACTGTGCAAGTTTAAGTTCTATTGCAGGTTCTTGGAGTTCTGTGCTTATCGAGTGGTGGAGTATTGCATGCAGTTGAGTTGTGGTGTCTATTCACCCTTCTTGAGTTCATCCTTCTTCGCTGGGAAACTGGTATATTTCTCAGTCTGATACAGTTTAACCAAGGGAACGCGTGTCTCTTAGCCTGTGGTATCTTGTACCCTCTCTAAGTTGCAGTAGGTGAAGTTGACCTGTGGTGCACACACCCTCTTCAAATTAACCCTTCCTGAATCTGAAGACACCCTTCATTCGGTGCATCACCATCCCTAGTATAGTTTCATTTCTGTAAATCTCTTTCCCTAAAACCCCATGAAAATGTTAGCCTAGGACTAGATAATCATTTTTGTTACACTAGGAGTAGTACAGCACTTAGTTTAGGAAGAGGAAGCCGGCCTTCTCCGGAGGTTCACCTCGAGCCCAAGTCCCACAGCTTGAGAGGTGATCCCATGTGTCCCAATCACACCGAACGTCCTATTCACATCCTGGCCATTCGGGGGGTGCAGTGATTTGGCGACAACAATTATCATATACTTTGCATCCCTCATCAATGAATTTCAATCCATTTATCAACAATTTCTCAACCCAATCTTTAGGGATTTTCCCTCATAGAGTGAACTTATGGACTTCTAAAATGGATTGATATCAACATCACTCATAAAGGTGAAATATGGGAGAGATGCAAGAGGAGTGGGATCTAGGGAGAGAAATGCTTTGATGTAGGATGAGAGGGTTTGAACCTTATCTTCTAAATGTTATTATGGTTGCTTACTCTTTCTACCCTCTCAATAACCTTAGAAATTGTCAGGTCCTCAAGTGTTTGCATCTTCTTCAAAGGTGGATTCCCTAAGTGATATCCTTGTAAGTTCATAATTTTTTTTTGCAGTGATCTCAATTTCACTTTTATCAACTATAAGTTTTTTAATTTCAACAAATTGTTTTCCAAAATTATTAGTCATGAGGCAAGAAGTTTCTCTAGATTTCTTAGGAGCAGTGGTACTATGAAGAGTAGATACATCCTTAGAATTAGGAACAATTTTTTTTTAATTGAGATTTTTTTTCTCTTTTTCTCAACCATTGGTTGAACCCATGAGAAAGAGGTATCATCGATGCCTTCTACCAATGAACTTACAATAGGTACACTAAGAGTGAGGGGTGGAGGAGAAGGCATATATGAAAGGATGATTTCTATAGAGGAAGGTTTCTTAGTAAATACATGTGGGGGATTAAGGGAGTATTTTTATAGTCAATTTTTATCTTGAACCACTCCCTTCAGTTATTCTCTTTATATAAATTTAGTAGACTTTTCTTCTTCCATATCCTCTTCTTCATCCTTGTTCTCTTCAACCTCTTCAATTTCAGGATTAGGCCTCGAATTCTACACATAGACTTTCATACTTGGATGAACTACTGGGTTGAGGAAGAAGGTACATCTTGGAAAATAATAACTTTCTCATATGCATTGAACTATGCCAACTTCTTCATAAACCACTTTTTTGGTTCTCAAGAGAAACACGTGTGGTGAGATCATCAATACTATCCTTTTCCTTTTGTGACTAATCAATGATAGGAAGAGGAGAGTTTTGAATTTAATTTATAAATTCAAACAAATATAATCCATCATCTACCATATTTTTATGTACCTAATATAGTTGAAAATATGTTTTTTTGGAGAGTCATCCTCCCAAATAACATTTTTCTAACTTCAAATTCATCACCACAATCTTCCCAGTAATATTTAATAGTTAGAACATGAGAATATGAGGCTAATAACCAAATATTATTGTTGATGATTTTTTTTTATCAAATGATGTTCTCTTGTAGAAAGTATGCATATTGAGTAGGGAAATTTTCTCTTAAACATTCTAAGCATCAATACATGATCTACAAATGTAGTTCCTGAGAGACAAGTGAAATTGCATGCCTAAAAATTTCTTATCCCTGAAATTCATGTGGAGGATGTCCAACTATCTACAGAGTTTCAATCAAGATGAGCTTATCACTATAATAAATTGGAAGCTTATACATGATTCCATCAAATTCAGCAACTCAGATATAAGAGAACCTCTGAAATTGAATGAATGAAAAAAGCTACCAAAATTGATTACCAATTGGTTTTCTTCCTAGAGATTATGTTGGTGGTGTATCCTTCCAATACCCTGACAATGAACATGGTAAAAGCATCATTTTTCCTTTCTGAAATGACTATTAGTGTTGTCCAAAGTCAGATGGGTATAACACTCATAAATTAATCGGAGAGATTTTTTCTTCCTTGATTGGAAATGCCAACCAAATTTTATATCATGGGATGGCATACATCATATAGAAAGTCATATAAAATTACTTAATGTTATGTACTTGAGTGAGCTTCTTAGTTAAATTTTCACAGATGATTTCTCCCCAACTCAAAGCTTATTTGCCTTCACACATCAATTTGATGAAGATATTCCTCCAATCATGAAATTTTCTCGTGGATGAAAGACCCTTTGGCCAAAAGAGTAATAATTTATATTAATATTCTTCAATGAAATCATTCTTGCAAAGGGTTTTGGCGAACTTGAAAGGTCATTTCTTCTTTTTATATTTTAAATAAGACTTGGAAATAATGGTTTGGTACTTGTTAGGTGTTAAATCAAACTCATGTTGTGTTGTTTCAATGGATAGTACCTTAGTACCTACAAAAAGAGTGATTTCGAGGGTCAAGTTGATATGTTATGCATCTAATCAAGTAATAACTTGGCCTTGAGGATCTTTCAATTCTTTGGTTTGGGGATCAAATCATGAAGCGCATGCCAACACCTTGTCAACACACTAAACAAAAGTAGGGAATCCACTCGCATGTGCTAAACCATTATTGAAAATTTTATCGGCCAATGCAGTACTCTTTCCATCCTCTGTTCTGCTCTATAATTCAGCTAAATCCATATGTTTTGCATCATTTTCCCCAATTTGGGGACCAATGGTGTCAAGGGAGGAAATGGGCTCATATCCAACAAATTGTAACTTTGTCTTGGTAGTTCCAATCCTCAAGGAGTAACCAAAAGAGATAATGGGCCAAATGAAAGGAATTCGACAACCTAGGTGCAAATAGAAGCTCAAAGGAGGGAAATGACCAAAACAAGGAAAAATGGTAATGAGAACTCTTACCGACTAGATGAAAATGGAGAACTCCCCAAGGCGATCCTGTTGGAATTTGAAAATTTTAAATTGGTTTGAAAATGATTGCACAGGGGGTGAAAAAATGGTTAGGGCGACATGGAAAAACGTAAGGGCAGAGACAAAGATTGGTGGGAAGGTTAACAAATGAATGGAGTTGTGAGGGTTTAAATATATATAGCCAAATTTAGTCAGCGATAGGGTGAGCCCGTGGAAAAATTTATTTAATTTTAAAACCTTCCCATCGGTAAATTGGTGAATGGAGGGAAATATGGAACTATTCCCACATTTCCATTCAGGACCAATTTCACCAAAGAGGTTAAACTACCTACCAAGTCAATCAAGTGGTGAATGGTTAGAACTATGGAGTAATTCCAACAATGCCATGGAGATCTATTTTCGCAAGTTGAATGCCCAAATGTATATAAACTGGCTTATGCGAGGAGGTAGGGAACATAAGAAACACATGAACTATTCATGTGGTTTTGTATGGAGCAGATCCAGCCAAATAATGCCTAACAAACACAAATTGGTTAATCCACCCAAACAAGGAACTTGAGGAATGAAGGAACTATTCCTCTTATTCCATTAAGATTTAATTTTTCCAATAGTGAAAGATTCCCACTTGGGGGACTCTTTGAGTTCTTAGTGGATTAAAGCAATCCCAACCCTAAAAAGCAAGTCAATAGCAAATAATACAGGGACTTTGTTTGTAAATCTAAATTATTATTAAGACAAAGAGACTAGGTTTATAGAGAAACCTATGCTAAAATTTATGGTAACAATGATATACCCTAACTCCAATGTGATGTATAGATTTTTAGAAGTCAAATCAGCTCTAAACAACTGGTTAATGAATCCATATAAATTCAGTTAAACTTGCTGCAGTAGATTTCCAGGAATGATGACTGTGATATGGGTATGAAACTCATACAAAAGAGGCTCAAAAAACTATGATTCTTAACCAATCTAATTTGTGTATTTTATAATACCCAAATATAGAGAAATCTGAATTTGTAGAGGCTAAACTGAACTGAAATAATTATCATTAAGTCTGCCTTCTTAAAGAGATGAAAATAACATTGTAATGCCTTACAAAATTTTGAAATTCATTTAGTTTAAGTCACAAATTCTTGATAAATAACTAGCATATAGATCGGACCTGGAAATGTTATTTATTCCATGAGAAAACACTCACAACGTGGGTTGCTCCAGCTGGTGCATAGAGATACCATTGCTACAAATCAAGTCTTCTAACCCTTCATGCAAAACCCCACAAAAAGCTATAAAATAATGAAATTCCTTGCAAGCTCGATGGAATTACCTGCGTGGAAATCCCTCTCAATCCCTTGGGGTTTTCGTCCACAAGAGGTATAAACTAAGGGTTTTCGTCCTTAGAATATAATTTATAAAAGCTTTAGAGCTTAAGTGCAAAATTAGAAAATGATAAGTGAATAAACATGTTTTACTCAAGTTGCCCTCTCCCTTTTATAAGAGAAACGACCCCAAAGAATCCTCCACAATGACCAATAAAAAAAAGGTGATTTCTTCTAGACATATGCCCCAAATTCTCCTTAGACTAGGTCGCATTTTTTTTGGGAGGGGTAATAATTTTTATCCTTTCTAAACTTCATTATCCCTCCTTTGTCCAAGTCGCTTTTTTGCCTGAGGATGACACAAAAATAGCATGGGTCTCTTTTCTACTCTCCTAAAAAGGATACAACATAATATTAGACCCAATGCACCTATCTAGAGCTTACAAATTTATTATTAAGTCAAATAAATTAATACAAGTGCTTTATTAATTTTATAAATATTTGTTATCACTTTGTAATAACTTATTGTGACTTAAGTCACCCTTGTGCATACCCTTTGGTCGTCGGGTAGACAAAATTGGGCCAAAGGTCTTCAATAAGATCTATTTGAAAAGAGGGACATTACAGATAGACCCCAAAAATTTATTAAAATGGCTTTGGTTTGGAACATGAATTGAATTGACAAAAACAAATTTGAAGGCAAACAATCCATGTAGAACCATATAATCTCATATTGATCGAAGACAAGTTTATTATCCATTAGGCCAAAGGGGTATACATAAGTTAATCAATAATGGGGAAGACGTGACAACAAAAGAGAACACAATAGAGGAAAACCAAAATAGGAGAAACACAAACATAAGGAAAAAAGATAAGCTACGAAAAAATCTTAAGTTACTTATGTATAATGCAGGGTACAACCCACTTCAGTATTTGTATAAATTCACTCTTTGAACAATTCCGCATTGTGTTTGCATATAGACACTTGTGACCTCCTCCTCTATGTCGTGATGTAATAATTCCTCTGTTATTATGACCTTTTCCACAAAAATGATTTTTAGAGGCCAATTTTTATTGTGGATGAGATTGGACTCTTCTATCGAAACCTAATAGGAATTTACCACTTATGCTTGGAGTAAAATTTATGTATGAACAGGTGATCATATAATTATTTATTTGAATTGAATAAGTTTCATTGATAATAGAAAAATGGAATAAAATAAGTATTGCCCGCTATAAGGAAATGGGAGATGAGTCCCATCCAAATAGGCGAGATAATAAGTATTGTCTCCACAAAAAGTTCGGATCTTGAAAGGTCTAAGCCAAAGTGAATCGAACTTACCATGGCTTCCTCTAGACTTCCTCCTTTTATCCCATAGAAGGACCAAATGTCCAATCTAAAAATCACAGTGGCCTAATTTTTATGTCATAACTTTTTGTTGATGAGCTAAAATCCGATCTACCACAATGATGTGTTCTTCTTCAAGCTTTTGCAAGTACATAATTATCTTTTCAATAGAATTTCCAAATTGTTCATCTTCAATTACCTTAGCTAGTTAAAGGGTGGGCAATTTCAATGTTTTGGGTAATTTAGCATCTATTTTGTACAACTAAAAGAGGGGCATGCCAATTGCTCTCTTTGGGGTTATACGATCAACCCATAAAGCATCGCACAACTTGTTATGTTAGTTCCTCTGGTTTTCATCAACTAAATTTCAAACAATGGTGACAAGATTCTTATTTGAAGACTTTGTTTGCCCATTTCCTCAATCTGAAGAATGTGACAATGAGGTGTCATAATCATAACAGAAACCAATTACTGTGTGAGAAGAGAAGTTTGAAGCATTGTCTACGACAATTTTGTGTGGGGGACCCAAAAATGAACCAAGATATTTTCTTTGATAAAATTACAGACAACTTCAAAATTCATCTGTTTCACAGGTATTGCTTCCACCCACTTTGTAAAATAGTATGTGGTTGTCAAAACATGGGTGTGTCCAACACTAAAATGAAGATTCATAATGCCTATGAAATCAAGTCCTCATTGTTGGAAGGGCTCTTCAATAATTACGAGTTTTAAAGGTAGTGCTGCAAGTTTTGCCCTGCCAATAAATTGTTGACACGCCTCACATTTTGAAATCCACTTAGTTGCATCTCTAAAAAGTGCATATACCTATAAACTAATAATCAATAAACATGTAAATACACTTAACTCCATAGTAATTAGCTAATCCTATCGTGTTTTCAATCCATCAACTCTTGTTAAAAAGTGTGATTATGTATTTTACATCTCCCAATCCACGTTAAAAAAATATTTCTCATTTTGTAATTGACAAATAATTGTCGCCCTTCGAAACCTTATAATCCATCGACACGTAAATCAATTATCTGATATATACAAATAATCAGCTTTGTTCATCTTAATCCTTCACCCATAACTTTGTTGGGGATTGGAGTGTGTTGTTTGACGTTTTCCCCCACTTTGACAAAGTAGAGATGGATGGGATTACTTGGGAAGTTTTGTCCGATCACGTATGTTTTAACGTGGTTAAAAACAAAAATAGGCACTCAAGAGTCAGTCCGCATAAATGAGGAAAGGACAAGGACGAATGCCTACGTCGTGGGGGAAATGTTTATTGAAAGCTGGTACACTTACCTCATTTATTCCAACCGTTGTCGTAGTCTGCATGGAAAGCGACACCTCGCTCCAACTACACGACGATTCGCCCCCACATTTCCTCAATCACACACCTCTCCTCCCCGATCACCAACACCAACACGCTCTGCCGCTCTGCCTTCAACACAAATCCACATGTTCTGTATATACATACCATATATTAATTGTGTACCTGTATACACCTTCCCGGATACAAAAATTCTTTCTATCCGGCCTCGGCGAAGTTTGATAATGGTTTGTCCCTCCGTAACGGGGCACAAGATCCCCAGGATTAAGGTGACACTGTACGCATATTCTCCGCAAGCTTTTTCATACATAAAAGCTGCTTTCACAAACCAGCCACATCAACTCTATTGATCTTGCTCTGATATTTTTTTCAGTGATTCTCTGCAATGTGTCCGCCTTGCTTCTTCCCTCGTGTCCACTTTTCTTATAATTTATACGTGATTATATTGCACATGGGATTTTCACACATCGACTTAAGTGTTCGCAGTTTTTTAAGCCAAAGAATCCGATTTCCAATCTCATGCAAGAATGATTTACGTTCATAATCTTTGTAGGAGAGATTGAATCCATGATGGCATTTCTAGTGCTTGTCAATTGATATATTTGTTTTCGATTGAAGATTCTGGAATTAGTACATAGATATCCACAGGATATTAGCATCTCTGCTCTTTTTTTAGATTTCAATTGATCTCCAGTTCGGAGATCGTGTATGTAAGGAGATTAGTATCCTGGTGGATGATTATATATAAAATAATCATCTTCAATAGATTATAACTGATCTCCAATTTGGTGCAAGTGTATGTAAAGAGATTTGTACATTTATGGATGGATATATATAAAATTATCATCTCCAATAGATTATAAATCTCCAATTCGGCACAAGTGTATGTAAAGAGATTTGTAGCCTGGTGGATGGTTATATATAAAATTATCAGCTTCAATAGATTACAAACACCTGATCTCCAGTTAGGCGCAAATGTAGTCCATAGTTATATATAAAATTATCATCCTCAATAGATTACAACTGATCTCTAGTTGGGCGCAAGTGTATGTAAAGAGATTTGTACCCTGGTTAATGGTTATATATAAAATTATCATCCTCAATAGATTACAACTGATCTCCAGTTCTGGGCAAATGTATGTAAAGAGATTTGTACCCTGGTTGATGGTTATATATAAAATTATCATCCTCAATAGATTACAACTGATCTCCAGTTCTGCGCAAATGTATCTAAAGAGATTTGTACCTGAGTTGAAGAATTGATACATAAATATCCACAATCCCATATAGATGTCGGCATCTCTGCTCATATTTATAAATTACGACTGATCTCCAGTTGTGCACAAGTGTATCTAAAGAGATTTGTACCATGGTGGGTGGTTATATATAAAGTTATCATCCTCCCCGGTTGGATACAACTCTTTCCATTAAATTGATCTTAACTTACGGGGAAATCATCTCCTGGAGAAAAGAATATAATTTCAAAACTCACAGTGCAATTCACATTTCAATCAACGGTTCATGTTGGCAGCGGAGTCAACAAGAAGATTGTAACTACACTAAGATTTATGAGAACAAAGCTGTGATTGAAATTTATACCCAGTACTAGTTGTTAACAGGACCGTAACTCAAAGAAAGAAAATTAATTGGCGTAAGTGACGGAAACTGATTGAATTATCATCCGGCCTGATGATTTACTACAAAAATTATACGATGCATATTACAAGTCTCCATGGTGGAGAATTGAGATACATACAAAACAGATAGGAAAACAATGCTGTAAAAAAAACAATTACTTCAGCGGCTTACCAGCTTTAGTATTATATCATAGAAAATATTTTTTATGATAATCCAAGTTTGTACAGCAGGGGGGGGCGCAAATCTTTTAAAGTATATCGAAGAAAATTCGTTCTTGGTCGATTTAGCCTTTGCTTTCTGCAATGTCATCACTTTTGGCCGGCTCAAGTGCCATATCTGGCGAATCCACCAAGTCCAGAATTTCTTCTATTGTGAGGTCCCCGCTTTCAAGGCTAGAAAAGCTCTCTAAATTGGTGGGTGCTGCAGGATCATGTTGTAAAGCTGGGGGAGTGGTAGCTTTTGTGGGGAAGGAATGATTCACCATGTCTCTGAGGAATGGATCTCCCTCGGGGCACGAGTGCACAGTCGCATCAGATACAGATGAAGAAGATGCGTCAGCCATGGAATCTGCCAAAGTTATTGCTACAGTCTGACTTGTGGGTGCCCCATAACTTTTTCCCATTTTAAAAAACTGTTTTGCATCTCCTCCATTCGGTATTGAAGAAGAACCGCTTGTGCATTTTGTTGCTGTAGGTGCAGCCGCAGTTACAGTTGCAGCAGCAGCAGATGTGTCTGTCCTGGGCACTTTTACTCCACGGATCATCTGTTGCATACATACAACAGACGGGATCATTGCCTAATTTTAGACAGACCCAGATAAAACAATGTTCTACTTCATTTATAGCTATAAACGAACATTGATACATTGCCTGAATTGGGTAATACGTCTAAACCTGTAGTAATCTAAACCAGTGAAGTGCATTTCGGGAAAAAAACATGAACAGTAGAGCAGTGTGGATAAGAGTGGTGAGGATTTTACATATTTTCCAGTCTTGGTATCAGAATATATCACAATAAAATCACCCTCTTGCAGGCCGTTAGACCTTACAAAGTCACCTGCACCCACAATACCACCATTATCAATGTGATTAAAAAAACCATTCTGATTCTAATGCCAATCACAATGAAAAAACCACTGTCATTAGAATGATCAATATGGTGAAATTTGAGCCGAGCAAACCACAGTATTACAGGTATCAATCATTTGAGCTTAAAAAGGCCAGTCTCATTCTAATGCAGATCATAATGAGAAAACCATGGTGCAATGTGACCATAATAATCAATATGGTGAGATCTTAGTTGAGCAAGACACTATCAACCATTTGAGATTAAAAACATAATTCTCATTCTAATGGAAATCAAAATGTCGCCATAATTATTTATATGGTGAAATTTAAGCTCAGCAAACCACCATACCACCATTATCAACCAGTTGAGCTGTAAAACACCATTCTCATCCTGATGGAAATCGCAATGAAAAACCCGCCCATAATTTTCAATATGGTGAAATCTAAGCTCACACAATATTACCATTATGAACAGTATGCAAATTCTAGGTTAAAAGTACAATAGCACCATTAGCATCCTTCTTCAAAATATTGTTTTAACAGACCACAATACCGCCATTATTATTCATATACCAAATTTTATCTTACAACATTATCATCAATACAAAAATCTTAAGCTTCAATAAACCACAATAAGAAGTTCATGGATATGGAAACTTTAGCTTCAACAAACCACAATAGCATTTGTGAATTTTTAGCTTAAACAAAACACAATATCCACTCTTATTATTCATTTGCAGACTTAAGCTTAAACAAACCATAATAGACCACCATAATCAACTATATATGGATAATTGAGCTCAAACAAAATCTCAATTCCACATTATCATCCATGATCAAAATTTAGCGTAAACAAT
The DNA here is from genome assembly GCA_019776745.2 of Taxus chinensis. Taxonomy (NCBI): domain Eukaryota; kingdom Viridiplantae; phylum Streptophyta; class Pinopsida; order Cupressales; family Taxaceae; genus Taxus; species Taxus chinensis. The sequence goes on along the minus strand of CM034152.1, from coordinate 245,473,812 downwards.
CAAACCATACTACATTTTAAGCTTGAAAAAAAAAAACCTATAAGGCCATTATCATGCATATGAAAAGTTTAGCTCAAACAAAGCTCAATGGGCCATCGAAATCTACACAGTCAACTATAGATTTCTGGAATGGCTAATTTAAACAGTTTTAGCAGACATATTTCAGAACACCAGTAGGAAAAACTTTGCTTTAATGTTATCTCTCCGAATAATTTGGCAAAAACATCAGCTAGAGGGATTTCATACCAGTATTTTCCAGCAGATACATCCTGCTCTTATTGTTCGGCCAAAACCTGCTAATACATATTGAAAACAAGTATACATTACAAATTTGACTGGGAGCCACTATATATGAACGTTTAATAGGCAAATAAAGTAAGCTAAAAAATTGAATTCACCTGTAACGCATGTTCCATACACGAGACGTTACAATGTCTTCCATTGCAATGGAGATTCCATCTCTTGCCTCCAGCTCAGGAAGATGCGTTTCAGCCTCCTTCTGTGCACATTACAGACAAAAACAAAACAAAATCATGAGCACCAGCCACATACCACCAAAGCCTAGCCCTAATCTATCCCAAAATCAGCTTTTTTTGAACAGCAGATGAACAATATATTAGACCTTAGGTAGCACGATTCTTCCCAAGTTGCCCACGTCGCTCTGCTTGAGAACTTTCTGCAGCAAAAACTTCAAGTTCTTTTCGGGCTTCCAACTCTGCATTGCCAAGATTGCACTGAATGGGTGTTGCTGTTTTGATCATTTAACCAGTCGTTGTTGATTGAAATTACGTTTATTTACCTGACGGCGATGATCTGTTTGCAGATATGTTTGGCGTTGTTGTTGAAATTGCATGATGCTGATATTTACTTGCTCGGAGGATTGGCGTGACAGTGGTGTGGTTGAGGAAGGCCAATGGCGGTTTTGGTGGTGGTGGTGATTGTGAGCCATGGAGCGTCTTTGACGAGCCATTCTGTTCTTTCTGGCTTCTTTGGTTGATACTGCGGGAGTTGTAGAGCGGTAATTCAGGTAGTCTAGGTGGGGTTGTGATGAAGTAGCGGGTGCAAAGCAGTATTTTTCATACTGAATCTGGTTTGGTAGGATGGTATTCATCTGTGGCCATGCAGCGCCGCCATCCAGGGCTTGTATCATAGGCTGGCAATCACGAGGGCTGGTGAAACCACCGCATTCATCTAGTGGCACCCGCCTGTATTTCGAAGGATGATGAATTGCATCCATGGAAGAAGCAGGAGCAGGAGAAGGAGAAGGGGCAGGAGGATTAAAGCTATTATTATTCAGTGTAGCAAACATGGAAGGCTCTGTAGATATAGGCACTTGAGCATAGCAGTTTTGTGGCTCGAACCCATGATCCATTATTCCTCCGCCGCCATTGTAGCATGGATTATATTGATCAATGAAAAAGGATGGCCTGCACCCATTAAATCCCTGGTGCTGTTGAGACAACTTTCTTTTTCTCTGCAGATGATTGTTCTGCACCCATGCGAGGATAAGCTTGAGGAGATGCAGCATGGCTCTTTTTCCGCCACCCAATTGTTTTGCAGCGAGTTCAATGGTGGATCTTTTCAGCTTGATGCTTCTTAAATCCTCTGGAGATATCGACTCCCTGTTGGACTTGAGCCACTCGAAAAAAACCATGGGAAGTTCTTCGCAGGAAGTATCCTCGTCTGTGAAAGATGCGGAGGGGAATCCGTCAAGGCCGCCGGTCGAAAAAGGATCCCAGACGTCGGATCCGTCGAGTAAATCCAAGTTCTGTAGCTCCTCTAAAACGTCAATTTTGTCTGCAAGGTCTGGATCTGAGTATAAGAAGTCTTTGTTCTGGGTTTCTGCAGGCTGGTGCTGGAATGGTCCAACCATGCAGCTCTGATAGGATGTAGAGGTTGCAGAATCTTGGTCTATGGAAGGCGTGCTTGAAGAGTGACAATGCCTCTCAATGGCTTCCTCGCTCTTAATATTATTTGGGTTCATCCAAGAGGACGAAGAAGGAGATGACACAGAAGCAGAAGACGAAGAGGTAGACGAACCAAATGATGAAGAACCCCCAGTAGCTACCTGTGCAGCCACAGGAGGCTGCAAATTATATTGCAACTCTCCCAAGCTGGGGAGGTTAACACAGTCAAAAATCCGTGCAGCATCCAGCAAATCATCTGCAGATGTACACTCGTAGTCCGTCCATTCTGTTGGGCTTGGGGGAATAAAATCCTCCGCCTTGCCTAGCGCGTTATCTAGAAAATCAACGTCATGAGAATCCATGGCACCCATTTCATTGCATTCATCTGGGCTCCGATCATTTTTCTCAATCTCCATTTCGTCAGTCTCTATTTTCACTTTTACAGCTCCTTCAATGTTTCTGTTTGCATCTTGTCCTTCAATGATTCCATTTTCTCCAGGTCCTGCAACTTCACCAACATTTTGAGGGCTGTCACTGTCCATGTTTCCTGCGGGATAACTGGAGCAATTATGAAACCACAAAAAGATTAAATAAAAACAGCACCCATACTCAGATTACAGTAACAGTAACGCGTGAATAAATGCTACTAGAGAAAGCCCAAATTAAATTAAAACTGAATATTCAGTACCTCTAATCTAGGAGGCGACGATTATATATAAATAAAATAGTATCTGAAAGCGAAAATCCCCCTTCCTGCAACGTCAAGCATTAAGTGACCCCATTTTCTAAAACATCAGCAATATTTTTGTCCTTCCAAATAAAACTAAAGAAGCTCTCTTTCATGCCATTCAATTATATACACACCAGAAAAGTACACCGGCCATATATTTCTCGTAGGAGCCCAAAAACAAAAAACAAAGCCGAAAAAGGGAGCTCTAAATGACGATGGAGAGTCTTCCTCTGCAAGCTGCAAACCAAACACCCAATTCTTGGTTTATATAAAGGAAAAAAACACGACACCCTTGTGGGGGCACAGGCACTGTATATATGTCCGGCAGCAGTATTATTATTATTATTATTATTCACCAGTCTCTCGGAAAACGGGTTGCATCGGTAGTGCAAGAGGACCAAGCGGGGACTGTCAATTAGTAACTTTAGCAGCAGCTACTCACAAATCGTCTCTAAGCAGTATCTACACATTTAAAACCCCCCTCAGCCCTGTACGTAGTCTATATATGTATACACAATGTATATACCTCCCTGTATGTATGTATACACGATGTATATACACCCAGCTGCTGAGAAACGCAACAGTCTGCGTCATTCCGCACCTGAACGAGGAGGGCGAGCGAGTCCCGCACGGGCGCGGATTTCGATGGGCGAAAATTAAAAAAGCAGCCCACAAAACGACCAAACGCAACCGGTGCGCTGCCGGTCACAAGCTCGCCTGCGAATAAATGCCGGCAGGGCTTTGACTGGTAAAAAGAAAGGAAAGCGGGAGATAAAATTGCGCAGAGACATAAGTAAGAATTGATAATTAAGCGAGAATCGAGAAGATTAAAGCGCGCCAGGTAAAGAAAAAGCAGGCGCCATTCGGAGGTCATTCAATGGAGGCGCTAACGGCAAAACTGTGAGATCGTTTTGTCTCCATTCGTCCACGAAACGGCGCGCCCTGCACCACGTGGCGCCACCGCGCCACGCCCTAATCCTGCTCTATCCTAATCTCTCCACTGTTAAAAAAATAAATATCTAACTCCCTAAACCGGAACCAGAGCCAGAACCAGAGCAGCTAAGTATCCCTGGTTTTGGCACCAAATTTCGAGAACAATGACTTGTTACTGCCATTTTGGCGGTTAATACCACCTTCCCGCTACCTCCAAAATTTTAACTATATCTGGCATGTTTTGATTTTTTAATTTATTTTTTAATATAACTTAATTCGTGTAGTCCAAGCTATATAATTTTACTTCTGCGCACTTTTCAGGCTGGAATAGTCTTCCACGTGTCGCCCGCGGGATGGCTCGTACTTTTTATTTGTCCAGTTTGACCACCTTCTAAACTTGGCGGTCCTTTAACATTTAGACCAAACAAAGTGCCGCTATTTACTAGTCACTATGTTCTTAGTCATGAATCGGGAGTGTTTTTGGCTTTATGAATCATGTCTATCTGAATGAGAGAGATACCATACTTGGAAAGCAAGCTTGCACACATCTTTTTTAACATTTTATGAAATTATTCATAATTTTCTTATTTTAAATAATAAAATGGTAGTTGACTTGTAATGTTGGAATTAAAAAAAGTTTATTAGTTCTCCAAAAAAAATTATTCATAAAATAAAATATATTTTATGTCGCTGTTACATATTGGAAAGTGTTTTTCCAAGAGTAATATTATGTTCTCTTATACCAAAATAAATATATAAATATTTGGATTCTCTGCGACTTAATTTACAACTCCTTATATTATTAAGATAAGAGGTTGCAATTCAATCAAAATGTCAAAAATACTTTTGAAAATTTCAAAATGTTTGATTCATGAACCACTTGTAGGCAAGATTGATGTTAGAATTGTGTTGGAAGCTAAAATGGCTTTAAAATTAATTTCTTTTAGTCTCTGATATTTTGAGCTTTAGTTTCCAATGCATTCGCATTTTTGAGCTTTGTTTTGGCCAGGAGGTATTTGAATCCGCATGTGCATATGCAAGAGATGTTGGGGGGTGGTTGTGGGAAGATACCAAGCACAGGCGACTTGTTGTTCGTGGAGAGTCACATCAAGAAATGCGAGAATTCATTCGTCGCCAAAATACAGGATCCTCAAACAGAAAGTGAACCAGGAATGCTCTAATTTTTGTGATGCGAAGGGTCCCCTGAGCTTTGCATGTCGAAGTTGGCAGGTACAGGGGTCTTAATTCTATAGATTGTATCATGTTCAGTAACTGAAGTGTCATCTATTCTGCCAGCCTCAAATTTGATATATTTTTTGACAACTCTCACCTATAAAACCATTCCTAGAGTTGTGATTGGTGCCCCTTGTCAACCATCTCTTTCAAAAACGGTAGACTCCATCCTTCTGGTTATCTGTAACTGAGGTGAAAGTTCTTGTACTTGCCTCATTGCCATTACTATTTATGGGTTTTACTTTGGTGTTTTGACCTGCATAGCCATCAAAGATTGGCTTGTCCTCTAGATGCGAGTGTACCTGTGTATGTTAACTTGGTGGATATATTTCAATATTTAATAAAAAATAATTTTGTTTAGTACTGCTTGCTTCTTTGCCTGAATAGCCATCAAAGATTGGCTTGTCCTTTATATGCTTGTTTACCTGTTATGTTAATGTGTTGGATATATTGTTTAGAAAGCTTCATATCAATCATATATGAAAGCCTGCCTGTCTTGAAGTTCGTATCAACGCTTACTTCGCTGCTTGAAATAATCACTTGTATACCATTAGCTGGCTTGTGTGATTTATCTACCTGGTGTATGGCTAGAGGTATTTTTAGACAATAGTCACATGTTTTTGGTAATGTACTTTGAAATAAGATGGAATGGACAAAATGGTGTTGGTTGGCTAGATTGGTTAGAAGTAAAATATGCCCCTTGTAAAGATCTATATCGTTGATTTTTGATAACTTCTCATGGGTCAATTTTTATTTTATCGGTATGCATCATCAAATCTGTCTGAGGTCTTAATGTTTTAGAATCAATTCAGTCAAAAACAACTTTTTTTGACTTGGCAAGAGGGCTATAAGTAAGCAAATGAGCTTATGTTGATCATGTGTTGCAGAAAAGCTGACGTGGAGGCTATTTGAACATCCACAAACATTATAGTCAAATCTGCTGCCTAATGTTGTATTAGTATGGAAATGCTAGAAATGAGAATTCTTGTAAAAGTATGGAATAATGATGATGTAATTGGAACTTTAAAAACTCTTATCAAGTTGGCTCATTGCATAAGTCTCGTTGATGATGTGATATTCTAAAAATTGCCATTCCTCCCCAACAAATACTTAAAAAAGGCATTTGCATATTTCGTGGTTTCCCATTGCTTTGAGATTATTCACCAATATTTATGAACTAAAATGCTGCAAAGAAATTACTCGAAAATAATTACCAGAATAATAAGCCAACTTGACTATGACTTTTTAATTCGTACACATTGGTGAATAATCGCAAAGGCGTGTACAAGCACCCTGAAACATTTGTTTGCCTCTTTGCTTTTAAGTCATGGATACATGAATAGAAAAAAAAATAGTTGTGCAAGTGATGGTTTCATTCCATTGAAAAAAACAATCCGAAGGATTTCGCACTACAAAACCTCCCATTTGTTAGAAATAAATAAGTTGCCAAATCATGGTGTTGTGGTGTAATGGCAAATGAGAAATTGGAAAGGAAAAAGTTAAGAGTTCAATTCTCCTTGGGTGGCACCAATAGTAGCACAGCCAAAGATGGCCCTTTTAGTGTCCCAATGGTTGTGGATACCTCCAAAAAAATCCCCATTGATGAATCATATTTTCCCCGGTTAGACTCTTTGATGTGTTAAACTAAAACATGGAGATGGATTTGGATCCAAAATTTGTGAAGGCATGTAGATGTTTTTATCACCTTGGCATGTGGACGTTTCTTTCCACATCCATCAAAACACATTAACCTCGAACATATTTCAAAAACCGTCTACCCGATTTTTGAAACCAATAACTAGTATTCTCACCAAGGGGCTGAGGTTTTTGTAAGGGGGAACAACTTGTAATTAAGCAACTTGCAAGATCATGGGTTATTGGATGTGCAAAGGAAAACTAATACGGTCAATCTATCCAAGTATTTGGAGAAGTATAATGGAGTACAATGTTCAGTCATAATGCTAGAAATGAGGATTTGTCATCACAGGGGAAATGTTTTTTTGCCAAAAGATTTCCCATGTAGCATCATAATCACTGAGTTTTGTATACTAAAAAATGCAGTCATGATATAGTTTTTTTTTTGTAATTCTAAATGACATTATTTTTTTTGGAAAATTAATTGGTAAATGGTATTATTGTCTCAACACATTTAGCATTAGAAAAGTGTGTCGGATATTATTGTAACAAAAAAATGTACATTGAATATTGGTGAGAGTTTTTGAATGCCAACGTTGATGTCACAATTTTGTGTTAGGGATTTCTTTTTACAGTCAATTTTTTTGTCACAATTTTGAAACCTAAAATTTGGTGGTGGAACGAATACCAAGATTTTGGTTAGGATTCGGTTAAATAATGTTTTTTAATAAATAAATCAAATGAAATTTTCAAAATTTAAAATTTAAAAATACAATAATAAATTTGTATTGAATCACACACTTTTCAAATGCATTGTATTATTGAGATCTTAATAATATTTAATAAAACAATTGGTAATATGTTGATGTTTATAAACAATAAAAATACATTAAATGCTAATTAAAATCAATAATGTTAAAGAAAATACAATCATCTAACAATATCTATGGAGTTGGCATTGTTTACATCATGAATCATCACAAAAAGTACATGTAATAAAATTTAAAAAAATATGTTTTAACACCATTTTAGTCACAATTGTTATTATTCTTCGTCATCGTTACCATCTACAATGATGTCGTATTCAATTCCATCGTTTCATCCTTTGTCGCAACTCGGTATCTGCATTCAACATTGAATATTAGGTTTAGTTTCATATTAAAAATAAATAAAATATTTATGGAAACATATAACATTGTAACAAAAAATATGTAATAAGTTTATACATTAGAGAGTAAACATTGCCTATATTCAACATTAAATATTAGGTTTAGTTTTATGTTAAATAAATAAATAGAACATTTATTGAAACATGTAATGTCATATGTAATAAAAGAATATGTCATGAGTTTATATATAGTTTAGAGTAAACTAGTTTTATATTAGTTTTGTTGGAGTGACATACTAAAGTTAACTATTTAAAAAAATAAAAACTAGCAATCACATGTGTACAATGTAATGTGAACGCCGAATGGTATATGTTATTAGATATAGAGGGATAGATATTACTTTTGTAGTTATTGTTGATAAGGGGTGTGATTAACAATTCTGATTTTTTATTAAAGCCAAAACAAATGTTGCAAAGTACATTGGAAGGGATGTTAAATAATAGTTAGTTATTTAATAATCAAATACAAATGCAAGTGAGACATGTAAGTTTGCTAACACTCACTCTCGAGAATGTAGTGAATGTGAAGTGTTGATGTCAGAGTAGATTGAAAGAACGGCTAAGTGTTTTAACGTATTAGCCCTCCAAGAAACATAAATGAGCCAAAATATGCAAGCATATATAAACGAAGCTTAAATGGTTAGGGTACATTCCAAAGTGCTTTATTACCTCAAAGAGTTTGAGAGCATCATTGTCAGAGCTATTTTGTGCATATCTTACAATCATGGCATTCCATGAGACCACATCTCTTTAAGGCATTTTGCAAACAAAAAAGGGTAATCCCACATTGCTCATCTGTGCACACAAAGCGCTCCAGAGACGAGACCATAAATATGTCGAATGTTGTGTCGATGTTAACTAGCAGTACATAGATTTTGGTTCAGTCCACTCCACCGCCTTTTATTGATGTCAGCTCCCAATTTGGACTCCATTAATATCGGGTGGATGGATTCTTCGATGGTTGCATCAACGGAACCCCCCCTTTCCGTTTCTCTTGAGGTGCGTTAGGGGAAAAGTGGTTTTACCTGACATTTAGCGCATGGTTTTAGTAATTTTATGGAGGCATCAAATTTATGCATTGCGTTATTAAGTAGATGTAACTTTTTTACGCGGAAGGAGTTCCTCCTATGAGAAAGTCCTTTCCGGTCGTTTTTGCCCAATATGTTAAATTTGATGGTCATTTGAACGTTATTAAACACGATTTAAATTTCTTCTTGGAAAAACAATTTTTGTAATCTGCTCTGCAACGAGTTTAATGTCATTTATGGTAGTTGGTCATCTCATGATAGTTGGCTACAGGGACACTATCGAATTTAACAGAAGTCGTTATAAGCCCAAAAAAGAGGCAAACCCTTCGTGAGCCTTTTGACACGGAGACTACTCCTGAGATAAAATTCAAACATTTAAGACAAAATTTTCAATCAAAGCCACATAAAATTCAAACATTTCAGACGTATTTTCAATCAAAGCCATGGTAGTGGATCATTGGAATATTATTCGTACAGAGGTGTCCATTGTCTACCAGTTCTCATGTCCTCCATCACACAAAGTGGTGCCATTCGAATTGTTTGACTAAATGCCTGAAACAAATGTGACCTCATGAACTTCATTTATCATATGAGAAGAAAAAAATGGTTGTGTTCAAAAGGCCTTCACATCTTTCTAAAAAATGCAATCGGCAAGGGTACATACAGACTCCATAATCTTTTCCAGCATCCTCCCAAACTTCTGCTAGAATGGGAGATTTAGAACAGGGCACCCCGACGTGTTTGATGAAATGCCTCCTTTTCACTAGCCATATTCAGTAGTTTTAAAATAAAATCATAAAACAATTAAGAACTTTTGTTTCCCAACCTAATGGTAAAAGAAAGCTTGTGTGAAACCTATACTAGTGATAATAGCACCCAGTTACTTATCAATATTTTGACGGGGAACATTTGTCTATACAATAAATGGAGCTTAAGCCAACTTCCTTTTATAGTTATATGTAAATTGTCTGAGTTTCTCTTTTTATTTTGTATGCAGTAACCAACTTATTGGTCTTGGTGTTTGAATAATCCTTTTGTTTCCTAATACTTTAATTAGCAAATATGAAGAATTGTTTCTCAACAAGTGTCATGATCTTTTTCAATGTTTTCTTCAAAATTCAAGGCTTATCTTTCAAAAACAACTAGACAATTATGATGGTAGTGTGCTAATTTGTAAGGACGGGTTTCATAAGCACCCAAGGCCTAATTTTGTTCTTTATTGCATCTAAGAGGATTCCTCCATTTTCCAGATTCTTAGAAAATATCTAACAACTTGTTAACAACAGGCCTCACCTTCACTTCCATTACCTACCAGTACCCCTTGTAGAAATATTTTTTTATCGTCTCTTTTAAGGTTTATTTTGGGTACTAACCTTGTTGATGATCATATACCCTTCCTTACGAGACATTTCCCTCATTATATATTGAGCTTCATGGATTGTAGATATAATGGCTCAATGTATCGCATATAACATCAAACTGCGCACTAGGAGAACCTCTTCTTTGGTACTTGAGTTTTATATCTTTAGACTACCATTTGTCTAAACTATTGTTTCTAACATGGCATTGTTGTATTAGTAAGTCTTAAAGATGTTTACATGACTTTCCTCTTGTGAGTAATTGATCTCAAGTAACAAAATCTCCTCGTAGCTATACATATATGCAAAGTGTTTATTCCTTCTAAAAGATTGGGTGTTGAATTACCCCTGCAAATGCATTGTCTTGATTAGTTTGTTTCTTGCTAACAAAAAATCATTGTTATGAGAACCTTCTACATAGTGACCACCTGATGAATTTTTGTTTTAAAAGTCAAGTTCACTACTGGGCTCATCTACTTATTTACAATAATCTGGGGAAAGAATAGTGCCATATTTTCCATCCACTTTCCCTTTCCTTGTGTTTAGGCCATGTTTCCTTGTCGTTACATGTACCAAAATGTTATCTAAATCTTCAGAGTTCGTTGTGTTCCCAAGGATGAAGAACTTGGAATAGTATTCTGTTGAGTGTGAATGATATTCTGGATCACAATTTTAAAGAGACTAGGCCCTCCAAAGGAATTCATCACTCTGGTTGATCTCAGATTGTTTTGTCATAATTGAATTAGTAATCCCTATTTAGGTTAAACCATTAGCATGTTAACTTCTAAAATACAATGCTCATTTATATTCATTTCTATCCACCCCTCGGTACTTTTCTATATTTTTTTTGTAATTGTAAATATTCAAAGGTTTGAACACTTTCCACTCAATTGTATCTAGAGAAAAATCGTACAAGCCCAACTATTTCTTATAATTTTGTCTATTCTTCATTATTTCTTTTGTTTCTTTCGAATTATTAGTAGTTGATGTGGTTTGCAATTATTTCGGAGTAATTGTGTCAATGGCAACAAATACTACTTCACACTTTCCCTGAAAAAAGAGACATACTGCAGAATCAACAGATTGAAATGTGTCATCCTCAGTTCAAAGAAAGTAGATGGTAGTGCATCTCCTCCGTAACCTTCTTTATGCAAATATTTCTACCGCATCCGTCCCTTCAAACTTTACACCCTCATCCATTCCTTTCTATACTTTGAACTATCAACACTATGTTAGTTATTCCATATCTATGTTTCCCTCTTTTTCCCCGCTTTAAAAGAAAATTGTTGTATTTCATTTGACATTAACATACCATTGTCTCCTACTACTATGTGGATTGAAAGTACTATTAAGAAAATAAATGAATATTACTTGCACTTTTGTTATGATATAAGATTTGCAAAAAAATGCCCATAAACTGCTACCACTCATGATATAAGATTTAGAAATGTATATGTACGAATTTGTAACAAGTTTTAAATGTATATAGAACTTTTAAATGAAGTGCTTCATCTATATTTCTACACTTACAAAATCAATCACACCCCTTATCAACATCAACTACAAAAGTAATAACTATACCTCTAAATCAAATAACATATATCATTCGGCGTTAACATTGCATTGTACACATGCGATTGCTAGTTCACTATTACTTTCTCAATTCATGTTTACTTTAAGGAGTATAGTTTTAGTAATTATTTTTGTAACTATTTTGTAATTTTTCAAAATAAAATATTTTAATTTTATATTTGTTTATATTATTTAGATAGAATGTTTTAGTTAAAAAATATGAAAAATATTTTGAGATTAACATTTCACTCCATAATTATTATTAATATAAGAATAAATAATAAAATAGATAAGAATATGGAAATTTGGTCTCTTTTGTACTATAATTTCAAAAAAAAAAATTATTTATTTATAATTAGAATTTTTTTGGTATGTGATTGGTTATATTTTTCTTCATATTCCAACTAACAATAATTTAAAAGAAATAATAATGTTATACTAAGTATTTAATGTTTATCATTATTTTCTATTTTATTTTTTATAAACTATTGTTCAAAATAATGGAGGAAAAAGAATTGTGTACAATGCAATGTGAATGCCGAATGGTATTTGTTATTTGACTTAGAAAGATAATTATTACTTTTGTAGAAAAATATTAGATATCCTCCAAATTTGACCTAGTCTCTTAAGCTTTTCCAATTATTAGTAGTTGATGTGGTTTGCAATTATTTCGGAGTAATTGTGTTAGTATTTGCATATATTGTTTGGTTGGTCTTTTGTTGACAAAAACTCTGGAGAAGTGTGAAAGGTCTTTAATTTTGGATTATTTTCTACATGAAGACTTTTGTTTATAGAAAGAAACTATATACAAGCAAACTCGTTGAGGGGACATGTTAATTAGAGAGAAATGGTAAGGCCATTTAGGGAGGGAAAATACTTTAGCAACAATAGTAGAACAATATTATTGGCCAACTTAAAGGAAAGATAACAGTAGAAGAAGTGAAAGGGTGAAGAATTGGCCAGGTGGTAAAGGGCAGAAGTCAAAACACGTGAATGTAGACTCTATTGCATGTTCCTATTTGACTATGAGATAATATTTCAATGGATTTTATTTTGAATCTACCTATAACACAATGGGTGACTCGATCCTTGTTATTGTTGATAGATTTTTTTAAATGGATTGTTTCCTACCTTGTAGAAAGACTAAGGATGCTTGACAAGTTGCGAATATGTTTTTTAAAGAATTGTTTGCCAATTTATTTTTTAAAGAATTTGTGAGGATGCACGAACAACGAAGAAGCATTACTTCTAAATCAGACACAAAATTGCTAAGCTATTTTTTGAAAACTCTTCTGAAAAAAATGAATACCAGGTTACAATTTAATTATGTTGTGCATATCACCGACAAACTGATGGGCGAACAAAAATATTTATAGGTCACTTGGCAATCTATTGAAGTGTCTAGTTGGAGAGAAACCAGAACAATCGTATAAAGTGATACCTCAGGCAGAATTTGCATAAATAAAACTAAAGAGTTCACGCTATTCCAAATTGTATATGGTAGTAATCCTATAGGAATTGCAGATTTGGTAAATCTACCAAATGAAGCAATACAAAATCATTAAACAATGTCATATGATGCCCCGCTTTTCCTCAATTTGAAAACAAAAATTGAATAAGTAAATTAAATTATTTGGCAAGCACTTTTAAGATATAAATATAATTCAAGTCCTTAGAAACTCTCTGAACGATGTGAAGCTCTCCTTAACCAAAACAATTTTACTATGCAATGTAAATGAGTTAATTTGCTACGAAGCTCATATTTTGTAATCAATCCATCAATCAACACCAAATCCTATGAAGAACACAAAGCAAAAGAAGATGATGGAGGGTAGAAAAGAGAGGATGACAAAGGACAAAGTTGTTTGAGTCACAAAACTTACTGCGAATTTGAAAATAAATTGCTGGAGGAATTGTTGGATGAATGTTTTGTGCCCTGTGCGAAGATTGTTGGATGAATTTCCGTGCACTGTGCGAAGAATTTGTTTGCTTCTACAAATCTCTTGCAAATAAGAACATTGAACTTCAAAGAGAGAATATATATATATATATATATATTATATATATAATATATATATATATATATATATATATATATATATAACCTGCAGTATTGCTAAATATACCCGGTATTCAAAATGCTAAACTAAAAACAGCAAACCTGCATTCAACGTTCAAAAACGAAAAGGTAAAACTGCTGAAAATAGCCAGGAAAAACGTAAACGTCCAAAAAGGCCATCATAACCGTCATTATTAGAACTTCTGAGAAATCTGAAAAGCCAGCGAAGCATGCTACAAAGACAAAATGGATATGGACAAGATTTGTTTGAGCGTTTGACGATCAACGTTACAAATGCAATTACTCCTCATCAAACCAGAACAGACCAGAGAAAATCAACTGTGGGCCTGCAAATTGACGGTTGGGAGGTCGTAATAAATTAAGGCAGGCATAGACAATTACATGGCTAAAAAATAAGAAACCCATATATTTTTTTTAATATTTTTTCGTTATTTAGTTTGTGAAAATATAAAAAATGGAAATTTTATATAAAAAAAATAGAATTCCCAGCCACCTTAGCGATCTAAGCCGTCAACAAATTTTGATTTGAGAGGCACCGATAATTTGAATGTCATGTAGTATGATTTCTTTAAAATTCACCTGCTCTCTTCTTCAATTGAAATAATCCTAATTTTGAAAGAAATTGTAGCAATTTTAACTTAAATACTTTGTTGTGGTTGGTAGTGTGGTAGTGAGGTACTTAAATACTATATATATACGTAGCATTCACCATCCAATTGTTAAAAACAAAAAAGCTAAAAATATCTTTTAAAAAATTAAAAAAATAAAAGCAAAATTGTTAGAAAAGCAAAAAATAAAATTATTAAAAATAGCAAAAGTAAAATTGTTAAAAATAAGAAAACTGTCATTTAGGTTGTCAAATTTGATACAGTCCTATGAATGTCCGCAAAGCCTTTTCCCATAGGGGTAACACCTTCGGTGTAATGATCTATCTTTCTTATTTATCTATAAATCAAATTGTGATTCTTTTTTATCAAAATTTTAATATCGACAAAACTAATTCAACTTCCAGTACTATTTTTAATTTATATATTATTAATTAGAAATATTTCCAATATGAAACATTATTAAAATTAAATATTGACTAATATATATATATAGACATCCACAAATAATAATAATATATTTTGTACATTGTAGAATGAAGTTTATAAACATTTAAAAATTAATGCATTTATTAGTATTATTTCATATATTTTTAATGTTCAATGTTATTTTTTCAATTTATACTTATTTAAGTTATGTAGTTCTATAACAAAAATGTTATGATTTTTTTAAATAAGATATTTCAAATTTTTATTTATAAAAAAATTATTTCAATATTATATTTGTTTATATTAAAGTTATATACAATATTTTGGTAAAATATTATGAAGAAAAATTTTGAATTAACATTTCACAAGACATTCCACGATTTTCATTAACATGAGAACATAAAATAAAATTAAATAGAGTGTGTATATCTTATCTCTAATATGTAATTTCAAAAAAATAATTATATTTATATTTCTAATGAATACAATTAACTTTATATGTGATTAATGGTTACATCTTTCTTCATATTTTGAATTTCAACAACTTTAAAGAAATAATGATATCATACTATTTAATTCACCATTACTTTATTTATAAATGTTTAATTTACTTTATATCGTTGTCCAAAATGATATCATAATTTTTTTAACTTAAAAAGTATTAAGTATGGTTCCTGAGGAAATATATAACATGATCTTAACATGAGCAAAGCTCATCAAAGTTCTAAGCACTATTT
Source organism: Taxus chinensis (assembly GCA_019776745.2). Classification (NCBI taxonomy): domain Eukaryota; kingdom Viridiplantae; phylum Streptophyta; class Pinopsida; order Cupressales; family Taxaceae; genus Taxus; species Taxus chinensis. Next base: position 245,458,397 of record CM034152.1, on the reverse strand, counting down.
TTTATTTATATCCTATTAATCAAGTCATTACCAATGTGAAACATTTTTAAAATTAAATGTTGGCATTTTTACGTCGAAGGTAGGGGCATTTCATGTCCTAGGCAATTTACACAGTTGTCTAGGGCGCCAAACAAGGAGGGGCGGCTTAATTGCTAAAAAAAATTCAAATTTCAACGTCGGCTTTGCCTTTCCAACAATCTGAGTCAACTTTACTAATATTTATATAACAGTATAAATTTGAACCGGTGCACTTGCCCAATACACCATTCAATTTACAAATTACATATATATTATGATATAAACAGGTAGTCCACGGATATGAATCAGGGACAAGATTGCTAATTTGCTAATTTGATTTGCGGCTTACGGCATGGCACAACCATTTAAATTTTTAATATTCTTTACAAATTACTATTACTCTGTGGAACTAGACTGTGACTGTAACCTGTTACACTATGGTCTATGTCGACTCACTATCAACGTCGTAATTGTAAATAGACTGACCAATGGGATAAGGTTTGAGATTCAATCACTCACGGCCCAGGAACTAGGAAGGAGGACCCACGGTCCCACGGGAACAATTTACAATTCAAATTTCAGTTAGACTTCAAGACTTGGAGTCTCTGTCTAGTGTCTGGTCCCAACTCCCTGCCCCAAGCTCCAAGTTCCAACCTAATGTAGCCAAATTCTGACCAAACATGATTTACTGCAAATAATATGAACTCCAAAGAAAATAGATCTCCTTCTTCGTTATTGAATAATGAATTACAATGTTTCCTAAATAGGAAATCAACTCCCAACTCGAGTTGCTAAGTAAACTCTAACTAACTCTGACTAAATCGACTCTAGGTGGTGAAAATTACTATTTTTAGCAGTTTACTAGAACCTGCTATTCTTAGTAAGTTCACATGCTTATTCATATGAGCATAGAAGTTGTCATGCATCTTCTACATACCTAAATCAGAGGAATTGCCAACTTTCTAACTCATAATGCAATTATGAGACTAAAATTAACTAATGCCCAAAAATAGGAAAAACCCAAACTATAACTTAAATCCTAATTTTTGTCCTCAAGATGGTGGATTTAGGGCCCGAAAACGTGTCGAAAACTTGCTCCAACTAGTAGGGCGGGCTGCCTCTGTGTTTGCCTCATCAAAACACGTGTTTTTAAATAAAAACGGACCTAAACAGACACCCGGAGCTCAAGTTATGACCTTGTCAAGTTCCTGTTAATTCTGGCGCATCACAACCCGCAGCCTGGCTACAGCCTGCAAGCTTGCAGCCCCCTTGACCATTGGACGGTAATGGTGTATTGTAAATTGTAATTTATTTTTTAGTTTCTCTCAATCTAAATCATCTGACTCTCTGAGACTATCGACAAGTGACAATGACACTGACATCTTGATATGTAGATTGTATTGTCTTATCATGGTGGGTGCTTGTCCTGGAGGGGGGGTTGAGTGGGCGTACTCTCCGAGTACTACCTAAGGCACTCCGAAACCTTAATTCAGTCCTGGTCGAAGGCATTTCCCTTATGGGAAAGGATCTTCCAGACATTTATGAGACTATGTCAAATTTGACGGTCGTTTGGATGTTTTTTCGAGCTATTACTATCAAATCTCTCCATTCTCCATTCTTTTTATGTTTCTATTTCTCCATGATCTTGGTTTGGATAATCTTGTTCTGACACAATCAACGATCTGATCTGGACACAGTACAAGCCATATAGCAAATGCTTTATCCAACTTGGCCAAATCTTGAACCCCACCAAATCACAAACATACGCTAAGCTTCGTTGTTCGAGTTCTTTCTGTAAAGTGCTTTCATCATCGTCCTGTAGTCCTGATTGCGAATACCAGTACCAATATGGGGATAATTCCTTCACCGTTGGCAATCTAGCCTATGGGACCTTCACTGTGCCCACCCTCATCCCCCAAATTGCATTCGGGTGCGGCCATGACAATAAAGGAACTAGTTTTAGTCAAGTAAGTAGTTTAGTCGGGTTGGGATGACAAGCCTTATCCTTCATTTCCCAATTGGTGTTGAGGGTGAATAATAAATTCTCATATTGCATCCTTTCTATTCAAAACCAACGTTCCAAAATAAGCCCTCTACTTTTTGGCAATGTCGTTGATTTAATGAGCACTGGTACAATGATCAAATCCACCTCGCTTGTGCAAAGTAAATCTCAACCTTCTTTCTATTATCTTCAACTGGAAGGAGTCTCTATTTATGGATATCTACTCAATATTTCCGCTGCCACTTTCAATCTTCAGTCAGATGGAATTGGAGGACTTATAATTGACTCAGGAACCACCATTATGTATTTTCGCAGATTTGTTATTCCTGTGGAGATTGATGAATTCAAACCTAAAGTTGAACCCAATAATTCTCATTCAAACCTAGTTTGGACAATTTTATTCTAAAGGGATGTCGTTTAGGGGTAAATTTAAGTATAAAAGGATGCCTTTTAGCACCAATTATAATTCATATTCTTTTAGATGTCAGATTCCCAAGAGCTTGATTTTGGTGCTTTATGGCATTCATATGTTTTTAGCCATGGATATTGTTTTGGTATGTCTTTCACTATTAGCAACTTCTTTAATTGGGGTTCAATTAAAACCCCAATCCAACAAACCTTATCTTGTAAGCTCATTAAAGGATTTTTGGGGTATTAGATGGAATCTCATTGTAACAAACATCCTTAGGCATTCTGTCTTTGGCCCTATGTTGAGTTCGTGGCATTCTTCACAATGTGCATGTATTAATTGTAAGAACGCTACTGGATAGTGGTCCACATAAAGTATATGAGTTGCAGAGTAGGATAATGTTAAGCCTTTGTTTAGGCTATATGAACCTTGTCAGTTTTCAAAAAAAAACATCCTCTTTTTTAGTCATTATTCATGGCTTGTTTTTATCACAATTCATATTTTCTAAAGACTTTACAGAAGTGATTCCTTGAGAATTCTAATGAGTGTCATTAGAATTACAAAACAAGAAGATGGAGAAATAGAAACATAATATGAGATGTAGTTATGACTGTAATTATTGCTTAGTATGCAAAATAGGTTTGTTGAAAAACCGTTAGAGATTTATTTATTGGCACACGAAATTGGCAGATATCAAATTGGATCATCAACCTTTGCTGGCATCCACTTAACTTGTGCCAAAATGTGAGCTTTGGAACAGGGGTGGAGGGTTACTTTACACGGGATTTTTTTTAAATGAAGAAAAAACATCATAATATGAGATGAAGTTATTGAGGCAAAAAACAATATTGTGATAAGTTTGTGTGTGCCTACAACCCTCGTCCGGCATAGAAATGATTGGATTTTGTTCGCAGGTCACTCCTAGATGACCCTTATTTGCTAGATACAACACAAATTTTATCCTCCTACCCACATAGAGACCTTGAAGAATTGCGTAATCGTGTTCAGCGCCACACAAAATGTTCAGAGTAGACATGCTTGCGTAGAAAGCTATCTAATTGGCGGCCATACCATACTTTCTTTCTATATTGACCGATCTGATCTGATTGGTGGCCATTGGCGTACTTATTGGCTTATCAGATTGGCATACGGTAGACTAGGGGTTGATTCTCATCTCATCCATGTCTTACTATCTAGTTATACATATAGATCTATATTTTATACGCCATATATATTGAAAGTGATGGGAAAATTAAATGCCTTCCTTCGAGAAACAATTATAGACTAAACATCCACAATCAAACTATGATATCCATATGGAGAGGAAATGCCGATTTCCAACTAGTACTTTCCCGCCATGCAGTTCTTAAGTATATTATAAAATATGTTTCAAACATAGAGCAACGTTCAAAAACCTATCACCAAATGTTATCCATATTTTCAAGAGATGCTGATGTGGATTCTCTAGCACACATTTTGATCCAAAAAATGCTCATAGAAAGCGTTGTTAAACATGACATAAGTGCACAAGAAACATACCATATGTTGTAAAAATTTCCGCTTGTTGTAAAAATTTCCGCTTGGTATGTGCCGTTGTTTGTTTATATCACTTAATGTTGGTAAAAAAATCTTGAGACATGTCGTTTAAAGTGACGTCGATGTACAAGAAACAACCACTTTCTTAGATGCATATAGAGTTTTCCCTACAACCATGGAACACCTACCACTTATTCAAGTTGCTAGAGATTGGAGCTACAACAAGAAATGTAATGGTGATAAATGGAAACTGTGATCAAATCAAGCAATTATTCGGATCCACCTGAGATTTGTGGATGTCCCAACTCAGGATTCAATGTCCTATAACCTTTTATGTTGGTCAGAACTCCTTTTATATAAGCCCTTCAGAAATATTTCCTCTTAATTTGGATCAACCCAACATGACATCAACGACACTTGGGACTTTTACAAACACAACTATAGACATTGTGCAATGCTTCTACACACTACCATAGATACAGGACTTGCAACTAGATGTTAGTTCTGACTCAGAGCCCGAATGTCAGTATTCAACAAGAACCATTACAAGAATGGAAGGTCTTTGCACAACTTCGCCCTAGAAACAACACGGGTCTAGATAGTCTTGAAATGTTGGGGAAACGAGATTTTGACATACACAATAATTGGACCATACACAACGTTCCCCATGATTTACAGATAACTGGTTCATCATTCATCGAGAGAGAGAAGGCAGACACAATTAACAACAACATACATGCCACACCACCATCTTCCACACTTCCTTTGTCTCCAAAACAACAAATAGCTCTTGATACCATACTACACCATTCAGCAAACAAATCCCTTCTACCTCCACTAAGATTGATAATTCAAGGAATGGCTGGCACAGGAAAATCATTTCTGATAAATAAAATCCGGAATTCATTCACAGCAACATCAACCATCATCTCCCTCGCCTCTACTTGTGCTCGCCCCTACTAGTGTTTCAACATTCAACATCTTCGCACCCAAAATCCATGTTTCCCTCCATATCCCAATCAAAGAACTAAAACCCCTTGAAGGGCAGTGCATTATCGTCTTTTAAAGAATCTCTGAAAAAAATAGAATATGTTCTTATTGATGAAATGAGTTTCATCGGGCCAAAGTTGCTAAGAAAAATTGACAATAGGCTCCGCGAAGATTTCCCACACTCAAGAACATATAAATTTGGGAACAGATCAGTCATCCTCCTCGGTGACCTCAGGCAATTACCGCTGGTTTTGGACATTCCTCTTTACGCAAGTAAATCCTATGGAACTAGCCTTTGAAACGGATTACATTCTTCCATTATATTGCAAACAATATTTTGGCAATAAGGAATAACCAATGCACAAGTTTCATTCTGGAATTTACTGCTCCACATGCGAGATTCAATTCCTCTTATTGAGAACTGGGAGCTCCTAATGTATCATACAGACACACACCTAACTCAACAAGAGCTCAACATTTTTTAAGGATGTACCACATTTGTTTACAAAAAATGATCTTGTGGACTCCTACAACCTTCAGATGTTGAAGGCATTGAACATTCTGATGACCCAATCCATTGCAGAAAGTAACAGGCGGGCTGGACCAGGAGATCCTAATGATGATCAGTTGGAATACAAAGTTCTCTTATGCAAACAACAAAAAATCATGCTTATTGGAAATTTATGGGTTGATGCAGGCCTAGTAAATGGTGCTACAAGAACAATCACCGGCATTGTCTATGACGCATCAATGCCACCACCAGCATTACCTTTATTTGTTGTTGTCAAATTTGATAGATACAACGGCCCATGTTGGGATCCCTCCAACCCATTACATATTCTGATACCCCCTATTTTGAGAGGGAATCAAAGACAATTTCTAATTAAAATGACATGGGGATTAACTATCCACAAGTCCCAGGGACTTACTTTGCATAGAGTAATGGTCGACATTGGAACCACTAAAAGACAAGGTCTAACACTCACAGCTTTCTCCAGAGTTCCCTCACTTGCAAATCTGCACATTTCACCTCCTTTTTCATTTGAGAGGTACTCAAAAATGCCGCACGTACCAACACTTGGAGCAAGAAGAAAGGAGGAGTCAAGACTACTATCCCTTGACCCTTTGTAAATACTACCGTCTACTTTGATAGCACCTCCGTTACTACTTTACTCAACACTTCTTGTATCCTAAGTGGCATTTTTGTTTAAGGGGTATCAAATGTATTCATGTTAACTGGAAATAAAATTTCCCACAAAAGGCTACCATTCATGAGATAAAACCTCTACAAATGTATGGAGGTCTTCATGTATACATGTTTAGTTCAAATGATGTGATATAAGATTTGCAACTTTTTATGTACGAACCTGTAAGAAATCTAAATGTGCACATATAACACTTCAATGTAATGTCGCATCTATATTTGTACACTACCATTATTAATCACACGCCTTATCGAGTGTACGGAAGACTTCATGTATTCATGTTTAGTTTAAATAAACTACTTCCCATAACGCTACCACTCATGATATAGGACTTAGAAATATATATGTACGAAATTGTAACAAGTTTGAAATGTAGAGATGGAACATTTAAATGAAGTGATATCTACACTTACAAAATCAATCAAACCCCTTATCACCATCGACTACAAAAGTAATAACTATCTCTCTAAATCAAATAACATTTACAATTCGGTGTTCACATTACATTGTACACATGCGATTGCTAGTTAATAAGGCATACACAAATAAGAACTATGTTATAACAAGTTTGAGTTACTTTAAGAACTAATTATATTGCAATCTTTGTTTTTAAAAGATTAACTTAAATATATTATACTAACATAAACTTTTATGTAGGCTATAAAGAAGTTTATAGAATCCTAAAAATTGATATATTTATTTAGTGTTATTTCATGTGTTTTTAAGTTAATTATTGGTTTAAAACAAATATTAATGATAAGTTTTCTTTTACAGGAAAGTTGTAATGGAGTACATTGTTTACTTTTATTCTTGATATTAAATTTGACGTTTATTTGACTAATATGTGACAGTTCATTCATAAATTTGACTTCTATTAGATTGTCACTTAAATAATTTTGTTTCTTTTTTCTTGTAGAAGTCAATCAAAAAATAGTAATATCTTGGCCACAGAGTAACATTTGGGTGTTTTTTCATGAATAGATATTTCTAGAATGACACAATCACGTGGCTAAATTAATTCATCTGCCACAAATCAATGGGAGATTAATAGAGAATTTAATAAAGTTGTTTATTAAGGAGTTGTGTAAAAATAAAACTTAAGAACCTTGAAATTGATATCTACCGATGTATTTCACATAGTTACCATGTTCTTACAAACTTAGTGAAAATTTGTAACACTCTGATTTTGTATGTTAACTTGGTGAATGTTTTACATACTGTTATAGCTGCTGAAATGAAACCAAACATGTTAAGATATGTTTTGATCTTAAGAGAATGTGTTGCTAATTTGGATTCTTGCATACTGTGATTTATTACATGGGACAGCAAATATTGTACTTGTGTGTTTGCTGATGTGACGACAAATTGTCATATACTTGCTAGCTCTTGTTGTTGATTGACAGCATACCCTGAATCAATTCCATTGATTCAAGTATGCTGAGGTCCTCTTGTGATTTCTGTGTCGATTCACACTTGAACCGGACTGAGATTGTTATGAGCGTGCAGCGCCTGTTTGCAGGTGTGAACAGCTAGCACGAAAAATCCAACGACAAGGGTTCGATTCTTGAACCCTGTACTGTCGAATTTGGGACCTCGTGAGGCAAGGAATGCCTGGACACGGGTGACCTTGGCACGTAATCTGAAGGACGGAACGTCCTGCTCTGCATTAACGTGAATGTTAGTAGGGAGGCTGGATGGAAGTTGTTAGTGTTAGTGGTTAGTATGAATTAAACCCTAAATTAATACTAAGTCCTAACATGCATCCTACCCTACTATCCTAAATGGATTTTATATTCAAAAAAAAAAAAAAAAGGGAAAATAACCTAAGCCCTAATAACCTAAGGCTAAACTAAGACCTAGGTTGAATGCTATGTGCAACCTAAACTAATCCTAATCTAAGGGGTACGCAGACCCTTGGAAGGAAAGGATAAGGATGGGAGGAAGGGCATTCATTGGCATTTAATAAACTGTCCCTACGTGGACAGCGCCAGTTTTGGCGGGGCAGGTAAGGAATTAGAGGCGTCTATTTAGAAATAGAGCCAAATTCAGTTTGCATGGAAATTTTGAAATTTAGAGTTTGCCAACCCAAGTGGCGGTGGCGTGGAAAGTAAGGAAAAAGGCAGAGCCTTTAATGCATTGATTGTTTCGGTCCTCGCGACCAGCTCGCCTTGGAAACAGCATGAGGGAATTTGATTTTCATTTTGTTGATTCGAGCCTTTTGTGAAGTTGCTCTGCATTTGGTTTTTCTGACCTGGTTCAGTCGAACCAGCTCTTGGCATTTGACATTTCTCATGGAGATTTGGAGGCTGTTGTTAAGCCTGAAGAAGAAAGGAGTTCTGGGAAGTTTGTGTTGTCGTTGCGGAAGGAAAAACGCGGCAAACAAGGTTTTCTTCGAGCTCTGGAAAAGAGATTTCAGGCCTGTTAAGCCCTTCTCTTTAAAAATCTTTGCTTTGATTAAGTGTATCATTAAAACAACCCTGCTCTTGGGTTTTGATTTTGTGACTGTTGTCAAATCGGTTCGATTTGGATTTTATCGATTCTTAATTCTCTTTTGCTGGGAAAATGATATGTTGAACGTTTCTGGTTGCTTGGTTTTGGTTTGTTTTTGCTCGAATCAAGTTGGAAATGATTTGCTATACTGGTTATCGATTGGATGAAAGTTGGAAATAGATATTTCCTTCACTGTTCATATTGTTGGAAGTGGAACAGGCTGTTTAATTGTTTCCTTCTGTGTAATTGTTTCTTTGCTGTTGTATTTGGAACTGTCCTTGCGTATAAAATGGAAGTGGAAATTCAATTATGTTATGTTGCTGGGATTTGGGTTTCCTTCATACTTGCTGTCATTTTTGGAAATCGATTCTCTTCCCTCTACTGCTTTGGATTATAAAGGAAATGGCATTTGGGTTTTCTTAGTTATTGGAACTCGAATTGAATGAAGTAACAGCAATATTTCCATTACTGTGCCTTTTCTTGTTTAGGAAATGAGCGAATACGTTTTAGTAACCGTGGAAATAGGAAAAAGTAGACTGTTTTTCCTTCTGAAGTTGTTGATGGATTATGTCTCTCCTTGCTGTGAGATTAGGATGGTTTTATGGTGTTTTAATGATGTTGTTTGATCTCCCTGTCTGGACTGTTGACACAATTATAAATTGGTTTTGTATTATGTGCAAGGAATGATTATATTTCTTTCTTGCTGTGATGGATAGTTGATTCCATGGCGTCTTGTAGTTGAAGTTTGACCCTTTGTTTTGAATTGTCTTGTGAATGTGAACTTGACCTGGATTTCTATTTTAATAAATGGAAAGTGTGAGAATTAGCTTGTTTTCTGAGTCTATTCTGACTGTACCAAGCTTACACGATTAACACCCTTAACGGGTTTGTCTTCATAGAGGTATTGATATATGAATGTTATACTTGAGTTCTGTACCTCATTAAGAAAATGGAGAATATTGTTTTGAAGTTAACGGTTGATCGAGATAGAACTCGAATTGGATATTCATTGTTGAGGCATGTTAGATTGAAACTGTACAGGCTATGTGAGTTGCCTTTCAATAAAAATAAATGTTTTGTTATCTTCATAAGTTGAGCTGTCATGCTAAGATAAACATGAATTGAGTGTTTTTATTTCACTCGGAGCAAACGATTGTTTCTTAGTGAAATTAAAGGGGAATGAATTCGTCTTTTGTTGCTGTTCTGACTTGGTGAAATTCATAGTCAATGTGAATATTGGATTTGCTGTAGGTAACAGCAATGAATAAAATGTTAGTTTGAGCGGGATATGCTCACAGGATGAGGAAATCATGTGATTAATGGACTGCATGATTGAAGTACTGTTTGTCTGTTTAGTATGCAGTGAAAGAAATATGGTTTCTTTTATTATGGTAAATATATGGTATGCAGCCTTATATCGTTTAATCTTGGATGTACATAATGTTGTACTAACCTGTTTCGGATCTTTTTATGAGTCTGATTCAAATGAAGTATGGATATGGATGATGAATTCTTCCTGTTTTCATTTTAAAGCTGATTATAAATGAAATTATCCTTGCTGCCGGAAAGTGAATTCTGAATGGATTTTGTAAGTTTCACTCTGAACTGTTATCTTGATCTGTCTTTCGTTTGGATTCCACTGTTAGGGTAGTCATGCGGAAAGAAATAGAAATATGAATGAATGTCTTAGAAAAATGATCTTTTCCTCTTTCATTCGGTTGGAAATCTGGAATTCGTGAATAATGAATTTTATAGTGCTTAGATGGGAGCAACTATATGCATTGTTGTTCACTTTCTTGTCTGTACTTGATTGCTTTGAATTTAATACACAAACTGAAAGGAAAGTAATGAGTTACATTTCAGTTAGTTTCATCCTTTGCATTTATTATTAATGAAAGGCGTGGAAAGCATAACAGTATGTTTAAAATTATGTGGAAACAGGAAAGCAGTCTTATTGCTGATTGTGATAATATTTTGATAGTTCAGTTGTTATGCTGATCTTTCTTTTGTGCCTATTTCGTGATTGATGTTTAACTGTCGTTTCATAAAAGCAGGGTTCTTTTATTGAGACAGTTAGTGGAAGCATCTTATTTTAAGGATAAGTGCTTAATATGCTCAGTTCATTGAACTGACCCATGCAATTCATTTTGCAGATGGAATTTGATTAGAATGAAGACTTGGTTGTTTTCTAATGCTTTTTGATTTGATAATGACATGTAATTGTTGCTTTTATTCCTCTTTGAGGAATTGTGAAAAGAAGAAAATATATTCTTCTGTCCATGAGTTGTATGGATGTTTTGTATAAACTATGCCCAATCAGTTGGATTGGCAAATGTACAAATTATGACTTGAAATATTGAATACAATTACAAGTGTGATATTTTCAATAATTATATCAGTTTGATATTGTTGTTTAAATTGGGAATATGATGTTATTTCTTGATTTGGAATTGTTTCATTGTCCTTGGATGGATGTTGAATTGAAACTGATATCTGTCCTTACTTAAATGCAACTTTTAAGTTGAAAATGCAATTAATTCATACTTGGGTAAAGATGAATTTCTAATTGACATTAGAAAGGATTAAGAAGAATATGATTCCATAATCAGAAGGTATTCAGGATTAGCTTAGGAGCTAAGGAATATCAATTCAACTTCGGAGTAATCGAACTTCGCTTTCGAACTCCATTTATGATCCCGTTTGATAAAATTCAGAATAAAGGATATAGGATAAATATATCCACAACTAATGGACCTTAACTATATAACGTTAAGGAGAACAAATGAATTCAATTCTCGAAGTTTAGACCTCGCTTGAATGACGTCTAATAAGTTAGAATTCTGATTCTTGTTGTAGTTGGAAAATCTTGGCTAAGTTTAATAGGTTAAACTTATCACGTCCGTCGGTACGGACTGCTTAATCCAATGATTAAGAAATAAACCAAGTAAGGAAATGTAGCCCTTCGATACGAAGGAAAGATACATAGCAACTAATGGACGGTTTAGTCCCTCTTAGTTATATACAACTGCAACGGAAACGAGGATCAAGGGATCAGCACGAATGCTGAAAGTTGATTTTAATTATTAACTCGTGGCTAAGTCACTTGAGCAGGATGTGTATTCTCGATGGGTGGATTCTGCAGGACATTGGCATACGCCAGCTACAGCAAGGTGTCTTCATGAAGACGGGGTCTTCACGACGACACAATGTTGCAGCTGACATATAGCAATGCCCTCCCGAATTAAAACATTTAGAATACATAGGCTGAATGTGTAGATCTTAGCAGGGGGATAGGGTATGATCTGGTATACGGAGTGACTCCGGAATACTAAAGACAAATAGACACACGGAGTCATGGGGTAACGACACCGTATGTTTGCGTATCTTTAGTTACCGGGAGTGCCTTCCTATACCCGTTCATATTACTAGCTGGAATTGAAAGTTTAAAACTAACCTTAAACGATGAGGACTGGTAGGAGCCAGGAAAGACCATTCTAGATAACAGGTGAAGTGAAGTGAAGGACGTATTCCGTAGATGTGTATCACATCCAGGAATATGATCATGCAAAGCATGTGAAAATCTTTTGCCAAAGTATCACAATTGCTGGTTGCGTTGTCCTTATCACTTAATTTAAGATGCAGGATGTCAGATGAATATCAGTAACAGATATTCAGATAGGCTTCTTAAATGGATCACTTCGATAACCGGGGAAGGTTATGTGAACAGGTATATATAATATACTATGCATAAACAAACATGAAGGATCGGTTGTTGCCGAGTCATGAACATGAAGGATCGGTTGTTGCCGAGTCATGAAATAAAGGATCGTTGAAACTCCGAGCCATGAAAATGGAAGATCGGTAGTTCCTCGAGTCATTTACAGCAGCATATAGAATCTGTTATAATATTGAATGGCATTGAATTTGTGTTCCATATTGTAAATATGCGAACAGGGAACATTCGTTTTAAAAAGAAATTGTGTGATCCAAACTGTGTTGTTTGGGCAGAGAACAATTATTAAAACTTGAACGTGTGTTTGAATTTTATAGTTCATAACAGTGAACGTTATAAAATATATATATATATATATATATATATATATATTTCCCTTGTTCTGGTATTTTAAAATGGGGATGTTACAAAATTCAGTTCAAATCGTACTTTTTAGTCTAACCAAAATTACTAAACAAGTTTGGTTGAACACTATTTTTTTTGTTTCTTTAAATTAAAAAATTAATGGTTTTGAATTAAAAGAACTTCAACACAAAACAAAAATGAAACAAGAAACACTAATACCTAAGAACATAAAGGAAAAACTTTGTGGATAATTTATTTTTTTTCAAATATCATCATATATGTGTAGTATTTATTATTTATGTATTTTTCGATTTGTAAATTTTTTAAACCAAATCAAACTTTTTGAAAATTTCTGAACTTCTAAAATTTTTCCGTTTTCAAACTATCTAATCTTTTCGAACATGATAACTACACGGTATTTCATATAGATATATTTATTATAATATACTTATTATATTATATTTATTTTTAAATGTTACTTTTTTTAGTATACTTACACTACACTTGCATAGGTAGATAGGTTCTTTGTGATTGATATCTCTTGGCCTATTTTAGATGTATTTAAGATATCTATAGTAGTTATAAAATAATATGATTTTGCATAAATTTGAAAAGAAACATCAAGAATAGACAACATGACAAGGATTTTTAGGATAAGCAGCGAAAACTTAGAACATTCATAACAAACATAACACCTTGCCAAAACTACAATTCTCTTGAAATTTTTATCAACATTATTAGAAAATGTCATTAAAGAAAAATATGATTTGATCACTTTGTTCATCGATTATAAGGTTTTGAAAACATCACTTGCATTTTTGAAATTCTATATAGATCTCTAATGAATTGATCTCCTCTTTCCAAATCCTTATAGTTGCCAAGGTTTGCAAAGGAAAAGGATTCGATTTGGGTCTGTTTTACACCGGATAAGAGAAACACTCCCATTTAATTTTTCAGCCCTTTTATGATGTATAATATTAAAAAATAAATTCAAATAGTAGGAAATGCTTCAACCATGTAATTTAATGTAATGCATGTTTCAGGTCTATTTGGATCTTTTTACTAAATTTGAATAGTTGAGAGAAAAATAAATATTTGAATTCTACTTATTTTACTCTAAATGTTTGAATCAATTACTTTGATACATTCAAATGTATGACACTAAAGCTTCTCTTATCATCATATCCTAAATGCACCAACAAATCTATGTATTTATGAGACTTATTGAATTAAAATTAAGACCTTATTGTCATGACATTTGATTCATGTATGTGTATGAAAAATGACAAATAAATACCCACAAAACAAAAGGATGACCAGTAAAAAAAGGTCCAAGAAACAAACATCCTAGGATCATACAATCACATTTTTGGGGGCCTCGGGAAAAGTTATTGGAAAATACTAGAACAAAAATGGAAATAGGAGGAAGAGGGAGAAAGAGAAGAAAGAAAAATAGAAAGAACATAATAGGGAACAAATAGATGATCGGAAAAACACACTAATATAGACCAATAGTTCAGTAACACACAGGTAACCTAGAATGATTCAATTTCTAACAAATAAATATCCTTGTACCAAAATCAAGTGTCTACATAAGGCTCGTTTTTATGTGTGTGTATACATTTCAAAGTAAAACAAACAATTGAATATTTAATAAAATTGTCTCCCCTAGAGATACTCTCCACAAAACCTCCAAAGAACATGAGGATATAGATAAGTTCCCAATCAATCAATAATTTCTTAAAATATAGGAAAGAATAAATTAGAAATAACACATGTGGTTGTAATTGGTGGTTGTTATACCTTTGTATACATGCAAGGGTTAGACTTCAAAATTAGGAAATAACAACATGCTAAAATCCTAATCTAAGCCCTAGCATAGTACCTCAAGATTGAGCTAAAAAGAAGAAGTCAATATCTAACTCTTTTTTGCATGGATTTTCTCATGGATGCGGATGCTCAAGCGATTTGTGTAAGATCTAGGTAGCGTGCTTGTATATTTTACCCTCAATACTTCTTTCTAACCCCAAGCACCGGCCTATCACCCAACATACGTTGGGCACTCACCCGAGGCACACGCATGGGTGCTGAGCCCCTCCTTTATGTGAGCTTTGCAAGAGAGTTCCACCATTAATGGAGGATTATTTGTAGAAACAAAAGTACATGCATCTACTTAAAAGGCAGAAGATATAACTAACAGATCTACACATCAATGCATCACAAAAGGTAAATAAACATTGTATGAAGCACAAGAAACCAGATCTAAGTCATGATAAGCCAAATAACATGAGGGTTTACACCCCTAAACAAGATGTATAGAATAGATCAATGTATATTGATTTAAAAGAGTTTCTAGTAGCCATACTACATTCAAAAGGGTCATCTTAGACCATATACATCAAATGACAGAGATCTAACCCCTCCAAACTAATCTGATCAGAGATCCTAACTATGATTTCCCCATTATAACCCTTGTTACAGACCCCAGTACCCATACATATGCTTAATGATATCCCTTACAACCCTCTAGTATCAAGAAATCTAAACCCTAGCATCATGAGCTCCAAACCCATAGCATTTCCTAACATTTATGCAGCACCTTGTTACCTTCCTTCTCTTAGCACTCCCGTACCTTCTAGCACCTTCAACTACCTCTCTCCCCCTATGTTTCTATCCCAAACACTTATTTAAATAGGATCAACATCCACCGCCATGACTTCTCTCATGAGCAGATCACGTGCCAAGTGTCAATGTGGTCCTCCATTGGTGAATTATTATCCTCTTTGCAAAACCTTCCACTAACTGTAATGATGCCTCTGGGAATATTCCCTGCATGGAATATCCTTTTCTTGGCCTCCAAGGTTCCAGGCTAGCACCTTATCCACTTATCACACCTAGTCGAGTCCTCACATTTTTCCTCAAGTGACTCCATGATGCCAAATATGGCTAAGTCCTTTAAACCCTTGTTCTGCCTCCCTGCCCTGGTTTCACTTAAACCCTTCTTAAACCCTTTTCATGCGTGTTTTCCCTGAGCACCCTTCTATTTACTAATCCTGTGTGCACACCTCTTGGTACTTAGCCAATATTTAGGGTCCAACATCACCCCACACTACACATGTTCTCCGTCCTCAGAAACGTTTTACTCCTTCAAAGAATAAAGAATAGTGGAATTAAAATAATCTAAATAAAGAATGGAAGAATATGCTATTACTGCATGAGGAGTGGGAACTCCTTCTTCACGGATGCCTCAATCTTCTCCCAGACATCTACTTCTCCCTGTGCCTGCTAAAGTAGGTCACCCACCAATGCACTTACTTCATCAAAACTTAGTTCATCACTCTTAGCTTTCAGTGTATCTACAATGCTTCCCAGTTGCTTGCTAAGATCGCCTAGCGCATCCATCCTGCGAGTGACTTGGGGGTATAGTTCCTTTAGCCTATTCTTAATCAAACCCCATAAGGTTTTGATTGCTTCCAACTTCTTCTCAACTTCAGCCAGGATCTTATCGTGCTCCGCCCTATTGCCTTTGTTCTTTTCCTAAAATTCTTTCAGATCTGCCTCATGTGTAGCAACCAATATGCTTGCTACCCTGTCTCTGTTGGCACAGTTGTCATACATGACTTCGGCCATCTACGCGGCGGTCTTTACTGCGGCAAGGAGCTCAGATTACTGAGTCACTGTCTCCCCAATCTTCAGCTTTTCTTCCTCCTTCTGGCATGCCATCACCTCTTCTGCTGACTCTAATGTGAGTGGTCGCCTTTCCATGGTGAGGATGTGGGTCAAGTCTTCCAAGCAGTGCATGGTTGACTCATATTTCTTGCTCAGGTGGGGCAGGTCCGGGTGTTTCAAGATAATGGCATCTGAAATGGCCTCTATCTTCTTGTGGACTTCACGCACCTTCACCTTTTCATCCCTCAGTTCATGCCTTAACTACACACTGATCAATTCCTTTTGTTTTATCTCCTTGTCCCTCTCAATGATCTCCTCATTCTTTTTCTCAAGCTCTCCTCCAAGACCCTTATTCTATCATTTCTAAAGAAGAGTCTTGCTTCCACCTCCACTGATACTTTGTTGAGCATGTTGCAAAATTTCTCATCTAACAGTTGCTAGGCATTTACAAGAGGGTTTACTCCCTTGGCATCAGGTATCTTCATCAATGCATCATGATTTACCTCAAACTCAGGTTCATCAACATGGGACTCAAAATCCCAGGATAGCATTTTCCTCGTACGTGGGTATGCACCCTCTTCATCAAAAGAAGACCAAGCAGGATTTGGTCGGTGGGCATGGTACTTTGGAAGCACGAGTGCAGTACCTTGCTTGGATCATTAATATAAGTCATATCATGTTCTTGCACCGCTACTGTGCCCTTCCCACCTGTGTGTGTTACCATTGGGAAGCTTACTGCTAAGCTGGGGTCTCCGCCCATGCTCCCATACTCCTTTCCTACACTTGTGCTCTCCTCAGTTTCCTTCAGCACTTCTTTGGTGCTTCACTCTACTTCATGCTCCACCAACTATTGGATAATACCTACCACCTCCCTCTCTATAGTGTTATCCATTTTCTCCTCAGTCAGGGTTAGGGTCTTCTGATCTTTCATGTTTACTTCCTCACTCCCCCCTTGTCATGAGTGCCTTCCTCGTTCTCATCCCTCTCTTCATTTCCTTCTTCATCTGACTCATGTACATCATACACAAGATGATTCTAAGCCTCACCACACTCTTCATCATCTTCATCACCCTTGTCAGCCTCCATGCTTTCTATTTCTCCTGAGTCTGACCCTTTTGTCACCCTTTTCTTCTTCCTTACTGGTGACTCCAATACAGGGGACTTCTCTTTTTCTTCTCTCTCAGGTGACTCTTCTCTTACCAGGTGACTCTTCCTTCTGTGGTGACTCTTTTCTAATGGGAGACTTCTTCCGGTGGACGTAAGTACTTGTGCCTGCGCCCAAACCCTGTGCCCCTACTATATGTATTGGCTATGTGCTCGACACCTTTTTCTTAGGAGCCTTCCCTCCTCTTTTCTTTGGCAAAACCTTTTTCCTTGTGGTGGGGTCCTCAGGAATTGAGACATCATCTTCAACATAAGCACCTTTTTCATACTTAGGCCTTAGGCACAAATACACCCTCGCTGTTGTCCTCCCTGCAACAGGAAATGTTACTAGTTTCAACATGTGCACATCATGGGAGACATACTTCTCCACATAGGTGCACTTCTTGGGGTATATTAACTTCCTACACAGCTCGTGGTAATCTTGATCTACTACACTTAGATCAAACCTGAGTTTCTTCACCTCTTTGAATCGATTGACCTGGCCTGGAAGTACTGTGTCGTGAAGGAGAAAGGAAACTTACACCAAGGACTCTTGGTGCCATCTATCAAAGTAAATATGCCGATACAAAAATGTTGGTATACAACTCAGCCTCTCCTTGTACTAATGAAGGAAACTACTCGGGTATTCTCCATTCAACCCCAAATGCATCACACATCCGCTTATACCACTTTTCCAGGCATGCCTTATGAGCGGCCGTCATGGTGTCACAAGTATACTGTTCAAACCTCTTGGCGGGGGAGGGGTTCTCATCTGGGTATTCCCAAACAAACTTATCTGGCCCATCGGGCACTCCAATCTCTGAAAAGACAATGGTGAGGAGGACATTACCAAACATGATCTTCTCTCTGTCACACACAGCATTTATAATCTCCTCTGCAATAAAAGTTGAGAGGTTATAGATGGTCCCCTCTGAGATCTTGTGGCATACATTCAACCAGGCCTTGTTGATCTGTGTCCATCTCTCTTTCCCATTCAGCTTTGTGACCAAGCACATGGCCATCCTCATCACAGGGTTGGTGATTGCAGAAATGTTGAAGTAGCGTGAACCCTTCTTGTAGTCATAAGCTTCAACGGTCTTCTTAATGGCTTCTTTGTCTTCCAAATCATCGTCCAATGATTCTCCTTCACAGATAAGGCTGGTGAACTTAGAAATCAGCTGGGGGGTTATGCACATCCTCCAACCTATGAAATAGAAGTGGTCTTCATGCACACATGTGACATCAACCATTAGTAAAGTCGCTCAAGCTTGCCAAAATAGGGAAACTCATAGAGTTACAACAACCCAACCTTCTCCATTTTCACCTTCACTTCATCATCATAGATAGGCATTCCATCTGGTGTCCTCTTCTCTGTAGGGAAAACCCATTCTAGTGTCATCTCATTTTCTGTGGTGCTCATTCGATGGTTGTAATCACTTACAGCCATCTTTCTGACATGAGACACCCATTCCTTACCAAGTAATACGTCATCTGGGTACTGCATTTCCACGTACCATTCTTCATTGAAACTGGTAGAAACGACTTGTTTTCCTTTTCCCTTTCCCTTCTTCAGTGAAACATTTGCTACTTTCCTTGGTGTCATTCCTTCATCGGGTCCTTAAAACTTCTTCCTCTCTCCTGGTCCTGGCTCTGCTCAACTTCACGGCTCCACTCCTTTGCAAAAATTCCTCCAAATCCCATGCCCTAGCTATGCAACCCTAACCTGGAAAACCCTTTTTCCACAAGATGACATAACACCCATGAGATCCTTCCACACAACCTTCTTCACTCACACCCATGTACTCCCTTTCCACTATGGTTCAATGATCAAACTAGCTATGCACAAAATCTTCACAAATATTCTCAAACCTTCTTCACAAGGATGCCCTAGTTCACGAGAGCTCTTTGATAACTTAAAACACAAGGTAAAGAATAACACACCCTGATCTTCTATTTATAACTTTTTCTTTTCTCCACAATAAATGCCATGCCACCTACCAATGTACTTTCACAATAAAGGTGGATTTTTCCAATGCCAACCTTCAACACTTTTCCTCCGTGCTCAATCCTACGTGAAAAACTTTGGCAACCTTCAGGTGCGCAAAAACCCTTACTGACCACAGATCCTTACGTGCACACATACAACACCAAAGGCATTCTTCCTCTGTGTCCTAATCCTGGTTCTTGACATCGCCTACCTCATGTTGTTCCTATGCTTTTCATTCTTGTACATGTGGTTTCTATAAAGCCTTTTGACACCATCCTTCCCTCATGTTCACCTCTTCTACGCACGATCTTCCAATCCACGTGTTTTTTATTTTTCAACCCAGGCCATCAACAACCATAGCTTCCAGCACTTGTCACATCACTCCACCCCACACAAAAATGGATGCATGGTCCTCTACACATAGAAAATTTTTGAAATAATAAGTGGCTACCAGCGCACAAACACACAAAAAAACAAAACAACAAGAAAAGGGAAACACAAAGAAAGGAAACTACATTAGAGAAAATCCTAGGCTAACTGGAAATACTACCTTATTTACAAACACAAAGAAGACTTATTTATAGTAGGGCTTCAGCCTACTCCCATTGAAATGGCCTGGAAACCATGTTCCATCCAGCGCTTGTAACTGGAAAGCACCTGAATCAAGTATATAGGATACAATGTACGGGCCCAACCAATGGACTTTGAATTTCCCAGGATGGCACAGAAACTTGGAATCATACAAGAGAACCATCTTCCCAACCTCAAACTACTTGTTCTTGATGTGTCTATCATGCCATGCCTTCTGCCTGGATTTTTTTATTTTCTGACTCCAGCGAGCAATAGCCCACCTCTCATCCAACTGCATCAACTTGTCAATCCTCTCCTCAAGCACTTGTTCATCATCTAACCCTCCTGTGCATGTTATACGCAGCGATGGTAACATGAATTCAATAGGTAACACAAATTCCATGCCAAACACCAATTGAAAAGGTGTGGCCTTGTTCAGTCTCTTATAAGTAGTCTGATATGACCATAACACAACAAAAACTTTGTCATCCCAATCCTTTCTTCCCACATCACAAATCTTGGTCAACGTGTGATTCAAAATTTTGTTAAATGCCTCAGCAGTCCCATTAGCTTGTGGGTGATAAGGGGTAGTCTTGTGATGGGCCACCATGAATTCTGCCAATAAAATTCTAACTGTCTCATTTAAGAAATGAGTACCCCTATCACTTGTTAAGCTCAGCGGGCATCCATACCTGTTGATTATATTTTCCCACAAGAACCTAGTTGTTGTTGTCATTGTGCAATCCCTTGTAGGTGCCACTTCTTCCCACCTTGTAAGGTAATCTGTGCATGTAATGATATAGCATGAACCTGTCCTTCATGCGGCTAGAGAAATAGGGCCTATGAAGTCAATTTCCCATTTCTCGAATGACGATTTGCACTGGAAATCGATCTTAATGGCATTTCATCTCTTTTCCCTAGTTTACCAAGGCTCTGGCAGTGGTCACAGGCCTTGCAATACTTGATACAATATTTGTAAACCATTTCCCACCAAAATCCTGCTAGAAGGATCTTGCGCATGTTTCATTCCATGCATAGTGTCCCCCTGCAATTCCACCATGAGCCTCTTCCATGATTTCAGTGCACTCATGCTTAAGCACACATTAGCATAAAACCTCATCATGGCCTAGCTTGTATAAGTCTCCACTAATTAACATGTAGGGCATGACACACATATGGCTAACTGCTTCCTTTCCAAAGTCTTCATTCCCTCCGGTGCCACACCCATTTTGAGAAACACAACAATATCTTCCAAGTCAGAGGGCACACACTATAATCTGAATAGTTGTGCATCTAGCATTGTATCCTCAATGCTCTGTGTGTCCTCTCCTGAGTCAATCCTTGATAAATGGTCAGGCCCCAAATTACTCTTACCCATTTTACAACAACCATAAACTCAAACTCCTGGAACAATAGGACCCACCTGCATATGCGCCCTTGCAAGACCAACTTGTTCACCAAGTACTTTAATGCCATGTGGTCCATGTAAAAGATAAAAGGTGTCACTAGCAAATACTACCTAAATTTTTGCAGTGCATAGATCATCGATAATGCCTCACACTCCATGGTAGTATAATTTTGTTCTGTTGGGGTTAGCTTCCTACTAGCAAAGCACAAGGGATGGTCAACAATTCCCTCTCCAGGTTGTGCTAAGATTTCTCCAATCACCATCCCTGAAGCATCAACATGTACATGGAATGGCTTATCCCAAGAGGGAAAGTGTAATATGGGCACGGTGATAAGCCTATTCTTCAATGTGTCAAATGTCATCTGTTGCACCTCTCCCCAATGAAATGTACTTTTGTGCTTCAACAACTCCTCCAATGGCACGACAATCTTGGCATACCCCTTAATAAATTTCTGGTAATACCCCATATGCCCAAGGAATCCACACACCACGCTCTGGCTGGTAGGCTCCCCCAATCCCACAATAATGAAAACTTTGGCAGGATCCACCAGCAAGCCTTCTTTACATATGATATGTCCCAACAGGGTGCCAAATGGAGTAGCGAAAACACATTTCTTAATGTTGAGAGATATACTCAACTGTCAACATCTCTCAAACATCAGCCTCAGATTGTCACAATGGTCCCTCACTAATCCATATACTGTCCAGTCATCTAGGTAGACTTGTAGAAATTTATGGATGAAGTCCTGAAACGCCTGAACCACAATGCGTGAAAACACAGCAGGTGCATTCTTCAGTCCAAAAGGCATGACCGTATAGGAAAAAATTCCCCATTCAGTGGTGAAGGTTGTCTTTTCTTGGTCCTCCTTTGCAATTCTAACCTGATGATATCCTGAGAATCCATCTGTGAAAGAATAGATCTTGTACCCAGCTACTCCTTCCAGGATCTCTTCGGTGAAGGGGGTTGGAAAAGGATCAATGACACACACCACATTCAAATCCCTATAATCAACACAAATCCTTATCCTCCCATCCTTCTTAATGTTGATGACCATCAGACTTATCCACTCTGATTCCTCAATAACCTCAATGATGCCTGATGTGATCATCTTGTCAATATCCTCCTTGACTTTGACGCAGATTCAGATTCATTCGATAAGGTCTCTTCCGAAATTGGGTGCACACCTTCCTTTAACTTGATCTTCATTTCTCCCAAGGAGTGGTGAACTCCTTTAAGCTCATGGTACCCACGTGGAAATAAATCCTAAAATTCACATGTGCAACAGATCAATAATCTTTGAAACCTCCCTTTCTGTCCAGTAATCTCCAATAGTAGCTTCCTTAGGTTCCACCTCCAAACCAATGTTAACCTTCTTGGTTTTCAGGGGTTCATGGTAGGCACGCACTTTCTCATCAGCACTATCCATAACCTCACATGTACCGACAGTATGGTTAACATCTAAGTTTTCCACCTCTTCACCATCTATCACGTAGACCAATTTTCCTTTCTCTTTTTCCATGCATGCATGCTCAAGTTGTACCTCCTCTGATTCTTCCTCATCAAAGCACGCTTCCAAGCCAGGTTCACCCAACAACTCTAGTACTTTGTCCTCCACCATGGCACTATCTCCCATAGTTAGGCACTTAACAACCTGTAGCACCTCATTCACCGATGGTTTAGTACTCTGATACTCGAAAGCTTGAAGGAGATCAACCGTCAACTCCTGTCAGTTTCCTGTCTGACGATGCAGCTCTGAGTGAATGTACCATGCACACGCAGCCTTGTAAGGTGGAGTAAAGCTTATGCACCCATAAAGATGGAGGCAAGGCTTCCACACCTTCCATCCAGGCCTTCTCACATGCCTGGATGTGAAACGAGGTGGGTTCCTTCCCATGATAATCTTGTATAGCAGTAGGTGCATTGCTTCAAAGAAACCTAACAGAGAATGTGATTCTCACCTCACACCACTCTAGAAGGTTATCATGATGGGTCACCCACCAACATGTTGTGGTCCCGAGAAAAGTATAGCTAAGCATACTTCTCCTTTCGATCTCACATCTCCACTGGGTCTCCATTGCTCACAGGAAAACATCAGGGTTGGCTCCCCCAGTGTAACTTGGAAACTGTTTTCCTCCCAGGTGCCTGACTGAGCACACCTTGTTACTCTCATCACAGAGCCTCTTAACTACCTTCTGACTAACTCATATGTCCCATGTGCACCCATTTTCACATGCCACACTAGTTGTATCACTTATAGATTGAGCATCTTCCCACTGAATAACACCTTCTTTTGTTGGTTGCACAACCTCAGGGTCCCTGATAGTGCACACATAGATTCTGTCTAGGTCTTCTTCTCCCAAGGGCTCAGTATAGGGCACTGACTTTCCATCCATCAAAGGAATGATAACACATTCCTCCTTGTTCTCAAAACTTATATACCCCTTATTGAAACGTAAGTCAACATTGTTCTTATAGCACCAGGGGTGCCCAAGTAACACTGGAAAGTTGTCCCACCTCAGCAAGAACCAAGACTTCAAAGTCTCCATTGAATTTCACCCCTTGGATAGTGATAACAACATCCTTTAAAACACCAATGGGCATTGCCTTTGTCTTATTAGCCATATACAACACATTTGAAGATGGTTGTAATGGGAGCCTTCCCATTTGATTCCATGCTAGGGTGAGAACATTTACTCCCACGCCCGTGTCAATCAGAATATTACTTAGGAGCCATCCATCAACAACTGCATTCAAGGTAATCTCCTTATCATAGTCAAGGTTGTGAGGAGGTAGATTAGCATGCAAAACCTGCCTCTCACACTCTCCTCTAGCACTTGGTACTTTATCTCTCAACCATTCTCCTAATAGAGGGATGATATTCTCTTGGCACAACATCTTACACACCTCTCTGACATCATCTATATCTGCATGATGGACCTCAACACTTTTATTCTACTTCGACTTCCTGGATTGTTCTTTTAGACACTGAATTTTCCCCTTGAAGACTTCTATTACTTCCATGGTCTCTTGATACACTTCCTTCTGATGCGTAGGGTCTGGATACTTCCCATGTACCACTTCTTCTCTTGTAATCAGTGGTCTCTACTTTGGTATCTCCCTGGCGTACGTAGCCTCAGCTCGCGTCGTCACCAGTATAGGTTCTAACTCTGACTCATGTGCCACCCTTGGCATCCACTGTTGATCAGCACACTTTACGCTCACCATCCCAGCACCCTTATCCTTCCACTGCTTCTGGCTCATGTGTTCAAACAATTCTGGGCATTCCTCATACTTGTGATTTTTCCCACACCAAGAGCACTACAACAAATTGGGACACTCACACTTGTAATGTTCTGTAGATCCACAGTTATAGTAGGTTCCATGAGGGAATTCACTCCTTCCACCCCCATGATTTCCATGGCCTCTAAATCCTCCTTGAAATCCTCTACCTCAACCTCCTCCATCTGCACACCCTTCATAATGATGACCATCATCCTTGGAGCTATTTGCAACACTGGTCTGGTGCACACCAGTATCAATGGCATCATGTATTTGGTCAATCAATCTACAATCCTTGGTGTCATGAGTAGTAGAGGTGTAAATTTTGCAATAGCAAGACACATTCTTACGGATCGCATGCTACAGTAGCAGACACCTACTTGCATCATGATCTCCATGGAAAATCTCACAGTCTACCATCATCACACATACCAATCTCTGAGGAAAATTTTCCTTTGTATACCCTTCTACCTCACAATCCATACACCATAACCCACTGCGAGTCTCATGAGCCAAGTTCACAGACAATTTCTCCAGCTGCTTTTCCATTGCAGCAATTTGGGCTTCTAGGAATGGACTAACTCCTGTATCAATGCTTCCTACTACCTCAGTGTGCAAGGAAGCCTCCAAGGTCTGTGAAAGTCTTATGTGAAAGCACCCTCCTGAATGGTGTGATCAGTCCTCTGACGAACCACTGAGCATGCTGCAAAGGGTGAATTTCATAAGATAACTTGGATAGGAGAGTCTTGAAACACGTGTCATACTCCCACACACTCTCTTCCATTCCTTGTTGAATTTCCTTCAACGCATGATGCTTTTCTATTCAAACTCAGGTATGTGGAACTCCCAAAAAGGCATTACGCAGCAAAATGTAATGTACCACTGTCTGGTGTTGGTCATAATTCTTTTACCAGCTATGTGTGTGTCCTTGCAACATGGCTAGAAACAGACTTGCCTTCCACTCTGGGGTAGTGATTCCCTTCACGCATGCCATAGTAACTCACACTTGTGTACATGTTCCATGACATCCTCAATGCCCTTGTAATCAGGTAAGTGGAGTGACATCTCATAAAACACCTGTTGATGGTGTTGTGGACCTTGTCCACCAGATCCAGGACCTTGATTCCCTCCGGTGTTGCCTCCACCACCAGACCCACTAGATCCACTAGTGCCAACTCCTCCAGATCCACCATCCTCCTCCTGTCATAGGTAAGGGGCCTAACACAGTTGTGCCCTGTGATCCCACCATCATGCTAAACTGTGTGCCGACAGTCTGTGATACCGAACCACTCCCAGATGTGTTTCCCATGCCACTCCCAGATGTGATACTCAAACCTTGTGATCCCACACCTTGCCCAAATGTTGTGCCAGAAAAATACCCCCAAACACAGGAAATGACTGTGTAGCCATAGATGTACCAAATGAAAAATTATACCTCCTAGGTGTCACTCGACTACCAATACCGATACCAACTGGATTATCAAAACTTATCTCAGGAACTAGAAAACTAAGCACAAGGGTCTGGTCACCATGTGGGTTAAGATGCATGCCTATGGCTCTCCTCCTTTCTTCATATGACGAGCTCTCTCCAGAAGCCGAGGGGGTTTCTCTTCTACGCTTGCCAAGATGGGGTAGCTCAGACTGCTCAGGTTCCACGTCCTCCACGTGAACCTCAAATCCTTCCCACAACGTCTGCCTCCATAAATCCATCACTCCTGTAGCTTCACATTGTCTTGCCAACTCCCTCTCCTGAGCTTCATTATACTTGAGCCACCTCTCCTCTCTCTCCATTTCCACCGCAAGGTCCGCCATCCTCTACCACGCCAACTTCCATGCCTCATGCCTAGCAGGAGTTTAGCCAGCCATGGGAAAGGCTTCCAAACTCAAAGTAATGACCAGGATCTTGATAGCTAGTGGAATAACATGCAAGAATGATCCTCTAGGCTCCCTCAAGAACTCAAACTCAACAATCTCTGGGAAAGAATACGTAGAAATAGTGTATTCCAAGGTATAACTAGTCAGCACTCTACTCCACTAGTGATCAACAACATGGGTCCATGTCAGATCGACATCATGCAACCACTGATATTCCTCCTGGGTCCAAACATGAGGTCTATAGTACCAACTTGACCTTGATGCATATGTTGATAGCCATTCATACAACTCTACTGGGAAACAACAGAAAAATGTCTCATATAACTCATGATACAGGTGATCCTCTACCCATTTACATGCATCAAACTCAGGTCCAGTGTTAAATCTTTGAGAAAACTCATCCTTCATGTTTTTGAGCCATGCTTCGACACTATCCAAGGTCAAGCACTCCATCATTACACATTTCTCTCACAATAGCTTCAAAAGAGGTCCCGGTAATGGAACCGAGATGTAGTCATTATTTTACCCTCAATACCTCTTTCTAACCCCAAGCACATCAGCCTATCACCCAGCATACGTTGGGCACTCACCCAAGGCACACGCAGGCACCGAGCCCCTCCTTTATGTGAGCTTTGCAAGAGATTTCTGCCATTAATGGAGGATTATTTGTAGAAACAGAAGTACATGCATCTACTTAAAAGGTAGAAGATATAACTAACAGATCTACACATCAATGCATCACAAAAGGTAAATAAACATTGTATGAAGCACAAGGAACCAGATCTGAGTCATGACAAGCCAAATAACATGAGGGTTTACACCCATAAACAAGATGTATAGAATAGATCCATGTATATTGATTTAAAAGAGTTTCTAGTAGCCATACTACATTCAAAAGGGTCATCTCAGACCATATACATCAAATGACAGAGATCCAACCCCTGCAAACTAATCTGATCAGAGATCCTAACTATGCTTTCCCCATTATAACCCTTGTTACAGACCCCAGTACCCATACATATGCTTAATGATATCCCTTACAACCCTCTAGCACCAAGAACTCTAAACCCTAGCATCATGAGCTCCAAACCCTTAGCATTTCCTAACATTTCTGCAGCACCTCATTACCCTCCTTCTCTTAGCACTCCCATACCTTCTAGCACCTTCGCAATACCTTCTCCCCCCCTCTCTTCTGTCTCCTCTTTTCTAGCCCAAGCACTTCTTTAAATAGGATCAACATCCACCACCATGACTTCTCTCATGAGCAGATCATGTGCCAAGTGTCAATGTGGTCCTCCATTGGTGAATGCTTATCCTCTTTGCAAAACCTTCCACTAACTGTAATGATGCCTCTAGGAATATTCCCTACATGGAATATCCTTTTCTTGGCCTCCAAGGTTCCAGGTTGGCACCTTATCCACTTATCATGCCTAGTCGGGTCCTCACATTTTTCCTCAAGTGACTCCATGATGCCAAATATGGCCAAGTCCTTTAAACCCTTGTTTTGCCTCCCGCACGCACCCTGGTTTCACTTAAACCCTTCTTAAACCTTCTTTCTGTGTGATTTTCCCTGAGCGCCCTTCTATTTATTGATCATGTGCACACGCCTCTTAGTACTTAGCCAATATTTAGGGTTCATCGATGAAATGACTCGGCCTGCATAGTTCTACACCACGTGGCATGGTTTTGGCACAAAATTTGATAACAATGACGTGTTGCTATCATTTTGGCGGTTAATGGCCACCACCTTCACATTACCTCCAAAATTTTAGCTATGTCTAGCATGTTTTTAATTTTTTTAATATAACTTAATGAATCTAGTCTAAGGTATATAATTTTGCTTCTATGCACTTTTGAGGTTGGAATATAGTTTCCCATGTGTCGCTCGGAGAATGGTTGGTTTTTTTATTTATCTAGTTTGACCACCTACCAAATTTGGCGGTCCTTTTATTTTGTGACCAAAGAAAGTGTCGCTATTTACTAATATTTTTAGTCATAAATTCGAAGGAAAGAAAGTCATTGGCTTGTGGTTTTGGCTTTATGATTCCAGTTTTCTGCATGTCTATTTAAACCTGAGATATCAAACTTGGAACCCAAGGTCCCCTCGGCATTGCAGGGGTGAGACAGAACCTGCAATTGTGGACTCCATGACACAAACCACGCCCGCTCTCTGGAGGAAGAACAATGCTTGTCTTGTGCATTAGATCGCTAAATCATTCTGTTAATTTAATGCATCGAAGCACACTGTTCTCTATCCCTTTCTTTTCTGTGATTCATCGAAAATGAGAAACAATAATGGAGATGAAGACGCACAAATACAGAGAAGCAGAAGTTGAGAGGTGAACTCGCGTTACATGCTTCCCACCATTTCCTCAGCGGCGTCTTCATCGACATCGGCTAACTCTAACGAAGGCTCGCCTCATGTTCGTCGACCGTCTTCTCCAAACAACCGCGAATCCAAGAACCCATGGAAGATGTGCAGAACAGAGTGGCGCCATGGACGGAAGATATTTCACCATCTGAGACTTCTCTGGGACTATTGCAATTCATATCAATCACGTCAAAAACTCTATTGTCAAAAATATTCATCATTTATTTTTTCAGGGAGAAAATTGTCATTGAAGTAAATAGAGCAACCATTGGAATGTGATGGCATTTGGCTACATCTAATGCGGTGGAAGCCATGTTGTTTATTACTAAACAGATATCTTGCTAAGAATTCTGCTCTTTCATGTCCCTGATCAGTTTGTCAATGAAGGAGATGATGACAATTTAGGTCACATGTCAGTTCAGGAGGAAGACCATCCAGGACGACCACCCATCCTCCACCGTAGGATTTCAACGCAAATGACAACAGCAATCACATTCATCCATTTATTGACGTCTATTAGTCTCAACATGGCATCACATCAACTATGGCATGCCTTCCAGCGTAATAATAACCCATCGAGACACGTCCATGAAAGTGATGTGGCTAATGATCTCATTCTAGAAGGCGCTTCTGTGTAGAAGAACTCCATCTACCCTGCCATTGCAAATATATCTGATATTCCCAAAACAAAGTATTGCAGACCAACCCACAAGAACATTATTGGCAATGGTTTCGAATTATTTATGAGGCCCTCTTCTTTTGCGACAGATTTTCTTTTAATTTCGACTAGTGCAGCCACCTCCATTGACAGTACGGACAATAAAAACCCCACGCCGACTCTCTACAAGTGAGTAATGGCCATCTCTCAGCCGGTTATCCAATGGGCGAATGGGGTGAAGAACATATCATAGAGGGGAATAAGAATCATCATGTTCATCACTAGAATTAAGCACAAAGAGGTTGCAGGGACTAGAAAAGTTTTAATTTTTTCTATCCATGGTTGTAGTATGTCTTACAGAGAAGATCTGCAACCAAGCAATGCGACAATTCATCATAATTGTGCTAGAAAAAATGGGCAACACTCTCACCGTTATTTTCACTTCTTCCACCTGCGTGACATAGCGCAGTCACCAATGGCTTTCCTATCCTGTTGCACTTACCATGTTGGGATCCACATCACCGCCCGATTTGCAACTTACAAGCCGCCTATACCGTCAGATTTGCGACTACGTACGGTAGTGTAAGAATCCGAGTTCAAAGAAGAAATTGACACCCAAGATTTCAATTGAGAGAAGCCCCAAAACCGTATGTAATAATTAATCAAAATGAGAAGCTACCTATGAGCACTATATTTTCAAAACATAAGAGTGGTCATGGCTTATAATTACCATTTAAGTCAAGATTAGCATCGACAACAACCCACAAAAAAATGGTCTCTTCTAAACAATGGGGCAGAAAATCACTTTACCTTTTGTTATGTGCAGTAACCTCTCTTAAGAAGATGAAGGCCTTCTACCAGCGTTTTCTATTTACCTAATCAAGTAATTATTGTTTGTGGAAGCTTATATATGTATTAATTTCAAGTTCTCATTTTAGTAAGTGTATGTGGATTTTCAAGATTACTATCATATAGAATTGCGCCTTCACATGTGTAAATTATACTGTCCCAACAATGGGGAACTTGATCCATGCATTTACCTTTATATTATCTTTTAATTGCATGTACCAAGTTCAATCAACAATTTACATTGAGCATAACTACGTGTTCTTTATATATATATACTTGTAGTCCTTACCCTAGAGTGGATTCATTGAAGGAGATATTGGGTAGCTATGGATTTTAAATGAGATATGTTTTTGTGCAACATGCTTGTTAACCTTTTTAACATTTCAATTTGCCAATATGACTTTTCTTGTTCAATGGTGCAGATCCATAACTCATTTGGGGGTGCTGTGATTTCGCACTAACAGGTATATAAATTGCATCTCTGCAAATTACATATAGATGAATCAATCCTTTTATTATGAGATGATTTCTGGAATCAACTGTGTATTTTTTTTTGTTCGATGTGAATCGCCACATCAGGTCTATATATTTCTTTTTCTAAATGTTTACTTGATGATGAATCCTATGTTGAGTCTATATCTCACTCTAACTGAATTTTTCCTGATAATGAATCATGGGCAGTGATTTGAAACATGTAAGAAAAAAATGATACACAGCTGATTCCAAAATTCGTATTCTAATTTTCATGCACTGTGCAAACATAAAAACTCTTATAAGTCTTTCTATCCCAAAAAATCCCAACATTTTTATCAGAGTGAAGCTCCATTGAATACAAAAGTATTTCATACTAGAACTCTTTATAGGGTCTGTATATATATCCAACATTATGCCTACAATAATTTCTTTCGTGACCTGAATTCAGGCTAGAGAAAGTAGATATAAGAAGATCAGCCAAGCAAGCAAAAGTTCCGAGCACCCTCATATCTGTCGAAGGAGCAATGATAGTGGCTTTATAAAAGGGTTTAGTCATAAGATTATCTTTGTATCTAAACCATGGCTTAGAAGAAAGCGACTATATTGCAGTGAAAACATCATCAATCAGAGATTAAATTGTAGGATCTATTTTTCTTATAGGAACTTCAATCTCTTGGTCAACTTGGAATGTAATGCAGGTAATCAATTTGAAGTTGGGCTATGTATGAATCTTTTTCTTCAACATTTTTTCTAATATTAGGTTTATAAGAAAAAAATGTGTATTCAGGTGGAAACTTTGCAGAGATATCCAGTTGAATTATCAATTATTGCTTTCATAGCCACAGTGGAAACTATGCAATCATGTCCATTCTCAAATCTATTATTGAGAAAAATTTAGCTATTTAGAGTTTACAATAGGACATTGGTGTCATAAGAATTTCATATTCAGTAAGAATTAATATTACTAACTTTATCCTCATATTGGTAGCTACAAACTAGAAACAAGCATACCTTCACAATCAATATAATAATCCTTTTCTTGTAGGCAATTATTGGTACATGAATTACTTATACCTTGCAAACTTTATGTAACGACAAGAAAGGACCTTCATTTGTGGCAATTTTCAATCCCGTTGGAATAGTGATTGCAACTATAGCACTAACCGTGTTTCTTGGTGACAAAATTCACATTGGAAGGTCTAACTTCTAGCACTCTTCAGATTCAGCTAACCTTTAAGTATTGACAAGCAAAGAGAGAGAGAGTATAGTATAAGGAAAGATGCTAGGGAAATGCCTATATTGAGCTTAATTTGATAGTTTCTATTTCTTTGTTGCATTTGTAGTGTGGTGGGAGTATTTTTCATTGTGTTAGGTTTTTATGTTGTGATTTGGGCCAAATCAAAGGATACTGATAGTATTGATAACTTGCCAAGTATAGACCTTCTTATGTGTCAATCATATTCAATCAACAGTAATCCATCTGAAACTAAACAAATATTGTTGAGACATAGAGGCCCATAATACATGAAGACAAATTAAGCAACAAATACATTGACACACTATACACATTAGAGGGCTCTGGCTTAGTTGGTCATTGACGTACGTACAAAAGTGTAAATTGGGATAAAATATTCCTTTCACTCATATGTCCATCCATTGGAGGGAACCGATGTTCACTGGTTTTCCCTACATCACATACTTTTATACAATTAATCGACTTCAATACAATGCTTGACAAATATCCATACATTCAATACATTCCCATTATTGAGATTTGTTGGCTTATCGATAGATTTTAATCTTCAAACTAATCAAATGAATTATAATTTTAAAAACAATCAACCAAGTTAAATTCTTCAATTTAAAACGCTCCCTTTTGATAACCAAATTAAATATCATTTAGTTAACAACCTTGAAGCTGTAAAATAATAAATTCAAAAAAATACAAAGTATGTTCGGTAGATAATTACTCTCTTATGTCCATCTTTTCGATGTGCTCAATTTTCGATGAGTGTTATTGCATTGCCTTCCTCTTTGTAATTGCTCCAACTTAAAATTTAAAAGGGTCCCTAAAAATTTCTATGGGAAGCTATATTTACAAACAATTGTTTTCTTCAAGACTACTTTTACACCACTCCTTACATTATGATATATCTCATGAAACAGTTGCCTTAGCGTCTTACATAACATATTTTTTTTCCTTTTTGAAATATAGTCGTTATTGTCACATCACTATTCGAAGGTACGCTTTCCCATTTATCCAAAAAGCCACTTACCTCTTCCTTAGTCTTCTCATGAACCCTTCATATTCGTCTCTCTTCTTCTCCCATTGTTTCTCTCCCTCCAATTTGACTTCCTCAATAAATCCCCTTCGGTGTTTCCATCATACATTTCACATACAATTGCTAGTTTAAATGAAATCATTCACAAATTTTTAATTTAAAACAATAAAATGGTATTTGTTTTCCAGTCTTTTAGCTAAAATTCATTTATATAGAAGGTTGAATTTCAATCAAAGTGTCAAAAATGACTTTCAAATTTTCAAAAATATAGAGTCATGTAATTTCAACCAATTCTTTTCTATAAAACATTATAATTTTATATTTGTTTATATTAGAGTTAAATAGAATATTTTGGTTACAAAATAATGAAAATATTTTTAGATTAATGTTTGAGAATATATTATTCTATTATTATTAAATTGAGAATAAATACATTCTAAAAAAATTGTCTTCTTTATATTATATATTTTTAAAAATAATTGTATTATGTATATTAAAAATATAATTTATTTTATATGTGATTGGTTAATACATTTTTCTTCAAATTTTAACTTTCAACAATTTTACAGAAATAATAATATCATAGCATTCAACATTTATTGTTACTTTCTAAGTTCATGTTTATTTAAGTGTGTAATTATAATTAGAATTAGAATTTTTTAGTTAAAAATTATGGGGAACATTTTTAGATTAGTGTTTGACAACACAATCATTTTTGTATCAAATAAAATACTTAAATTTTTTATTTGTAAATAAATATTTCAATTTTAATTTTGTTTATATTAGAGTTAAACATCATGTTTTGGTTTTAAATAATGGGGAAGATTTTCAAACACATTCCATGATATTATTAGAATGGGCATAGATAATAAAAATAAATAGTGTGTGCAAATCTTCTTTCCTATACTATAATTTCAAAAAAATAAGCATATTATATTTATTTATAAATACAATTTATTTTATATATAATTGGTTGTTACTCTTTCCTTCATATTCTAATCTTCAACATATTTTCAAAAAAGTAACCGTGTCATAGTATTTGATATTCATCATCAATTTCTATATAATTTTTTTATATATCATTATTCAAAATAATATCATAAATTCTTTACTTAGAAAAATATTAATTATGATTCATTTTTAGCAAAATGTATCATGTGAAAAAAATTATAGGCAAAACTACCTTGAATTTTAACACTATTTTTTTATTAATTGTATAAAATGTTATTAAAATTCACATTTAATAGACATACATATAATTATTATGTTATAATGAGCTTAAACTACTCCATAAAGTAACTACTCCATGAAATAACCATTTTACAACCTTGTTTCAAAAACATTAACTCATTGAAGGGCCCTTGATTCATTGGTGAAGATGATTGGCTTGCAATGAGTCCACTAAGGATCAAGTCTTGCTGAGGCAAGGCCTGGAGATACCCGAAGCGGATAGGGCTAGGATCGTTCACTGGGTGACTTTAACGGATTGGATACCCCCTAGTCGTAGTTACTTAGCCGAAGGAAGGTTTTGATATAGATGTACACTTACTCATACATTGTAATCAATTTCTTAAGGGCAGAAATGTCGATATCTATGTAATCACAGGGCAACCAAACAAAACAAAAAATAGTAACTCAATTTTATTATAGTTGATAATGCCTTGGGCAGTATCATTAACATTGACTCCCAAACCTTTGATCTTACCCATACAACCTATGCACAAATTCTTGTTGAGATTGATACTTCAAAGGATCTTCTAGCGCATATTGAGCTAAAAGTACAAAATAGATTCTGGACTCAGCCTTTGGACTATGAAGGCCTGCCTTTTCGATGCAGGAGATGTTTCTCTTTAGGACATTCGGCCACTAATTGTGAGATAGTAAAACAAAAAAATGATAAGGCCAACTGGTGAAAAAATGCCCTACCAGAACATATGGTGTTCGAACTTAAAGACATTCCCGAAGCGGATGAGGAGGTGGCTACTGTCCCTGATACTAATGTTGATACTGGCATGGACGTCATGATAGAAAAGACCCCTTTGAGTGAAGAGTCAACCGGGGATGAAATTAAAAGGACCAGAAACTTTGAACCAAACATGTCTTTAGCAGCTATGGACCCCCCTAGCTCAAGCAATACTTATCAGCGAATAGCTGATCTTGAAGTTCTTATTTCAATGCAGGAAATTTCGGATGCTTGGATCACAGTTCGAAAAAAGAAAAAATCCTTTGCCAAGAAAACTGCCTTTTTCTCGAGGTAGTTCTTCACTGTTGTTCGGCTAATCCATATTGCTATACTTCTCTAAGCCGGACAACAGTTTCTTGTTGGCTGCTCATCAGTTGTTTATTCGTTGTTGTGCTGTTGGTTTTTGGTTCTTCTCTTGGCAGATTACTCTCTTTTCTTCTGTTTGGGCCATAAATGTTTAATCTGGTTTTCAGAGCCCCTTTGTTCAAGGGTATAGTCCCTTTCAAAAAACTATTTGCCCATAATAAAAAAAAATTAATTTCTTCAATTTACATATTAGAATGAACATTATCAATGCCTAAAAATCGATGCACTTGTTGAGTCTTACTTCCTACATTTTTAATCAATTATTAGTTAAAAAATCATTAATGATAAGTTTTTTTTGCGTTATGAAAAAGTGACAATATATTAATATAGTCAAATATAAGTAAAATAACTTAATTCTTAAACTATTTTTTAGTATAATTAATTAAAATAAAGTTTGAAAATAATAATTGATTTGGCAAAAAAAAAATTTATAATAGTTATCAAGAATAGAGCATAAACCCAAGTTTTTTAGAGCTACAAGTGAGAACTTCAAATAATTATAGCAACCAAAGTATTTTACACCCTATTAAGATTTTCTATTGACATTTTTTTTTGGAAACTATCATAAAGGAAAAATATGATTTGACTTGCATTTTTGTAATTTTGCACGTATCTCTAATGATCTCCTCCCTCCAAATCATTATAGACTAGCTAGGTCTAAAACATAATTTAAGGAAGATGCTTTATTTTGGGAATGTTTTACATTAAATAAGAACAACACTTCCATGAGATTTTTCAGCCCTCCTAGAATTTACAATATTAAAACATTAGCAATATAATATATAATTAAAACTAAATATTAACATACATATATATTAGATGTATACATAAATAATGATTACCTTATATTAAAGTAATCATTTTTCAACTTTATTTCAAAAACATTAACTCAAATCTATTACATTGAAATCAACTTCTTCTATTTATATATTTGAATGAAGTTTATCGACACCTAAAAATTGATGTATTTATTGAGTTTTATTTCATATATTTGTAGTCAATTATTAATGGGTATGTCCACAGAGTTGGGGGGCTAAAATGTGGCCAAAAAAGTAATTTAAAGTAAAACGCGTACGTGGTAAGTATAAGTTTTTCATTTATTATTCTAAGTTTTTTATTTATTATTTTATTATTTCTTATACTTTAAATTTATTTTACTAAATATAAGAAAATAGGGTTACTCGACACCTTTTGGAACTAGTCCCACAACTCAATGATTCACGATTTAGGAGATAGTTTTTCATAATCTAATATGGTCAGTACATAGGTATTTTCAGGATTTCAACGTTTAGTCTAAAGCTTTTAGGGTTTAAATTATACAATCGATGTCTATTTTTGGAAAGAATATAATCATTGCTTAAGTTTTTGGGCCTTTTGGATTGTTTACTGACATTTGTAGGAGTTTTAGATGTGTCAAAATTATAGTTTACAAACCTCATAACTCCCAAAGGTAGTGATAGTTTCTCGAATATATAAACTCATGAATTTTCCCATGATCATGGAGTTGAAACCCTAATTTCATCTTAGAATAGTGGTATTATCATATTATATATGAGTACCTACTTTACAAGCTTAGGTAATGCATCTTTAAGAGGACCACTTGAGCAATCTTTACAATCAACAATGCAAAAGAGTGATCTTGGTTCCCATGCAGGCACATATATAATCCTTTGAGCATTATAATATAGATTAGTAATAATAAGGTTCATGAAATAAGATTATCTATATAAGGACCCAATAATATTTTATTTTTTTCAATAGAAGAATAAGAGATAACTTGAAGAGTTGGAAGCTGAAAGAGTGCATCACATCAATATCTTTATAACTCTCAATAAAAGTTAGGGTAGGTGTAAAATGTGTAAAATCTTCCACACATTTATTTCTTTTCCATGGAGAAAGAAACTAAGGACTTTCATCAATATGTATGGTAAGAAAATTAGTTGTGTTCTCAGCTTACTATAGGAGTAGGAAAGTTGATTCAAGTGCCACATATTTCATAAACAATCAAATCTACATCAACATTAAGAGAAATGCTTTTCAGATATCCTTTTTTGTTGTTGCCAAGACACCATTGAAATAATCTTGTGCATTCCAAAAAAGGAATTTGTTGAAAGTGGTAAGAGTGAAATAGTGAATGAGAGCGTACTAGAAAATTCTCATCATCATTTTTAAGAAGAGTAAAATCCAAGCTTCATGGGAATTTTCCCTTCAGAAGAAAATAAGAAAGACTCGATTATGGATAGGAAAATAGGATATTGGATGATTTATCATGAATACTCCCACCCTAATAGTGACATCACTCAATCTAGTGACTTCACACTAATCTAATGGTTTTTATGATGGTCTACTTGTATACTCCCAATTAATAGTGATTTCACTCAATTCAACCCAAATAGAGTCTTGTAGAAGATTGTAAAGGATGACAGAGACATCATGTGAGGATACTTTTCGACACATATAATAACTTTAGTTTCTTTGATTCCTCTCTACTATAGTTTTAAAAACTATTCTTGTCATAATAAATCCCTTTCTACATGGGAACACCAAAACTTCTCACAATACAATTCTAGAACTAAGCCTTATGGTAG
The DNA here is from genome assembly GCA_019776745.2 of Taxus chinensis. Lineage (NCBI taxonomy): Eukaryota > Viridiplantae > Streptophyta > Pinopsida > Cupressales > Taxaceae > Taxus > Taxus chinensis. The sequence continues at coordinate 245,420,186 of CM034152.1, read as the reverse complement.
AACAAAGATTCATAACAAGGTTTTATCTAAAATTTATAGCCTTGGCGTATTATAAATTAATGTATACATGTTTCAAACCTTCCTAAACATCATCCACATATCTACTTACCCATAACAAGAGTAAGGATGTTAATTTGATTACAGTTACTATATTTAGGATTTGACTATTCTCATGAAACAAATACACTGTTAGGTAAATTACCTAGTCGAGATGAGTGTTTCTAAACATTATAACTATGTAGGAACTTTATTTCATTATTAAGATACAATTAGTGAATCATGAACAACACAAATCTATGAACTTCTTTGGTATATTATTACAAGCTTGCATATAAAACTTGTAAATCTCTTTTTTTCACTTCCCAATCCATTACAGACTCTTTTTATTCAAATGAAAATCTCCCCATCCTCTCTCCCTTATCATTTAAATTTAGTTAGAGTAAAACAAATACCTATTTTGTTTCTCAACCCAAGGTGGTTATCAAGCTAGGTTGCACAATCATTTACAAGTTGAATAAGGTGATCTTCCATCCACAATGTGCCTATAAGTTTCCATTCCATTTCCATGAAGGGTCAAGATCAAGAAAGGAGAGAAGACTAAAGGAAAACACCTATTAGACAAACTAGGAATTAAAATTATTAAAATATTAGGTTTTAGCATGAAAACAAGTTTAAAAGGTTATGATACAAGGAGATAGCAAGAAACAATTCAAGAAGAAACTTGACTTTATTGACCCAAAATAAGGTCTAAGACCTCAACACACCAAAATTTCTCTATATGCCTCTTGATTTTCCTTGCATCATTTGAGCCCTACAAACTTAAAGTGTATGACTATATAATATGTTTTTGGCCCTAATTTCATTAAACATTGAACCTTCGGTTGATTGGCTCAAGGAGAGAGGTAATTTACCCTATATTAATCATATGAACTTAATTATGATGATGTGATGAGATTTAGGGATTATTTGTTCTCAATAACACCATGCACATTAAATCAATTGTGACCATATCACGTGTTTTGGGGTTTTATGGACCCTAACTACATCATTATCAGAAATAATTAGTTATGTGAAGAGACAAGTTACCTAGAGGTACATGGTTTTGTGCAAGAATGTTGCAATGAGGAAGGAGGTTATCATGAAGGAGGAGATGGTCACTATAGACCATAAATGCACATGAGATTAAACAAATCTAAAAGATGAGGTGGTAGAGAAAAGAAAATATAAGGGAGGTAAGATTACATAGTTAAAGAATGAAGGGTGTGTAAAAAAAATCCCAACAAAAGGAATAGAGTGAATAGAATATTACCATAGTGCACAAATAAGTGTGTAAAAGAGGAGACCCAGATGGAAATTTGGGAGAGCATAAAGGAGTGTGAAATTAGAGAAGACTCCAATCCTAGGAGTTGAGGAGTGCGAATATAAAGACATGCATGACAATGTGAGAGAGTAGAAGCCAGCTAAGAATAAATAGTCATGAAGAGAAATTGCCCACTTACTTTCAATGTATAAATATATAGAACCTAAGAAAACATAATGTGAGTCAAGTATTCCATTTGAGGGGCTATAGTGACAAAGAGTAGATAAACGAGTTGAGCCGCACTAAACAAATGAAACTTTATAAGGGTTATGAACAAACACCATTGTAATAACTTTAGCATTTTAGTCAATTTTTGTAATGGTTCCAATAGTGAGAGTAGTATTTTTAGATGTCATTAAGACTTTTTTAATTAATAAAAAATGTGTACATGTTTTTTGATTTGTTATGTATTATAAGGCATTTCATGAGTCCATATATTTGAGCAGTTGTTATCTTTATGAGTTGTGAGGTTTATAAAATCTAATTTTGACACATTTAAAACTCCTAAAAATGTTAATAACCAATCTAGATGGCCCCAAAACCTGTCAAAATGACCATATGCTTTCCTAAAAAAGACATAGATTATACAAATTATACCGTAAAATCTTTAGAATAAATGTTGCAATCCTAAAAAATACTTATGTATTGACCAAATAAGATTATGAAAAAGTATCTTCTAAACCGTAACTCATGGAGTTGTGAGACTAGTTCCATAAGGGGCATAGTGGCCCTAATTTCTTATATTTACTAAAATAAACTTAAAGTATAAGTTTTTGATTTATTATTCTTTATACATTTATATACTTAAAGTTTATAAATGTATAAAGAATAATAAATGAAAAACTTATACTTAAAAAATTATTTTAGTAAATACATAGCTTCCACAAACACATATACTACACCATACATACCTCTAATATTAGATATGTGTATGTGCTATAGTGTGTATGCATTATTGCACATACATGTTATAATATGTACGTGTTCCTTGAATTATGCACATAAACCAAACTCTACTAGGCTTGGAAATGCTTTGGTTTCCCGACCCTAAGCCCTGCAATTATTAAAGCATAGCAACATGCGTGTTTTTGGTTGAAAATTCATAAATTCATCTTTCACCATGATAAATCCTACCAAAAATGATCGAAATCTTTCTTTAAAATAAGCCTACAACGTAAAACAAACTATCCTCTTTCTAAATATATAATTTTTAAATATTTTGGCTATTATAAGATTTCCATTTATATTTATTTTAAACTATGTCTTTATACCTCTATTTTTAGTGATTATAAATGTCTATATTTTGTCATATATATTTTTTTCACTTCTCCAAATTGAATTAAAATTATACAATCCAAAACTAGGACTAATTCTATACATATTATAAAAAAAAAAATCTAATATTTTTTGAGGTAGTAAGATGGGGCACAGTTAGCTATCCATTATATATCGAATTTCAAATTATTTTTAATCGGAAAATCATCAAAAAACCTCACTAAAAAATCTATAAAAATTTTATCCCAAACTAGATGATCCTACCTATTTTTCCACCAAACGACTTTAAAAAATAATAAATAGTGCTCAAAAAATGAGGTGGGGGACGCAATCAACTATCTATTTTTGTTTTGCAAAAATAGGAGCACATATTGGCATTTTAGCTCGTTAACCCAATTACACTTAACCATTTTCAAAAAAAAAATAGTAGTTCAGAAACTAGTCTCGAAATTCTACAATTTATTTTCTTATAACATCTTCAAATTTCTAGTGTAACTATATAAAATAATTTGTACAAATTAATGTTTCTTAAAAAAACGCCCACATAAGACCCCCTTTTGGCCCCCCATTTCCATGCACTTATCCTAGCCTAAAATGAACATTAGTGATAAGTTTTTTTCTATATGAAAAAATGGTAATATATTAATATAGTTAAATATAAGTAAAATAAAATTTAAGTATTAGGCTTTTTTAGCATAATAATTAATTAAAAGGGTGTTTGAAAAGAATATTTGATTTAGCATAAATTTTAATAGAGTCATCAAAAATAGAAAACATATACCAATTTTTTTAGGACTACAAAGTGAGAACTTAGAAAATTCATAGCAACCAAAGAACTTTATTAGGATCGTTAATACACTCTCTTAGGATTTTCTATCAACATTTTTGGAAACTATTATTAAGAAAAAAATATGATTTGATGGAGTGGTTCATTTCTTTAATGTTCTGAAAACATCACATGAATTTTGGGGTTTCTGGGAAAATTTATTGGAAAATGCCAGAATAAAAAGGGATACCAGAGGTCCTGTTAAGGAGTCAAGCATAATGATTCCATCTCATAATGAACTAAGAATACTTAATGCTAAATGGCTTCCACCTATATTAGGATTTTTCATGCTAAACTATGATGGGGCATCAAAGGATAATATGGGGGCCTTGAGGGAGGGATGTATCATCAGAGATTACTCTGGATATTTAATAAAGGTTTGGTCCTTTCATTTCCTAGATGGCTCTTGTAATGCAATGGAAGCATAAAATTTAGTAAATCGTCTTCAATTAGCCCGTCAAACAGATTTATATTGAAGGGGACTCCATGGTCATCACTAATAGTATAAAGAATGAAAACTCTAAAGCATGGAGAATTGATAATATCCTAGGGTAATCATGTCATCCTCTCTCCCACTTCACTTAATGGAACATCTAACATTACTAACATGGAACGAATACTATGGTGGGATATTTAGCTAACTTTGGAGTCACCAAAACATGGATGATATGCTTGTTAATTTGGTTTCCCCTTCACATGGAATTTGGTATTTATAAGTAACATATTTACCCTTCCCCCACTCCAACATAGTGGATAATCATTAGAAAGTAAAGGCTTTAATACTATAGGATTAATCATTTAATAGAGGGGGATTAATTTTAATAATTCTCCCACATGTCACTCACTCGATGTTAGGAGAATTATGCCACATCACACACATATAATCCTTTTATTATGGGTGCCTTAGGAATTCAAACTCACCTCAATTACTTTGGTTTTTCTCTGCAATCATGAATTGTTATTAATAATGGGATACCCTACGCTCCCAGAAAATGGATTTTTTCTCGACCCTAAATGAAACATGCATTGAATCTTTTTGATTCAATATAGTTTGGTGATGAAATATATCATAATGGTATTCTCTGTTAGGTATGCAAAGCTCTCTACTCCCTCTCGAGTGAATTTAGAGATATCTTCCATCTTATTGATAACTTACTCCACATCTTTCTCAAAAAGTAGGTGCGTATGGGCATAGCAGTGAATTTCATTCAACTGCCATACCAAGTCAATCTTAGTTCGATAAATAAACATCTAACTTACATTATCTAATTTTTTTAGGGGCGTGTTAGTCTGCATATGGGTTAGTGATTTGTGAGGCTTTTGATGAATTAGAGGAACAGTTCAATGTTTTGGAATTTTTTTCCAAGGAAGTGGTGAACTATTTCCATAATAGGAAACTTACAAGCTGCATCCTCCCACATATTTACTTGGCTTACCTATGCTCATACATCCTCCCTATACATCTTAAAATCGATGCTTTGAAGAAAAGTGTTATAAGGGCTCATAAGTTTATGGCTCAAATGACACTACTCACTCATAATTATGTCTCCTTCAGTGGATGCATGAATCCTCTACCTTATTTTTACCCTTGGATAATAGATGGCTTGGTAACTCATGTGGATGGCAAGGGGTCAGGTGGTGTTGCTCCTACATAAATTGTGGCTTTTGGTGATGGTTTCTAGATATTCTCATAGATCTAGTCATATATGTTTGGCTCTATTTAGTTATTGTCTCCTAATTTGGAGTTATGCCTTATTTTTTTGTCTAGATGTAATTGTCCACATAGTGGTGGGTATGTCTTCCCTCTGGTTTAGTAGCTTTTTTACTAGGCCTCTAGGAATGCATGGTTCTTGGAATTAAACATGAAGGCCATACATATCGAAATGTAACTACTACCAATGTATATTTTTTGTTTAAATGTAATATAAATGGGAAAGGGACCCATTAACCCTTGTTAATGGATTAAAAAAGGGACACAATAGGAATATGGAGAAAGGACAGAAAAAAATAGGGAGATCATAATAAAAATGCACTAATAGAACGATAATATAGACCAGTGGTTGAATAACACAAATAATAAAAAATGTAATTTACAACTAATAAATATCATTGTCCCAAAATCAAATGTCTACATAATGCCCCTATTTGTGTGTGTGTGTGTGTGTGTGTGTGTGTGTGTGTGTGTGTGTGTGTGTGTGTGTGTGTGTGTGTGTGTGTGTGTGTGTGTGTGTGTGTGTGTGTGTGTGTGTGTGTGTGTACGTGTGTGTGTGTGTGTGTTTGTTTTTGAAAGTAAAATAGACAAGTGAATATTTTCTCTCCCATAGATGCTCCCCACATTATCTCCAAATAACATGTGTACATATATAAGTGCTCAACAAATCAATAATTTGCTGAAATATAGGAAGGATAAATTTGAAATAATACACATGGTTTTAGTTGGTAGTATTTTTACCTTTAACTTATAATGTGTATTTAGATATATATGGACAATTTGTGACTAACATAATATCTTACTATGACATATTGCATTTATATATGTTTGCACATTATTAGTAGGGTTGTCCTATGGAGTAACCATGGCCATAATAGGGAATATATAGGAGGAATTGGTTATTGAATATCATAATGTGTGCTTTACTTATATTGTAAGGTTGTGAAGCCTTCCACCTCAAAGTGAATCTATCATGATTTGATTATTCTTCTTTATTCTCATCATATCTTGTGGATGTGTTCTACTCTACTCTTATAATTGTAAATCAATTTATTGTTATATTTATATGTTTGGATATTTTATCTATCTACGTAAGTAATTTCATCACAAGTGGTATCAAAGATTTGATTTGGCAAATATTTTCCATGGTGTAGTTTTTGTTTGGCCCAATTTTTTTAAAGGGTCGTAAGATAGAAAAAACATACCTTGAGATCTAAAAGAAATTAATTCTTCCATTAGATTTGATCCTTTAGCAACATCTTGGAGAGGCCTTTTAAAAGAAGGAAAATTTTCAAGGAATGATCAAGTATTTTGAGAGATTGAAGTTGCGGATTTTGGGGACATTTCACATCATTTTTAGAAGTTAGAAAATGCCAGTTTCTATTATAATATGCTTGTTTTATCCTCCCTTGCCTTGGAACCCTTCAGATGCTTCTAAGGGGTCATATTATTTCATGCCTCACCAAAATGATGAAGAATGGTGATCTATGCAACAGAATTGGACATTTGGCAATGTCTCATTCCTCCATCTTCTATATTTTGTGGGAATCCATTGATCTGCATGTTGTGCTCATCCACCAAAAATATTTGGAGTTGTTTGCATGCAAAGGTAGCTCCAAAATCATGAGCCATCATGCGGCATGGAGGTTACCTACTAGAAACAGTAACAAGTTTTTTTTGCAAGGTTTAACAGGTTAAGCATCTCTCCAGAATATTTTTTATCCCCTCTCCTCTCCTCCCTTCTATAAAATGTAGAATGTTTCTTCATTAAATCGATCCTCTCTTGATATTCGTAATGTCACCCATTTTTTAACCCACACAGGGTGGAGGAACAACAACTCTGATACCACTTAAATGTCCTCAAATGGAACATGTTTTACCTACAAGTTAGATCAATGGTAAATCCAAACCCCAATTACAATATAATTAAATATGTTAACAAATTAAACTATGTACAATCTGAATATAATTCTACAAAATGTGACTAGGGAAGATCTAAAATCTCATTGAAAATCAGCGTTGAAACCAAACCCCTTTCCACTCCAAACTAAAATTCAAACTTGTAAGACGATGTATCCAAGACCATTTACAAAGTTTCAGTTCATGATTGTTGTAATAATATAAAGGGTCTAGAGATCACAACTAGGTTGCAGAGTTATAAACTCCACACAGAATATGCAACCAAATAAATTTGCATTGGATAGCCTAAACCGATTTTCTTTGACATTTTTAACAGCCAAAGCATAGAATAAATCTAATCTTTTAAGTGAATATCATAATGGCCCCTGAAAATTAGGACTTCATTTTATGCAATCTGCATACTAATTCGGAGTCCATGAAAAATGGACTAGTTTAAAACCCTCCAAAAATTATGAAATACTTTGCTTTGATGTCCCAAAAGTATCAGTAGCATTAGGTTAGTTTGGCTATAGTATTCACAAACCTAGCTCAAAAGATGGGTCGCTCTCAGCTGGTACAAAGAACATACAATTGCTGTAGATTTTCCAATGTTGTCTTCAACAAATTAATGGAAAATCTACCATGATCAGAAGTTCCTAGGGTAAAGATTCTAAGAGGTTTAACATCCGTCTAGAGGTATAAACTAAGGGTTTTCATCCTTAGAATATTTATGGCAAAATCTCTTAGGCTTCCACGAAGATGAACAATTCAGATCATTGGAATTATCAAATTATCATAGTCAATGATACCTCCTATGGCTCAAGGGATGACTTCTAGCTTCAACTATTAAGTACAGAAGAGAACCAAAACATACCTCCAAAAGTATCCAACCAATGGCATATCAAATGACATTACTTTCAAATAAATACTTATTCCACCCTCCATGATCCCTTCCTAGGACAAGTTGTCATCTTCCTCTTAGGGATTAACCTACGGTAGAAGACATTTAATGAATTAGAGTTTTCGCCTCCTCAAAGTTGGTCACCATTTTTCCTAGAATTAGAATACATAATGAAATGGGCATTTAATTATACTACATGATGTCTAATTAATCCCATTATCTCTCCTTAAGGAAAGTCGTTATTTACTAGCTCATACCTATGAATACAAATGGCACAATGGACCTTTTCTATGCCTAGATTCAACTCCAATTATCTAATTCATCGTAAAATTATTATAAGTAGACTCTAATGATTTTTTCAACTGTTAATAAGAAAAAGGTTACGCACATACACTTTACATGACATGATCTACATAGTTTACCCTATATGTTCATTTTCTTCATATATGATCGTTGGGTAGAAAATAATAAAACTCACAGGGTCTAGTCATATTGGCCAAGAGGCATACTCATACCAACATTGACATGGTAAATGTAGGAAGAGGGGGGAACAATGTAGGACTACAACATCTCTGGGAAGTTATAGGAGAAATAAATTAGGTCAAAAGATTTACTAATTGTATTATGACACCTTGATACCTAGGGGAAGCTTCTGTTGAGAAGGCCATCGGAGGAAGATCTTGAACCCTTGCAGACGAAAGAGATACTAGATGTATAGGCTTTGGATCTTGTAGGTTTGTGAGTAGTACTTAGGAGTGGATCTTCATTCCTTTTAATGGGGTGGAATGGACCAATCAGTGGTTGTACTATGAAATTTCTCAACATGACAAGCCTCATCATCATAAAAGACACTTTTGGTGTGATCCCCAATGTATGATCAGCCATGAATAGGTCCGATTGAGAATAGGACCCACTCTAATCTTTTGTCTTAAGCTTGCATGGTCTTCCAGTGACCAATCAAAGGGATGGAAACATGGTTAATATTTAGATGGGTGATTCTAGGGGTCATAAAAGGTCGGTTCTAGAACCTTGTCTGTGCATCTTATAGATCCTATGCATAGGACCTGGTTGCAATTTCATACCTGGGATACCTCCTGGCGATGTCAAAATAGTTTCGAAGTCCCTTTCCCTTGATTGATGATCTCATCCCTGGAGTTGAACCAATTATAGCATGTGAATGTCGGATGGCCCATGTCCACTGAATTGTTGTAAGGTCGATATGGTCAAAAACAAACCACCATCTAGGTCCCAAAAAATATTTTTTAGTGCCATCATGGTTGCAATCCCCTGGATCAACATTTTTTTACAACTCAATATGTGGAAGTGCAAGTATATCTTCCCAAATTTATGGTCGGTGAACTGAAGCTCACTATCTTGTGTCTGGTGATGTCGGATCTTCACGTGCATAATGCAGATAACTTATTTAGCCATCTCTATTAAGGTGACCCACTTAGCCATAGGGAACTTCCCATGTGTAACTTATTAGACCCAGCTCATTATCAAAATTATATATTAATGCACCCCTGAATGGCTGTAGCAAGGTTTTGGCGATGGGTATATGTCACATTGGGGTATAATTTGTGTAACTATTGGATCATCTCTCAAGTTGTGGGATTTGCGGGCTTCGCAGATGACCCTCCATAAGAAGGTTGGTTCCTAGGTCCTTGGGGGATACCTTCCACAATCTACTTCTAATGTAGTGTATGCAAGTACTAATCCTAATCTAACCTTAGTCTACAGGTGAATGAGGCATTTCAGGGGAAGCTATTGAAACCTAAACCTGACACTAAAAATGGTGATACAAATCTAGAAAAGTGCAAAAAATTAGTTAATCACAATCCCAACTGCCCTGAAGTGGAGAGAGGTGAGAAAAAGGGGAGGGTAGACAAAAAGCACTCTGGCATGATAAGAGGTAGATTCACATAGAACAAAACTTCAAACTCCATTAAACATACGCTCGCCAAAACATGCAATCCCCGACATCACGTAGATATGCACAGTATACCCTGTAATTTGCTTTGAGGAATGATTTTGTGAGCTCTCAGCCATGACTATTTTTAATTAGCAAATGATAACATGAGAAGCATCACAAAACACTCGCATTATCGCTCCATGAATTTGATCACAGTAACGCACTCATTAGTAGGAAAGAGGAAATAAAATGCACTATTACGTTATAACTCAAGGGGGGCTTAAGCTCCAGCATGTCAACCCTAGCGGAGAATGTCCAAAGAGTAGATTTTTGTTGCAGAAAGGAAGAACAACTCCATGTACATCCTTAGGTACAAATGAGCCCAAGATTCATCAATATATAGGAATCCAGAAGTCAGAAGAAATAATAAAATCTAAAAGAGTAAAGTCTTTCTAAAGCACTTGTAACGATGGTTTCAATTAATGAAGGGAAATTGGATGGTATTTTTGAGGTGCACAAAGGCCCCCCATGCTGTCCACATTGACCTGCAACAGAGATTAGACAGGATTAGTCCATGCTCGTTATATTACATTTCCAAGGGACCATTCAACTGCACTCCTTGAAATGAGTTCGTTTTCCTTAAAATTCACTACTGAATCTTCATCAAACTTGGAGATTTCTACAATGAGGCTTGTTCTTGGACTCAGAGCCACAATGTCCAACGCAGACTAATTTTGCATGATTACGTTGAACAATTTCTCAAGAAATGAGCTTCTAAAGTGTAGGTAGTTACAAGTGGAGTTGTCAGGATTGTATGCAGTGTCTCAAGACTGACATACATTAAATTTTTGGTACCAGAGAAAGTCATTTTACACATGATTTTCCCGCCCTCTTAACTGTTTTTACAGGGTCCAATTTTATATGGTTCTAGGTCAAGACTACAATTTTGGTATTGCCCTTAGTTTAATTTTTACGATACCTGCCCATATTGCATGTTAGGAGGTTTGATGCATATACTTTCATCGAAGTAAACTACATTACCAGCTCGGTCGAACTGGCTCCACTATCTTATCCACATGGGACCTATATCATCTATGTTTCCATCTTATGCAACTGTATATGGTGGAATATTTTAATATTCAATTAGATGACCTAAGATCGGTAAGATAAATATCTCGATAGCATGCACAAGATATAACATGTATGGTAAGCCAAGCATAATTACCTTGAGGATGAGCCAACTCGACTTAGTTGATTATTAACATGTCTGTACTAGACCACTGATGAGGGTCATCAATCCTCGCCATTAAAAATGTCAATCCGGGTTGGTGTCCGAAGGCTATATGCATTAGGAGAAAGAAGAAATTGGAAATCAATTCCTTTAAACACAAACCAAACTTGCATAAAATAAATCACACTTGCGGAAATTAAAAGGCACACTTGCAGAAATATAAACACACAAGTTTGCATGAAAGGAAATCACACTTGCATGAATTGAAATGCACACTTGCAGAAATAAAGGCACACTTGCATAAATTGAAATTTCTAAATTAAAAATAAAGGAAAGAAGAAAGGACACCTGCAGGTTCATGAAAGAAATTATATAACATAAAAAAATAGAAATTTACAACAAAAGGAAAACTGTAGAAATAAAGAAATTACATAACATAAAAAAACAAAAATTTAAAACAAAAGGAAAACTACAGGAAATAAATAAATAAACCTTAACACATTAATCCACATTCCTTGGAATGAGTGGCCAGCCCATTCCTTGGAAGAGGATTTAATTCATACTTTTAATTCAAAACTTGCAGAAAAACTTTACTTCCAAATATTGGAAAGAAAGAACAGATCTTGATTTTTCTTGGGAGAAAAGAAATTACATATCTAAGTGTGGAAGGTTGCACTTATAATTTATGCATCCAACCAACTCCTTATTTTAGGAAATACAATTTGATCTTATCTTTAAATTCCAATCCTAACAATTAAGATCTCAATCTCCACAAAATGTGGAGAGAGATATATTATTAGAGTCAAAGTCTAATCTCACTTATTTTAGGAAGATTTGCTCCCAAATCTTCTCCTTGATTTTTCGGTAACAAGAATCATATTGATTTTATTCTCTCTACATTATTGGAAGGAGGATTTTTCCTCAAAATATTATTTTGACCAAATACCTTTCCTCAGATTTTCCATTTGACTTTGTTGTTTTTTATTGTGGAAATTTTGACGCTTGTCAAATACGCTTTTTCCTCAGACTAGAGTTCACTAAAAGTTATATTTCTCTTGAGTGGTAAAACCTATAGAAAATATGAATGATGTTTTTGTTAAACACATTGCTATGAACAAAAACCTCTCTCATATTTTCCATTTGAATTTTCTATTTCTGTTTATGGAACTTTTAGTGCTTGTCTGATACACGTTTCCTCAAACTGCAGCTCACTAAAAGTTAGATCTCTCTTAATTGGTAAAATCTGTAACAAATATGAATGAGATTTTTTAAAACACATTGCTATGAAAAAAAACCTCTCTCATATTTTCCATTTAACTTTTCTGTTTCTGTTTATGGAACTTTTAGTGCTCGTCTGATACACGTTTCCTCAAACTGTAGCTCATTAAAAGTCAGATCTCTCTTGATTAGTAAAACCTGTAACAAATATTAATGAGGTTTTTGTTAAAAATATTGCTATGAATAAAACCTTCTCTCAAATTTCCCATTGTAATCTTTGAGTTTTTCACAATCCCTCAAAAACTGTCATTCCGTTGATGCAGGTTCCAAAGCTAACGTTGTCATTCCTTTTATGCAAGTTCCGAAACTAAAGTTGTCATTCCTTTTATGAAAGTTTTGGAACTAAATCTGCAAGTTCCGGAACTAAATCTACTTTGTCCACAAATTGCAAGTTCCAGAACTAATTGTCATTCTATACCTTGTAGCTTTGTCCACTGTTTTAATTGTTTGAAAATATAAATATACGAATTGCAAGTTCCAGAAATAAATGTTGTTTGATTGATGTACGTTCTAGAACTAAATCTATGAGTTCCATAACTAAATCTGTGAGTTCTGAAACTAAACCTATGAGTTCCAGAACTAAATCTGCGAGGCGAGTTCCAGAACTAAACCTGCAAGTTCCAAAACTAAATCTGTGAGTTCCGGAACTAAATCTGTGAATTCCGGAACTAACTTAAAACATCTATAACTTTTGCATGCGACCTCAGATTGAGATGATTATTTTTTTGAACTTGCATAATTTTTCAAGAAGAATATGAATATGAAATCAGATTTTATTTTATATATACTATTCATGATCAATTTCAGTTTTCTGAATACTAGCATTATTTTTCCTTTATGGCCTGCATACACAAGACTTTGCATCTTTTCCCAAATAATTAATAGGATTAGTCAACAAAATAGATAACAAAAGATTTATAAATAATTAACAAGATATATATCCTATATTCTATCTAAATAAAACTATAAGTTGCTAGATTACATTTAAATCCACTTTTAAAGGTAACTTGGAAGGAAAAAATAATTGTAATTTATGGCCTCATCATTCTGGGCTGGAATAATGATGGAATATGTTGAATGTGCTTTGTTTGGAGAATAGAGATTCGTAAATCTTCTAGATAGTAGTTCCCACAAGGGCAAAGGACCACCCCAGTTGTTAGTGTTTGTATTAGGCGCTAGTGTCCTGGTAGTGAGTCTGGATCTGGTCTTTTCAACATTTGATTGTGTTGTCTTTACTTCACTTTATATCTTTCTAAATTTTTTGTAGGTTATTCCTGTCACACTTATACCTACAAAACAAACCCTAGCTACCTAACAAGTCTTAAACACACATTAGATCTAATAAAATATGTATATGCTTGAGTCAGACTGACCTCGATGGTCACCACAATGTTATTGTCACCGACTATTACATTACATTTCAAACTCATTGTAGTTTTGGTGTGTGTGTGTGATAGAATTATGTCCAGGTTGAAGCTAGGTTTTACTTGTGTCAATTACACCAAGATAGCAGGATACATCTAATTTTCCCCCAAGATGAATGTATGTGATGGAATTTATAATTTTTCCTTCCTATATAGTGAATAATACAACCCAAATGTAGTCTTCGAGTGTTTCTCTTTGCCCATAATAGATAGAAAGTAATAACCTAAATTGTCTAGTTGTCCCCTTTTCCCTTAGAATAGTTAGTAAGTCATGTATACACACACACACACACACACACACACACACACACACACACACACACACACACACACACACACACACGTGTGTGTGTGTGTGTGTGTGTGTGTGTGTGTGTGTGTGTGTGTGTGTGTGTGTGTGTGTGTGTGTGTGTGTGTGTGTATATATGATTCCTTTGCTTGATTTTCATCATTAACAACCGTAAAGGCCGACCCAAAGTGATAAATAGAAGTTTAAGAAAATAACTGATGTGGCATTTTAAACATAAGAAAAGAGGGGGAAATGACAGAAGCACCAAAAGGGGACAGCAGTGCCTGGGAACTCTTGTCCCTATTGGGTGCTAGTACTTGGAGAGATACGAAGATAATTCAAGAATTATTGAGTTGGGTAATATATTGTGCAATGTTCAAAAGTAAAGAGATAATTTTGATGAAAAATATCTTATATTATATTAAAATAAACATGATACAAGATTTTTCCAACAAAAAGCGAGTTGTATGAGAGCATGTCCTGAAGCCATGAGTGCAATAGGCCATGCCTAAGTATACATCAAAAATAATATAATAGACACCAAAGTCAAGAAGTTGCAACAAAAAGACCATCAGAGTGGCAATTGAGATCATTTGGCCAACCATGACCAGGAAGGTCTTTGCCAGTGTCTGACATAATCCAGCCCGAACCTGAGGGGTCTTCTTCCTCATTGTCAGAAACCCATGCAGGAGAGATGGAAAGGACCATTCAGGGGAACTTATATGAAGGCGGTGGAGGAAGAGGTGGCAAGCTCCACCCATCTTGGGTGTGTGGCTTGGAAGCCACATGCTAGCCCCAACCAAACTGATGAGCAGGTGGGGGGAGCCCCAACCTTGATGGAAAGCTAGTGGAGATAGAATTCTCTATGGTTGTTTGCGTGGAAATCAGCGAGCATGGATAAAAGATCACTACTAGGAGTGGCTCTAACGACCTCCTCAGGTACAACCTCCATGGGGCAAAGAGTGCTAAGAGGGAAAAGGTGGATCTCAAGCAAAATTACAGGGGGCATCACCCCAATGTCGCAGAAGAGTCTGAAGGTGTTACCTCAAGGGCCACCTTGTTGTCTTGCACTTGTATCTGCAGTAGCACAATGGAGATAACCACCAATTTATTATACACAGATAATTGTTGGTCAACTTCAGTATTAGCAAACAATTCCTTTCTTTGCATAACCAAAAAAAAAATTCCCCTCTGAAAGCATGCCAACTCTAAGAAAACATGTGAGGTAATATGGGGATATCTCCTAAAATAATATGTTGCTAGGTGAAACATTTTAGCCGAAGGGGTAAAAGAAGAAATGAATCCAATTTCAAGCATGTTGGGCTTTCGAGCAAAATTCGAACAGGTGCGGTTAGGTTTCCAAGTGACCACAGAAAGGACATTTGGGATCCGAAACACCAATTTAAACTATCTAGGTATCAATTGGGAGACCTTGATGTAAAATACACCACAAAAATGTGTAATTTTAGGCTCCACACAGGATAACCAGACTGTGTCAAAGCTCTTTCTCCAATATGAAGGAGAAGAATGAAGCCCCCACCGAGTGTTGAGTTTTTCAACCATGGGAAAATGTGGTGAAATCTAGTGATATCCTGTACTAGCCGATTAATTCAGGAATGGGGTATCCACAAACCACTTCCAGTATGTCCACCAATGGCAGAAGTGTCACACAGAGATCTTATGCAGCACATGATTGGGAACTGAAATAATGATTTTAGTGATACTAGTATGATCCTGGGTGGTAAGTTTGTATTGCGCTTTTATATCATTCCAAGCACACCAATATTTTGTGTGCTTGCAATATAGATCTTAAATGAAACAAATTCCATGCTTGAAAATCTTGAGCATAGGAATTCCAAGGACTTCTACAAGACACTGATCCTAGACTTGAATGACAAATGACCACCAAAAATATTGTTGGTTAGTGGAGAGGTCATTACGAAAGTCATTACCTTTCCATTAAAGTCATGGTTTGATTTGTTCTCATGCTTTCTAAATTCTTTTAAGCACGAAAGTGCCAAAAACTTTGATAGGCACCGGAGCAATGACAAGATTGGAAAACCCTAAAACTTTCTAGGTTAGGTGGTTATAAGGGGAACCCTCCTCAATGCCATGGCACAAAAGGATTTTTCAAGATTCTTGACCTTCAATACAATGGATAACCATTTGGCACAAAGGTCCTTCCCTTGTCACAAAATATCAATAAGACTCATTCATCTAAATTCACAGGGAAGGCAACATGTCTCCCATGCAACTCCTTGAAACCCTTTCCCAGAAAAGGCATTGTCCCAGAGGAAATCTTTAAGGAGTTTTTTCAGTTTTTGTACAGGGGTTTTGGATGGCACCCAACAAGATGATCAATAAACATGAGTGACCTCAAGGACTTTGGAACAAATCTGGAATTTCCTCACTAATGACATTGGTTTGGTGATCCAGTATTCCATATTTTTGGTCACCCGTTGAACCACATTATAGACACCAAAATTGGGTCACACTCCCCTTGGTCCCCTTTCGAGTAACCAACTTAAATACATTCACCTAATCATGACCCTTATGCCCCACATTAATATTAATTTAATTATTTACAATTAAATTAATTCTCACCCTCACTCCATTTATTAATTTAATTACTTTAATTAAATGGATGCACACCTCACCTAGACACCTCACCATAGACCTATTCATACCATGTTTCCATAACTAACTAGGACTCAGCTCAACCCTAAAAATCAATGCCTATTATTCCTCTAACCACATCCCCGCCCATTAAAAAGCTAATGTCCACTTTGATCCGCGAAGGAAGGACATATATGGCCCCAATGATTACCAAATCTGTCATTTTTAGTAAACCTAGGGAATCCTGCCTTAACTGATGCCAGTCATACCTAAACTGACGTCGGTCAACCCAAAACTGACGTCGGTTACCATTTATTCACTTTGGTAACCTTGTTGGAGAGTTTGGCACATTCTGAGATTGAGGAGAAGAGAAGAAAGCTACATGCAAACAGAATCAGAGCCTTTTCGTACCTACAGACATCCATAACCAACACCAGAATAGATCCAGAGGTATTACACTCATGGTAACATTCTGGGAAGCACCACTGTGGCACTAAGCTCCATCCCACCAATCAATCATCACCACCACATAGCCATTAGACCTGTAGCACCAGTAAGTACATTTATCACCTATGTTATTTTAGCCTTGCCCTATTTTAAAGGTTTTTGTCACCTTTGTTGTCATTTCCTACTTACATCCCCTTTTCCACACTATTCCTCTTTCTGTAAACCCAACCATTCCTACATCCACATCATAAAAACCACCTATACCCAACCTCTACATATTTTTGAGTGTTCCTAAGATCCCCATATACCTTGTTATGCCCTTTGTCATCTATGCCTGACCTTAGCTCAAACCCCACTAACAAATCTTATTGAGTCTTATCAGCCCACCTCTATCGACGTCAGTTACCCATAACCGTTGTCGGTTCTTCCTAACTTTGATCGGTCATACCTCGACCGACGTCGGTCTCTATGTCTACCAACACTGTGTAAATCAACAACCATATACCTACCAAGACAACCCAAACACCTTACCCAACCCTATTAAGACCCTATTTGTGACCTACAGACCACCTGAACAACTTGCAACCTGACCTAAAGACCTTGACCCGCATAGTTTTTAGTATTTAATTGGATTGACGTTGATAGTGATCTGAGGTACTCAAATCAAAATGCTAGCACTAGATTCGTTTATGTACGCATTTCAGTTACTTCATAATTTGTTTTATAAAATAGTGGGTTGATAGCCTTCTACGAAGTATCACACTTCCCAGATCTAGCATATGCTAGGTAGTCCACTGTTATATATTATTTAACTCTTCTTTGGTGGTCTTGTTTTCTATTTCAGGTAGTTCCTCCCAGCCAAAAGGAAGCTCTCATAGTTAGCATCAGATTGAGAAGTCAAAATGCATGCACAACCTTCAAACCAACCATCATAACAGGTATTCCTCTTCAACCCATAACATTATATGTTTCATCACATTCAAAATGTAAAGAAAATGGTGAAACACACGTACCGCCAAATCTCCACAGGTGACGCTTGAAAGAAAAATGGGATTCCAATAAATTTAAACATCTCACCATGGCCTAACATTTTCCAATCTTAAGAATCCAGCCAAGTTGGCACATGGAGGAAGGATTGTCATTAACACTTCATTTTTCACCATTAAATGGAGGAGCCTGAAGCCTGACAGAAAATATCAAGGAAATACATGGCATTGTGAATATTATTTTCTTCCTCAATTAAGGTAAGGAAGGATCCATCTGTAAAATTACCATTGAGAAATTGGGAGCTATCCGCATTAGGAAATGTAATCCCCCTTACAAGCCCTTGGGATTTGGCTTAGGTAAGCAAATACCCAAAACCCTTAGCCTCGAGAACATAAAGAGTAGGTGTTAAAGGGAAACCTTGGTGAATGGAGAGAAAAATACTGAAGGGCATTGAGTTTTGGCCATTAATGGTGATTTGGGTAAAGGCATTGGAAAAAAGCATTTGGAAAGATTGGATGAAAATAGGGCCAAAGCCCAAGGCTTGAAGCATAGCGATAATAAATGACCATTATATCATGTCATAAGCTTTCTCAAAGTAAATTTTATTAAACATAGCAGACTGGTTGGATCTGTGAGCCCATTCCATGCCCTCCCAAATGGTTATGATATTGTCAAGAATGTAACGCCCCTGAATAAAGTCAGTTTGCTCCATATGAATGATAACAAGAAGAATATAACACAACTGAATCACAAGGGCTTTGGAAATAATCTTGTAAGATACATTGAGCAAGGTGATAGGACACCAGCTGATAATTTTCTTAGGGTCTCCTGGCTTGGGAATGAACTTGATATTCCCCTTATTGATGCATGCACCACGCGACTATTTCTAAAATACTTCAAGATAGACTTGATGAAGGTCTAGGCCAACAGTGTCCCATAGCATTTTATAGAACTCACAAGGGAAGCCATCACACCTAGGAGCCTTATCATTAGCCATTTACATGGTCGCTTCATCCAGGTCATCAATGGTGAGCATATGGTCACAGGTTACCTTTTGAGCTAATGAGAATTTGCAAAGAATGGTAGCCATACATTGGTCAAGATTTTTTTTTCACTCATTTGAGGGAGCTTGAGCTTGAAAACTAGCGTATAATGCTTGTCAAAGGCTTTAAGCATGAGTTGGGGCTTTGTAGTCCTAGTTTTTCCGTTAAAAATGGCATGAATTTTCTGAGATAGTTGCTTGGATTTGAGAGAAAGAAAAAAATCTTTTGACACCCAATCCCCCACTTTAAGCTAGTGCAGATGGGCATGAATTTGAGCTCTTCGAGCATTGTAATTATCCACGATTTGGATTTTTTGATGGAGATCTACCACCTGAAGTTGCATAGTTTCAGAGAAAGGATTTCCTTTAAGCACCACCACTTCTCCGCTAAGAACGGAGGTGGTAGCAAAGTATGAATGACATCAAATTTTAGCCAGTTTTTGACCATAGATTCTAAGGATTCTAGTTTTCCTAGTCATAGCATCCTCCCACCATTGGGTCCAGTTTGCATGCATAGGTGGATGATAGTTCTGGAAATGACAACTCCAGGGGGATAGGTTCCACACACGCTTGATGTGGTTGAGAGTGGGCCCATGTACCATCAAGGAAGTAATGAGAAAAAACTGAGCTTTGTGACAAAAATGTCACCTATCTTACCAAGTGATACAAAATCGAATGGGGGAGTGGTTTAAAAGGACAAAATCTAGTATAACTTCCACATGTAAGGAATAAATGTTGTCAAACTCAAAAAATATTGAGTTGGTAGCATAGCTCTGTCAATTCATTTAAGGACCCAATCCGATCCTCCTCAAAGATTGGACCAAGTGAACCAAGATTCAAAGGTGGGAGTGTGAGAGGCATTAGGGTCATAAAACCCAAATTTATTGTGCATAAAGAACCATGCCCCCTTTTACCATCTTTCCATCGCATAAGCAGGTGCCCGTGCTTATCAGTGGACAGCTTGACCATATTAAAATTACCTCATATAACCTAACAAGCATTAGGAATTGTATTGGTTATCCACCACCAAATATTGACCCTTTTAGTCGCATCATTAGAGGCGTAAATGTCAATGATGCCAAAAGGGAAACCATCAATATTAAATAATACCCATATGTCACAATTGGTGGGGTCAACACCATGATCCATTAAAAAGGTTAGCCATTTACGATCAAAAAGGGAAATTAAACCCCCACACCCCGTATCATGATTATTGTAGAATGTTAGGCTGTCAGGACATATGGATTTACAAACCATCTCTAACTGAAAACCTATAACTTTCACTTCCTGCAAAAACAACACATCTAAATTAGTAAATATCTGACAATAATCTTGAACAATATACTTGCAGTTGGATTTTGTAAGATCCCACACATTCCATGATATGTAATTCATGGTAAATGGTGGTCGAGGACCATAACATCTGCATCCAAGATATCCAAGGATCAAACTGGTTCTACAAGAATTGAGCATTGTTATTCTTCAAAAAATCCTACAACTCAATTTTCCTTCACCCGAAATATTCTATGATATATTCCTCCTCAACAGAATCCACACTGTGAGCCAAGCTATGATCCTAAGAGTGGTGAGGAGGACTTTGGGCCCTTTTGGATGGGCCCTGTGAACTAGTTGTAAAGAAAAACTGTGACTGTGGAAGGGTCGAGAAACTACGTATGTAATTGTTTTGGTCCATGAGAACTGAGGCTACCTTGGGTGTGCTGGAGAATTTAGGTAACAGAATAAGTGAGTCATCAGAAACTACCATATCCTAGGGGCATTAGCCGTGAGGTTGTTCCTTAACATCTAGCTCACTCGAGCCATTTGAACCAGGGGCCTTGGGTTACGTTGGTTTGTTATTATTTTTACGTCCTCCAACTATTTTCCACCCCTCCTTCTGAGGGGGTTTGGCCACTTCTGAAACAACCTTAGCCACTGGGCGGTTGTGTGGGACATAAAGAGGACAATCCTTGATCTTAGGATCAGAGGCCTGACACCGGAAGCAAGTATTAGGTAGATTAATGTATACGATACACTAGGAGTAATGCATGTCTCCCATTTGAATCTCCATGAAATATTTCAATTCTTGAAAGAGGTCTACTTCAAAATAGACATGCTTCTATGAACTGGTCTTATAAAATCGTTGAGGTTCCATACAAACCAATCACCCTAGAGAGGAGGTGATTTGGTACAAAAAATGACCACATGACAAAGGAAGGCCAAGAAACTCTACCCAAACCAGTACTTTGACAGCCACATAATCAAAGACCGCAAATTTTTTATCCATGGAGAAAGGACCAAAAGAGAGTTACAAACATACCAAGCGGCCGAATGGGTCAGAATGACCAAGGCATGCGAGGGGTCAAAGAAGCGAAAAAGGAAAAATCCTTTGGTTATGTTCTGAACACTCTTTAGCCAAATGTCGTGAGTAGCCTAGGTTGAGTTAACCCATGATTTTAGCATGCTTTCAAAGGGGATGTGACCCATAAGATATCCAATGAGACAAAACTGCTCTAACTACTTGTATGCAGCATTAAACTCAAGTATAGGTAAAATAACATTAAGGGGAGATTCATTACCTTGTGGAAGACCTTTGGGACAAAATTCTAGGGGCATTTTGATGGTGGTACCATTATTTATGACTCCACAAGCTCCAGCCACGGTTTCAACAACCAAGCTCAAAGTGGAAGAGGCCATTATATAGATGTGCTTAGAGGGTGGGAAACCCTAAAAAAACGATAGAGGTATTATCCCGCAGTGCCCAAAGAGGTCACAGTATGACATGCATGCACAGGAAACCCTAACAGAGATGACTCCAGTTCCAACCTTGAATGCTTGAACAAATTTTATGATCATCTAAAGGGATAATTCCATAAAAGTAGAGGATGAAAGTATGGGAGGATAAAAAATGTCAAAGCAAAGAAAAATAAATGTTGTCAATGTCATGTTTTCTATTTTAGGAATCATACATATAATGATATACTAGAGGTTTGATGTAATAGTACTAAGTGTGTAATTTTGTGTCTACATTTTCCCCCAATTTATGTTGGTGAATGAATATTCAGTAGCATAAATTAGATAGGAAGAGCATACCTTATGGAGAGCTAAAGAGAGTTGTAACTGATATCGTGTCAAATGGATATTGTGTGTGCCACATGGAAATTATAGAATGTGTAAGATGGAGTCTAAGAGGGGATAAGAACCCTAGGGGTGACATGCGTGTGTAGAGGAAATGATACTTGCATTTGTAACTAGATATTGCCTTTGCCTAAGCATTTGGTGCTTGAGTTTTCTCCTTGTTCCATTTGTATTGCCTTTTGTTGGGATAAGGATGGACCTGAAAAAGAAGAAAAGTGTATTCAATGCTTATGGTATATGAAATTGAACTTTAACTTAGACAAATCAAAATTAAAATGCATATGAAAAACAAGTGAATCAAGGATGAAATGCACCTGAATGTTGCTAGAGAAAGGATAGATTTGTTCCTATGTGTTTGTTCCATTAGATATGGTTGGAAGAGTTGAAAGTGATCAATTCTCAAACTAATGTGAATATACTGAGGATTTAGGCATTCTATCACTAGAGGAAGAGTGTTGGGAGTGATTAATATAAAATGTGAATTTATGCCTAATTTGAATGTTATTACAGCAGTAAATGAATAAATAATTTAAGTACAAAAATTAAGCCAGGAAAACTAAGAAAGTATGAAACCCTAAGTGCAAAGAGAGGGTGAAAAGCCTTAGCTAATTCACAGAGATCCCAAAAGTGAAAAAAGCAAGAAATTTGGAAAAAAAAAATGAAGCATTGACTGTCACACTGAAGCTCAAAAAAATATAGATCTTAAAGAATAAGTTGGACTGGGGTGCCTGAAGAGGGATAAGGGAACTTGTGGGTGCCCTAGGCCTATTTATGGGTGACTATGTCTGTGGAAATGCTCAGGAAACCACCTCTTAATGGTCGCAAGTTGTTTGTCGTTGTTCACCTTTGGTCATTATGAGGTCGCACAATGATCACCGAGGTCATTGGAAACCTACAATGAACTAATGACCTGCAAAACCCTCAAAGAGACATTAAATCCTAAAAAAGAAAGATGTAGAATGAGGGTTCGAACTGTCCTGAATTGTTATAATGGTGATCTTACAACTGAGCATTGCACTACATCTCAGACCCAATGTAGTTCTATGTGTGTGCGCGGAATTATTCCCTAGGTGGCTTATGTGTGTATCACACTTGATAGTGAGCAAGTAAGCTAGATGTAAAGAAATGTAATAGATGT
The DNA here is from genome assembly GCA_019776745.2 of Taxus chinensis. Classification (NCBI taxonomy): domain Eukaryota; kingdom Viridiplantae; phylum Streptophyta; class Pinopsida; order Cupressales; family Taxaceae; genus Taxus; species Taxus chinensis. The sequence continues at coordinate 245,396,715 of CM034152.1, read as the reverse complement.
TTGTATGGAATAGAATGAACTTCCCTCTTATAAAGTGTATACAGAATAACCAGCCCTTATGTCCCTTGGATGGTTAAATGGATGCAATGAAGCTCTTAGATGCTTGATGGATGTAACCTTAGGTGTTGATAGCTAAAGCTTAGTGTTTGGTCCTTTATTACGATCACATAACTTTATTTTATATGATTCCCTTGCTTGAATTTTTTAATTAACCCCGAAAAGGCCGACTGCCAAAAAGATAAGATGCTCAAATGGTTTGAAAGGACCCAAAAGATGTGAACAAAGTACAAAGGGGTCAGGGGTGCCTAGAGGGGATGAGGGTGTCTGGCGCTAGCGTCCTGGTTGGGCGTTGGTGTCCATCATGATAAATATCAAGGTATAAAAAGGAAAACTGAGCAAATAAGCATGTAAGACCAAAATTGGCAATATAAAGCAAATAAAGGTGGCCAAAGACATGGGTTAATTAGTACTTTTCTTACTTAGGAATCACATGAATAGTAGTATGTAATCAGAACTAAATAATTACCCAAAGTTTGTGATTTTTTTTATAGGGAGAACTATCATATTTTCTCTCCACCCATTAACACTTCCCCATAGATAAGTGCCACTTCAGATGGTCACGAACCCAATAGTAACTAGCCATGGATGACACATTATTCCAAGCATATTGTTTTCCCTTTATATGCCCTAGGTTCCACTCCTTATTTGAATACTAGTAGAAAATATGTTAAGGGAGAAAGAAGAGTAATTATTTCCCTTGCTCAAAGTGTGAAACATGTCACTAATTTTGTTCATGTGTACTAGATTGTAAACTGTATTTGAGTATCTATTTCTATATTTTGAGAAAACCTATCACTGAGAACATGTTCAATTTGTAAAGTACCTATTTTTACTCCCAATACAAAACCACTTAGGTAGGATACTACCACCCATCGTTCCCATCTGATCTTTGTGCTTCTGCCCCTTTGATGTTTTTGGCCCAAGTTTGGTTCTAAACTATTTTTTAGTCCCTGTTCTATCCAATTTTTTCTTTACCATTTTGTTCTAGTCTTTTAAACTATTAAGAGGGTGAAATAATCGCCTAATGATTGCCCCCACTTGTTTGGGGTGTGTGAGATAAATTTAGGTGAGCATAACCCAAATGAAGGAACTTGAAGCAAATGTACACATCTAAAGAATAACTCTAGAAGGGGAATAGGTAACGTGCATGGTAATAACCATGGCACATTAAAAAAAATGGGAAGAAAGCTATAAAAAAGTGTTAGTGACAAACAAGCATGACATTATGTAATAAAAACTAGTCAAACGCACAATAACATAATAAGATAACAATGTAGTAGTTGGTTAAAAACATGGGACACCACTCAAGATGTCAAAAGACACTCAAGGCCTTCAAGGCCATATAATCAAAAAACTGATCAGGCATAGGACATAGCCCTAAAACAATAGAAAACAAGGCATAATACACAAGAAAAATAGATAACCATGGTTAGAAGTGAGACCTCAAGACATATGCTACACATGAAGCACCCATTAGCATGTTAGAATAATTGATAGTATGTCACAATGTACGTAGATAAATGAAAGTAGTAGATATTACAATGATAGCACTTGAATGTGGAAATTTAGGGAAGGTAGATGCCCTCATGAGCCTCATTGGGACTAATAGAGAATAGTGTCGAACCACATTCATTGTGTGATAACCTATAGATGACCTACATTCACCTCAAAGGACCGTGTGAATTTGCATGTGTATATATAAAAGGATAGAACATATTGTAAAGAAATCTAACCAATAGGTAAAGTGAAACATGGAGTAATATAAGCAAGTAAAGAGACATCCAACCAAGATATAAGCTAATGTTTTAGTATTTTTGCAAATATCTGAATGTTTTTTAATTATTAGAATATGAAATACTATGACTAGGGAAGAGGAGGAAGGTTTACCCAAGTGTATTTGTGCAAAGTGAGGTTTATTTAGGTAGGTGCACCCTCAATAGTCATGTTTGAACCTAGAACAAGAGTGCATCATTTGGTAGCAAGGGGAAAATGGTATGCCCCCAAGTATGAATGTCATATTGATCTATCTAATGAGGCTAGAGGGCCATGGCCCAATATCTATTAATGTGAGAGAGGAATGTATGTGAACATTATCAAGGGATCTATTATCATGTGGAAGTGCATGTTTCATAATGTGTACAATGTGGAGTAGGACTATGTCATGTATGTGGAGAATGAGACCATGAAGTGGGCTTAGATGTTCCATATGTAGTATCCATCATATGTGTAGACGTATCCCTATGAGGTGGGCTATGGGACTGATAAAGACGTCGTGGGTGAGAAGCATAACTCATATGTAGAGTAGATCTAGATGGAGGAGTGGAAGAAGTACAAGGACTGATACAAGCTCTATATTCCTTAGTAGTATATACCAAATTTATGGGACCATCATCAGTAGGTGTAGAAGTGGGGTGCACTAGTGGTAGTAACAACTGAAGATGTGATGGGGATAGGTGACAAAGATAAAGGGGTCAATGGTGGGATGCCTCATATAGTGAAAATGTGATGCTCATGTACAAACTTAAGACATAAATGAGCTATGAATGGGACGGATTTGGAAAACTTAAGCCAAGGAAGTCCTAAGCTTGTGTCACAAATCATAACCTCATATCAAACAAAGAAAGGCGTAGAGATAATAAGAGGCCCAACAGTGATTGAGAGAACCTCGTGCCCATGAGAATTAGGTGATCTAAGTGGCATTTAGGATAATGGAAAGTCAATAGCTCATAAGAAAGATAATGAATATGCATTACATTTGAAATTAGGATGCACCATAACATTGTTAACAACACGAATACCAACGTAAGCATCAATGTGTAACCTATGTGATGAAAAATAAGCATGAAAATATGCATCAGTAAAGGTAATAACAGATGGGGGAATATCAATAGTACCCAAAAAAACCCTAATAGGATGATTAGAAGAGGATGGAGGTGGAACTGCATGTGTAGACACCCTAAAAATGCATACCTATTTCTAGCTTATTCTTGGATTATTCATATCCTAGTTGCATCCCTTCGGAGTTAATTAACTTAATTCCATCCTTTTAGAATTAAGTAAATTAATTTGGAATGTCTGTCTTTCCAGAATAACCTCTTAGAAGGCCCTTGGCCTATTTTGTCTACCTGAAAACTAAGGGACATATGCAAGGGTAGACTTAAGTCATCTATAAATTATTATAAAGTGTCATTATTAAAAAATAATACATGTCTAGCACTTATAATGATTTATATCACTTAATAAAATATTCTAACTTGGCCAATGTAAAATTTTATTCATTCTAGGGATATTGGCAACTTGCCTTAGAGTGTACAAGGGGGTTTTAGAAAGAATAAAATTAAAGTGTAATTTATGTACTCCCTCGAGGAGAATTGTGACTTGGGTAGGATAGTTTTGGGATGGTTCTTGCATTGAAATCACACCAACTTCTGATTGGGTGTGTTGAAGGTAATTCTTGGGCCTCATCCTTCAAATATTGTAAGGGATCGACTTGTTTGGGCATCCATTATCACCCTTTATTTCTGGTATTTTGGCCTAGAGCTAAAGCATTGCTGCTGAGATTTCCTAAGGAGGAAGACCCTCGAGGAAATCAAGAGGAAGAACGAAAACTCTTCCCATTTTGTGAAGTTGAATGTCCAAATTTAATTCTGAATTACATATCATCATTTTGGCAGCTGAAGCGACCCATTTTTGGGTGTAATCTTATCCATTATAGAGCTGGAAAACTATAATATTATTAGCAGCTATTGCATGAGTGTTTCCAGAGGAATTTACAATATTTCCAAGTATTTTATTTAGAGTTTTATGCAATATTTCCAGCGTTGGAATTACATGTCTGAACTGAGTTATTTTTTAATTAAGAAATCAAATTTGTATCTCAGTTGTTGACATTTTTATTGAAAAATATTTATAAAATCATCTCTTCCATAAAAATCATAAAAATATCATATTTTGGGTGTGCAATGTGTTGATCTATTTTCCTGTACAAATCGCATTTCCTGGATAAATCAAATTTACATTATTTGTATTCAGTTTTTGTGGCATTATATCACTGGGATTTCATTTTTTGCCCACAGAGATTACAACTAGATTTTAGTGGGGACATAACATAATTCTTTCATACCCTTTAGAATTAATTAAATTAATTATATTATACTTCTCGAATTAATTAAATTAATTCTTACACCCTTTAGCTAATTTAATTAAATATTTATTTAATTAAATAGTTAATTTCCTCTCTCACGCCTCATAGCTAATTAAATTAGTTATTTAAAATATATATATTTTTATTTTCGTATTCATCCTCCATTTAGGCTCCACTTCACTATCCTAGTCACTCCATTCCCACTCCACTTCTAGAATCCTACAAAGGTGGGGAGTAACAAAGTTACACATACAACCACCTTCCCGAATGAAAACTTATTGCCCCTTGATGGATAATGAATTCATTCAAACTATTGCAACTTCCTCCAAATTCTATTTTAAAAATATGCAGTCATGAATTCATTAACAACCTTCAACCACTCCATAGCCTCTATAAAAAAGCATGTCATATCCTTTGCAATGATCCCTGGAAGATTTATGCAATTATAACCAATCTCTACCAAAATTGCTATTCAAATTTGCATTCCTTGTGTCCAATTTATTCGTAGAATTTCCATTTCTTCATTTGGAGAATAGTTTAGAGTACCCATAGTCTAACCATTCAAATATTCTACAAGTATACTACTTCAGCAATCTTATCGTCAAGGTTTGCAAGAAAAACTGTAAGAGAGGTTTGTTTTTTTTTAATTTACTTACTTCTTATTTTGTTGGTAGTTTCTCATTGCTTACATTCTGGCACACCCAATGGGGCATTAAGATGCCCCATTGAGTGTGGATGCGATGCAATCTTATCATCAAGGTTTGTAAGAAATACTATAAGTATAATACTTCAGAAATCTTTCGATCCCCTCTTCCATCTTAGCATTCACTTTAGTAAGGGTTGATTTATTCAATATTTCAATCCCCTCTTAAATCTTAGCATTCACTTTGCTAAGGGTTGAGTTATCAATATTTATTTTTAAAACTCTTCCATCTTAATATTCACTCTGTTAAGGGTTGACTAATTAATCGATTTTCATCGCTACACTCTTCCATCTTAGTATTCACTTTTCTAAGGGTTGAGTAATCAAACTTCATTTCTAAATTCTCCAGTCTTAGCATTCACTTTGTTAAGGGTTGAATAATAAGACTTTCAATCTCTTCCATATTAACATTCACTTTTCTAAGGGTTAAACAATATGATCTTCATTTCCAAACTCTTCCATATTAACATTCACTTTACTAAGAGTTGAGTAATCTATCTCTCATCTCTACACTCTATTGTCTTAACATTCACTTTACGAAGAGTAGAGTACATCAAATCATTTTTCTACATTCTGCCATTAACATTCACTTCATTAAGGGATGAATAATCAATCGTTCTTGTTAACCTCTTCCATCTTAGTATTCACTTTGCTAAGGGTCGAGTAAATTAGATTTTAACTTCAAGTCTCTTCCATTTAGCATTCACTTTTTTAACATTCGAACAAATAATCTCAAGTCTCTTCCATCTTAGCATTCACTTTGCTAAGAGTCAAGAAATCAATCAAAATTCTATTCCAACTTAGCACTCACTTTTCTAAGGGTCGAGTAATCAATCACAAGTTTATTCCATGTTAACATTCACTTTGTAAAGGGTCAAGAAATCAATCGCAAGTCTCTTCCCTCTAAACATTGACTTTATTAAGGGTTGAACAAACAATCTCATGCCTCTTCCATCTTAACATTCACTTTGTTAAGGTTTAAGTAACCAATCATATATATCTTCCATCTTAGCATTCACTTTTCTAAGGGTTGAGTAAATTGAACTTCATCTCCAAACTCTTCCATTTTAGCATTCACTTTGCTAAGGGTCGAGTAATCTGAATTTATTCTTTTCAACTTCTTTCACCTTAGCATTTACTTTGCTAAGGGTTCAGTTGAATCCTTTCATTTCTGACCTCTTCCATCTTAGCATTCACTTTGTTAAGGGTTTAGTATGACCCTTTCATTTCCAACCTCTTACATCTTAGCATTCACTTTGCTAAGAGTTGATTCAAACAACCTCCTCACTCTAGGTATTTCTATTTACTACAATAGTGGGTTCACATAAGATATCAAATGACAGGTTACTTAAAAAAAATCACGAGATGATGAAACAACTATCTCATATGGCTTCCTAACTTAGTGATAAATCAACCAATCATACAACCTAGTAAAAAAATACTCCACGCAAAGTCAAATGTCACTTTACACCCCTTGGAGAAAGTATCTCTAGTGTGTGTCATCATCTAGCAAAGGCTAAAACGGTCAAATATCCAATTACAAGACCCTTCTATGAATGGAAACCCAAGCCCAAGTGGTATAAAGAATCAGAATATTGTGAACACCACCACATCGAAGGCCACTCTACATATCATTGTTCAAGTCTCTGCCATTACTTCCAAGACTTAATTAACGACAGATTCATCGAAATAGAAATTGATAATGAATTTATCGAAATCAAAAACACGTCAACTACTACAACTTCTAGTGAAGAGTTGAATGTTGTCGAAAATTCTTTACATGATAAAACTCAACAAGATCGAAATGATAAGGGTAAATTATATATAAACCAAAACCAATCAATCTCTCCTCTAAATTCTCTTTCATTAGTGCAATCAAAAATTGAAACTGTTTCAGACAACTATCTTCAAATGTCAATTGGAAACTTAAGCATGAATCAAGACTACTTTCCAATCCATGACATAAATGAAGACTCTAAAAAAATGGATAATCATCAAGCATTGTTGAGCTTGATTATATCCTTTCAATGCAAGATCATACACCCGACATCCCTAGTCTTGTTGTGGACACACAACAACAACAAGTTTAGACACTTGCAACAATGTAACTTTCTATGTCCATAATACCTCAAATGATCAATCTTGAATTTAATCATGTTTCACAACATTTATCTAATGTAGAGTCTTCTTGCGTTTTACAAAACATTATTAAATAGTCAATGATGATACCTACATGTCAAGATATATATATATAGACACACACACACACACACACACACACACACACACACACACACACACATGCATACACTCCACAAGGTGTGTGTTCCTAGGAGTATCCTCACATAACAATTTCGAGATATAATCACAAATCTGTCATGAAACAATCTAATATTATCATTTGGTTCATGGGACCTTTTGACTATCAACATCCCCAACACCAATTTCCAACACATTAAAGCGTTCATCAATAATCATACAATCAAAGGAACGTTTATAAACAAAGAAACAACATCAAATATTTTCTCTATAAAGCCTATAAGGTGCCTCGAATGCTCATCTAGGGATCAATCCTTTATTCCTCGCATCATTCCACTCATGGGTGAATATGCACTTCAACGTATTCTCCGCATCAAAAAATTGCCTCTAACATCACATAGGTTTTTTGATCTCATTAAAAACTTATCCAATCACATACCCATTGACTTAGATCTTGTCCGCCCAAGTCTTACAAATTAGGACTCGTTGAATTTAATATTTATTACAAATATTTCTATATACTTTGTTAATTTGGACGTTTTCTTCCCTAGTCCCATAAATCCGGACAAATCACAATTCATAAACATGGACCTCGCTCCCAATGATTCCATTATAAGCCTTAGTCTGTAAAATCTCAGAAAAATAAAAAAGCGTAAAAAGAGAATAAAAATCCATATCAAACCCATCATTAATGTACTATATGAAGCCCATTGGGTTTACCCTGGAGGTGGGGAATGTGGGTTATATGTGGGAGGTCTTAGGGTCCATTCCCCCGGGCTAGCCACCTCTATATCTTGTCATTACTTGGATAGGTAGTGCCAGGCAGGTTAGCCACTTCAGTGTCAGAGGTGGTCTTTTGACATGGTGCCAAGCCAGCTTGGTGTTCAATGTGACGTGGGTCGAGGGAAGGCATGAATCTTGTGTTTAATGTGATGAGGCATGTCTTAGCATTACGGAACGAGAGTTATCCAAAAACCACTTTTGGACTTAGACAAATTTAAAGGACTATGATGGACCTCTACTCAAACCTTAACCACATAGTTCCCCTATGTTTCATGCCTCTTTCTAGTGAAAGCATTTCTTTTGGTGGTGTTAGTGTTGTGAGCTCGCTGGCTTCCATTACTTCTTTAGAAGCGCAAGTTGGTGGGTACATGAGTTATGTGCCTCCGTTTGTTTTAGATTCTTCTGGTTTTGGTGAGAGGGGTCCCTCTAATGGCGATTCAAGGTCATTTGTGAAGCCCTCTTTCTTGCAGGTTGTGCCCTTTGTTGTTCAGTCTTCTAAATTGTTCTCTCCTACCACTTCCACTCGTTCGGTCTCTTTTGGGGAGTCGGTGTTAGAGACTAAAGTTTTTTTCTCCAACAAGGGTTTGATCTATCACTTCAATGACCTTTGGCCTAGGCTACCACTTCTCCACTCATGGATCTCTGCAAACTGGTGCCCTCTCTTGTTTGATAAGCTAGACATTTACCCTTGTGCTAGCGTGCTTTTCATTGTGGTTTTCAATTCAAATGATGATAGGGACTCTATCATTTCCAAACTATGGGAACTACAACACCATCACTTGTTGATGAAATTGTGTATTCCGAACTTCAATCCCCTCACTATTGCATTCAACGTCAAACCTATTTGGGTGTTCTTACCTCATCTCTCGCTACAATTTTGGATGGAGGATTTTTTTATTGATATTAGCAATGCTTTGGGAAAATTATTATCCATTGATTCCAAAATGGAATTCTAAACTCACACTACATATGCGATAATATTAGTGGATTTAGATACCTCTCAAGATATTCCAACTTCCATTGATCTCAAATTTTTGAATAGGGTTTGGTCACAACCTCTTGACTTCGAAGGCTTTCCCTTTAGGTGCAAGAAATTTTTTTCCCTCGAGTATCTTGCTACAGCTTGTTAGAAATTAACGCAGAAGATTAAGGAAAAAATTTCTTGGTGGACGGATTCCAATCCTAGCTTGGTGGTGGTTGGGGATGAATCAAATTCATGTTCAGAAGATTTAGATGGGGTTAGTGAAGAGCATGAAAAAATTCAGCTTTCGGTTAGAACTCAGGTTTCCCCTCATGATGTGGAACAAGTGGTGACACTCCCTTTGGGGGAGGAATCTTCATCAAATATTGAAGCCAAAGAGGCCTCTAGTATTCAACTGCCATTGCATCCATATGAAAACTTGGATCCTAATCAGAGTGATGGATGGATAATTGTAAATCAAAAAAATAAAGGTATGCCTCTCCATAAAATGAGATTACGATCTCAGGATCGGGATCCTTTGAAGTAATCTTGTACTAGAGCGTGGTTGCTTCAGCTTCTCTCTTTTCCCTCTTCTTTTGTTCTTTTTTTTTGCCTTAGTGGCCTTCTTTCTTTTGTTGTTTGACGGGTTCTTCATTGTAGTGCTTCAATGCTTTATCTAGCCTTAAGAGATCTTGTACAAGGATGTAGATCCTTTCAAAATCCACACTTTTACCCTTTTTCCAAAAAATGTACTATAGAAAAATGGGAAGGGAAGCAACACCTTCTTCATTTTGTTGTATCCTTCTTGCGTGCAAGATAGATCTCCCTCTCCTTCCCAATTTTGCATATGCATGGAGAGAAGCATGAAATTAATTTTTTCTCCTTTTTTCTCCTTTTCATTTGTATAAGTTGTTTTGTGTGGGATCTTCCTCTGTCATGAATTCCATCAAACGCTTTATCGGGTCAGTTATTTGCATTATTCGGGAAGGGCACATATCAATATAGAAATTACATGGGTCTTCGTCTCGCATCTACTCCTCATCAACCCAAACAAAGAAGGTGTTGTGGCAATTGCAAAACATTTTATTCTTCCTCACCATAGAATTGGGTTAGAGGAAGGGGTTGAGTAGGTGTGTTTGGATTTAGTATTCTTCTCAGAAGGGGATTATGCCTCTTCTCAATGGGTCAACTGCATGTTGTATGAAGAATTAGAAAGGAAAACTCATCTCTTGATAAATTGCGTTATGTCGGTGCACAAGATTTGTCTCTCTAAAGGGACTGAGCCTTCTTAGGTTCCTCAACTCAATCTTACAGAGCTAGATGAGCCTATTGGGCCTATTCATGCTCGGATTACAGAACTTCGCTCATTGGTAGGCTCTTTTTATGCATTCCTTGCAAAGATTGCTAACTTGGATACATGTGGCAAACTCGATGGCAGGAAGGAAAAGGGAAAGGTGGCCTGACACGTAGACATCATTGAAATTTTTGATGGTTGATTTTTGGTTTTCCTTTCTTATATTTATACAACTCTTTTTTGTCTCTGAGGCTACATATTTAAACTTGCCTCTATTTTTTTGTTTTCATTTCTAATGTGTTTTATGTGGTATATAAACCACTATTTTTATCGGTTTCTAGTGCTACTTTCATTCTCATTTATAAGGGTGGGACCCCATTTAGCCCCCAGTTCATAGCTTTGGTCAAAATTGTTTACCTACCTAAAAAATGTACTATACAAAAATAAAAAATGTAGAATCAAAATCATCTTATCCATAGGTATTCTCCACACTAGGGGAGGTCGCTTGTATGGTTAATTCATCTAAAAAACAATTTTAATTATTTCATCTATTGGAAAATATCTTAATCATGACACCATCATCTCTTCACATTCTTCTCCTATACCACACATGTTAATATTGTTCACCTCAGGCATTGTTTTTCTCATCCCTGTTATGGTTTCTACCATTTCAGATCTTTTTACCTATGGTTTTTTCTAGAAGCTTACTAATGAAAAATACTCCTTTCAAATAAGTTATCTCTTTAATAAAAAAACACTAAAATTCTTTACCTAGATATTTTAAACATCCATCTTTGTCTAAGGTGTTGAACCCTTGCGTCATAATAGTCACATGAGGCTAATATTTGGGGGGAAAATGTTCCTCCCAACAAGCACAATATCAACATACAAGGAAAAATCAATATAAAATACAAAAAAAAATCAATCATTACACCTTTCATCTATCACAGTCTTTAGTGATGAGCCCATACTTCTTACTAGTAGTATGAGACTGGGAAAAGAGGCAAGTATACTTACTTGTCTATATTTTGTCTTCAATTTTGAGCCTTTGCCTCTTACTGGTGGCATGTGGCAAGATGTAGAGTTTCAATTCAAAAAAATCAAACAAAATAAAGCCTTCACAAAATATGCATCAAAATTTCTTAATCATACACATCCCAAGAAGTTGTTCATGGTAAGAGAGACAACAATTCCTTCAACCGGATCTTGTCAATCAATACGCCACCAATGGATCTAAGTATAGTCAAAACTTATAAAGTGAAATCATCTTGGAATTGGCTAGGTAATCTTGACTGGAGATGAGTCACATTTTTCTGAATGGATCATTATTACACCTTGTGTCTTGGCATCCTTCATCTTCATTTTCATGTCATTATTCTCTTAGTTCTCACATCCTTATTGGCTCTCGATGGTGAGCCCTCACATCTTCTTAGTTGTATGGAGTCACAAATGGAGTGAGATATAATATCATTATATCATCTACATTTTTCCAATAGAATGAAATGCTTACAATTATTTGAACATGAATTTAGACGATGTACCCTTTTATCGAGTTAAAAAATCTAAATGTATTCAAAAATCCCAAAATACTATAAAACTTGCAAAAAAAACCAAAAACAATATAAAACTTGCAAAAAAAACAAAAAAAATATAAAACTTGCAAAAACCAAAAACAGTATAAAACTTGCAAAAACTAAAAACAGTATAAATTTGTAAAAAGTAAAAAATTATATAGATCAAAAAGTAAAACATTCATAAAATATTTGAAAAAATCTTAGTAATTGCATATCACAATTCAACAATATTGCTATTTGACGACACTCCTACTGATCATTCTAGATTATCTTACGATAACCACTTTTTCTTACCCATGGCATATATCTATGCTCAGAGGTAAAATAATCAATTAACCCTTCGTGATATAACTTTTCTTGGGGCACACTTGGTTTTCATATTTTTCCTCGCATCTCAACGTTTTTGCCTAAAAAACTGATTTAATCTAATACAAATCAAACTTGTCGGGATCCGACAAGAGTGTCACAAGGAGTATCTAAGATTACTCTTCTCTTCGACCCGATCCAATCCCCTTGTATTTCTAAGATAGAGCTTGGGGACATTCATATTTGTTTATTCATCATTTTGGAACACTTTAGGGTAATAGTCACGTGTTATTATCAATTGTGTTACATTGTTACTATTAGATGCTAATCTTGTGTAAGTAGTCTTGTTAGCATATTTGTTTGTCTATAATCTTGGTGTGTATACATAAGGGCTTGTTTTGTAATCTTGTGATTGTTTTACAATTTATTTTGTGTATGCTTGTAATCATGGTGTTAATTAACATATGCCATAATAAAATTGAGTTAACAAAATATCAAAAAATTCAAACACACACATGTGAAACTCACAACTTACAAAATCAGAAGAAAAAAAATCAAATAATCAAAAAAGCCATAAAAATTTCAAAAAATTACAACAAAACAACACAATCAATGAAATCAGACAATTCACTCTACCTTCATGGTCATTCCAAACTATATTATGACTATCACAATTACTTATTTCCTTCATGTGTATCCTCATTTGGGGCAATCTCAGCTCTCATTCTCTCCAATGCATTTTCAACATTCGTGTTTAGTGGAAATGGACCTTTTCAATCTCATATTACACTTCAATGCGATCCGATAAGAGTGTCACAAAGATTAGTTACTCTTCTCTTTGTTCCAATCCAATCCCTTTGCATATAACGTTGCTTAGGGGCATTCACATCTACTCACTTACCACTGTGGAACACATTACAAGCAAAGTTAATTGTCTTAATTTCAAAGTTGTGTTGCATTGTTGTTATTATTTTTGGACCAATTGCACATATATTTTATTATCGTCTTGGATCTTTTATCACCACGATGCATACTTTTAAGGTGTATATTATTTTTTTTTTCTCTTGTTTTACTTTGGACCAATTACAAGTAGTGTATTAACATCTTGGTTCATTTATAACCATGGTGCCTACATCTACTGTGTATATTGGGTTTGCTTTCTTTTTTCACTTTTGTTCGCTCTATGTGTGTGTTTATTTATGCACATAATGGGTTAAACATTGTGATTCTTTTATAATCATGGTGACAACTCTATTGTGCAATAGCAAAATAAGGTTGCTCTAACTTTCACTCTCTAAATGGAAGCCCATGCTACGAGCACAATCCCTCCCATCCTCATTCAAATTCCTTACTTTTTTCATATCAAGCGGCTATCCACCAATTTTTTGTGTCACCCATCCACTTGAGGGAGCATTCCCTTACCATTCACACTCATTATGGCATCCAAATGCTTCACCGGGGCATATCAAGACCATTCACCATATTTCCATATCATTCACTCACCGATCTACATATGTCTACTATCTATAAAATGTTATTGCTTTGTAATAACACTTTAAAGAGGGAAAAATGTAGACACCCTAAAAATACATACATATTTCTAGCCTATTCTTGGATTATTCATATCTTATTTTCATACCTTTATAGTTAATTAAGTTAATTCCATCCCTTTAGAATTAAGTAAATTTATTCTAGCATACCCTTTAGAATTAATTAAATTGCTTCTATTATACTTTTGGAATTAATTCATATGCCCTTTAGCTAATTTAATCAAATATTTATTTAATTAAATAGTTAATTTCCTCTCTCACACCTCATAGCTAATTAAACTAGTTATTTAAAATAGAAATAAATCTATTTTCCTATTCATCCTCCACTTAAACTCCACTTCATTATCCTAGTCACTACACTCCCACTCCACTTCTAGAATCGTACAAAGGTGGGGAACAACAAAGTTGCATGAACAACCACCTTCCCAATTGTAAACGTATTGCCAACGAAAATTCATTGCCCCTCAATGAATAATGAATTCATTCACACTATTGTAACTTCTTCCAAATAATATTTTAAGAATATGCATTTATGACTTAATTAACAACCTTCAACCACTCCATAGCCTCTGTAAAAAACATGACATATCCTTTGTAAGCATCCCCAGAAGCTTTGTGCAATTGTAGCCAACCTCTACCAAAATTGCTATTCAACTTTTCATTCCCTATGTCCAATTTTCCCGTAGCATTGTCATTTCTTCATTTGGATAATAGTTTAGAGCACCCACAATCCAACCATTCAAATATTCTATGAGTATAATACTTCAACAATCTTATCATCGAGGTTTGCAAGAAAGACTGTAATAGAGGTTTACTTTTTGTTATTTTCTTACTTCTACTCCTGCTTGTAGTTTTTCACTGCTTACAACATGATAAACATGATTGGAAGAAAATTCAAGAGTTGATTTTTCATGTTTGGGAAATATATCATTGAAAATATTAAGCTTTTCATTACCATTAGTAGATTTAGAAATAGTAGGCTCGTGTAGTTCAATTGCATTATTGATAATCAAGTCTTTGATCAAATGTCTAAGCTTAAAGCATCTATCACTGGAGTGTAAATTACATCTATGATAATCACAATCTTTATTTTCATAAAAACTCTTATAATTAGGATGATTATGATCTAGCTCAAGAGGGGATGGAAGAGAAAACAAATTTCTTTAAATGAGATGAGGCAACAACGTGCACAAGGTGGATATGGAAATCTAGTAAAAGTGTGTCATGTAGGTTGTATTTAGAGCTTTGTTAGTTGAGATACAACATTAACAATATGCTTGAGCTCATTAGGATTTCTTTTAAAGGTGGATTTACTTTGGAATTTTTTTGCAGATTGATTGGGAGTATTATCAACATACTGAAGCGTGCCCATAGAAAGCATCTTAGTTTTACATTCTTTAAGAGTGTGACATTAATGATCAAAAGAGTGAAAAGAATCAAAGAGCACAAATTCTTGTAAATGAGATGATAGAGTTTGGATAAATAGATTTTGCAATTCATATTCAGCCAAGACATTATTCATTTTAGTAAGATTATCTTATAATACAAAACGTAGTCACTAAGATGCTCATTAGATCCGTTCTTCATTTTAGCCATTTGTGCATATGATATTTTAGTTCCATTGTTCATACAAAAGTGATCCAAAAAAATTATAGAGGAGTTAAATATTTAATAGAGTGTAAAGGAAAATCATAAAACCACTTGTAAATCATAGTCATGTATACTCCTAGGAAATAACTTGGTCAATAATGTATCATCACAAGCATAATCCAAACATGAAACATGAAAGAATTTAATATAATCTTGTAGATCTATGTGGTTGTCAAAAAGAGGAAACTTGGGTGAAACAAAATTAAGAGGAAGTGGGTAAGAAGAAGCTTCAAATGCAAGAGGAGAATGTAGGAGAAGTGAAGAATCAAGAGATGGAGAAGAAGAGGAAGAGGCATATTGCAACTGATGAATTTGAGCCTATAAATTATGATATAAGGAATATAAGGTGTGGGTGCCTAAAGAATAACGAGGTTGGATATGAGAAATAGTAGGAGAAGAAAAGCGAGTGTTAGGTATAGGAATAGGAATATGGACAATGGAGGCCCCTGAAGTGGTGGGGGAGAAGAAAGTGGAATAGAAGAGGTGGTAATAGTAGAGAGCTCTAAGCTATGAACCATAATAACATGAGAAACATTGTCATGGGCATGTTGGGCTGCTAACAAAGCATAAAAAACATGTGGGATTGTTGGTGTGTGTGACCTACCTTGTCTTCGTCCACATCACATGGTGAGTCATCTCACTTTGCGAGAATCATAGGTCATAGAGAGTCAAATGACAAGTGTCAAATTCTGTCATAGAATTTTTCATTGTCATTTGTGTCAATGCATCATAGGAGTTACATTCTTTATTTAGAATTATAACTCCTCCTTTAGTGGTGTCATATGTGTCAGTCACATCATATGTGTCAATGATGTCATAGGGGTTCTTTCCTTATTTAAGCATGGGGGTTACACAGAACCCATATTTGTACTTCCTTTTTTTTCGATCTATGAGTATGAGAAGACCTGTTTTCTTATTTGCATATTCATTCCATTGTTCAAATCTTGCTTATTGCATTGGAGCTACAACGTTACCATCGGAGTGCAACTTCGTCGTGGTGCATTGTTTCGATATCGGTTCTCGCATATCCCTCTTTCATGGTATCAAAGCGTGAGGTTTTGGTAAAATGTGCACTCTTCGTTTATTAGTTGCTTATTACTTTTGGTTTCTTCGTATTTCCTTGTGCAAGTTTTTTCGATTATTACCTTGGAATCGTATTACTCACCTCGCATTGAGGTTTCAAAAGTTGTAATTTTGAGGTGTTTTTTGTGTGGTCGTTTTGTCCGTGGTTGGTCTTTTGCGGGCTCGTTTACATTGGTTCTAGCTCGTGTTTTGTACCTTCAATCATGCATGATTCCCGCATTGCCTCTACAACCTTGCATTGATCATTGTGTTGGATATTTGGCTCGGTTGTTGTTGACTCGTGCATTGTTCAAAAATTTGTGGGATTATTTTTTTTTCTCATCGACCTCTACATTGGTTTTAAAGCTTGATTCCATCGTGCACACATACCTTGCATTGTTCATTTTGCTACTCCATCCAATTCATGCCTATGCATTGATCCATGAATTGGGATTTATGTGGGAGCTCGTGGGCCTGCATCCAACTCAGGTTTCGGCCTCCATCCACGTGTTCGGGTTGATTTCAGTCTGATGGTCTACGTTGTCATTTCCCTTGTGCCCAATTCTATGGAATCTCTACCCACGTCAAAACGGTTCTGTGCATAGCCATTACCCTCACTTTCAATCTTTACATAACACCTGGCCCCCTCTCTTGACAGCATAAGCTCTGTCTGACAACCAACATCCCATAACTTAGTGGATTTTGCAAAGTAGACTCAGTGGAGAATCCTTTTTTACTCGAAGTCGCCTCCCTCTAACACGTGGACTTTGTATTCCACTTGGAGGTTACATCAGTGCACCTTAGCATAACTCGAAGGCTCAGCAAACTAATCCCTGGCTTGACAATGTGGGCTTCCATTCTCTCGAGCAACTCGGTCAACACTGCCCTAGCTTGTTCATATCCATCCCTTTTATAATTGATTATTGGTAAAATCAATCTCCCTTTAATGATTTAAGGTTAAAAACATTTATTTCATGGCATTGTAATAAAAAAATTGGATATATTTTGCTTGTTTTATTGTCCTTCCTTCGAGTGTCGAAGACGGAGGGTAAGGTTCGGGGTTGGCAGGAGGCTAATCCCCCCTCGCAATAAAAACAACCCCTATCTAAAATTTGATGCCATTTCTAATGAGAACACATACGACACCCTTTACATGTGTTTAGGGCCCCCTTTTAATCTGTTTACAGGGCTTATTGGCATTTTCCATTAGTTGCGGGAATCATTTTTTTGCTATAACTTTTGACTCGTTGCTAAGTTGTGAGCACTTCTTTAGTCAAAGTTGCATGTTTTTGCGCACACTACATGATGGGATTATCAGTTTTGTAAACAAACTACTTTATAAAGTGCCACATCCTGGGGGGTGTCATTATATTGTTTGTGTCGGTTCATTTCAAATCATCTTGAGCATTGTACTATCCCTTTTATTGCTTGTGAGTGCGTCCGCCACAATATTATGGAAAAGGGAGTTTTTTCGTGTGACATGAGATGCCATTTATCACAAGGCCTTCTCTTCCCCTTCTTGTTTTCACTCATTATTGTGCTTGCTTACGGTTTCAAACTGTTGCACCCAACAAATCTTAATTGTGGTTTCCAGTCTTGCACGTTATTACGTTGATTGCAAGGTGAGTGACAGATTGGTTCTCAATGGATAGTCGCATCTGATTGTAATCAACGCACTAAACTATAAAGTGCCAAACTTGGGGGGTGTAATATTATTCTGGGGTGGTTATTTCCTTTCTCTCTTCTTCCTTCTACCTTTGTTAGTTATATCTCTTCATTATGGATATCTCTAAAGTATCGTGCTCACACCTTTTAATTTCTTTGAATGGAGATCTAAAATTATATTGGTTTTGTGAAGTAAAGGTTCATACCATGTTTCTATGGGGTTAGATATTGAACCTGAAAAATCTAAGTGGTTCAACTGTTGTGATGAAGCCTTAGGTCTTCTCTGTATGTTCGTCTCTCCTAACTTGCTTTTCCACATCGAAACTTCCTCGACACCTAATGAAACATGAAAAACACTCAACGATATGTTTGGGAAGCAAGATGATATGAGGGCACATGAGTTGGAGAATGAACTACTAGGGTTAAATATTAGCGACTTTGAAAACCTACAGGCCTTCTTCTAAAAAAAATTTCACACTAGACTGCTTCTAAAGGAATGTAAAGTGGAGAAGAAAGACTCTCAGTTGATCTTTTCCATTCTTTCTAAGTTAAGTCCTGAATACTTTATCTTCGTTTCAACTTTCCACACCACAAAATTTGCCTTGGGTAGTGCCTAGAAAATGCCCTCATTTGACATTTTTTCATCCCAACTCATTCGAAAACAAGACAAACTCATTCAAATGGGGACTCTAAAATCCAAGTCACATGCCCTTATGGCAAATAAGGGCAAGATAAATGAAAAGAAGAAAGAAACAAAGGACCAACCTAAGAAAGAAACCAAGTCCGACCAAACCCCAGCTAAGCCCAACACTAACACTTCGACTTTTGAGCCTAAAGCGAAGAAGGAAAAGTGTAAATACTCCTATTATAAGTATCCTGGCCACAAAGAGCATCAATGTTTTTGGAAACAAATTGATCACTTAACTCAATTACTTGAGAAGAATAAAATAATTTTTCTTGAATCTATCAAAAAAAATGCTTAGAAGGGTGAGTCTTCTAAAGCAAGGGAGTCTACAAATGAAAAGAAGAAAGGTAAAGCCCTTATAGCTAGATCAATTCCATCATCAACTTGGATTATCAGTTTCGGTGCCTCGCACCACATGGCTTCTTAAGAGGTTGAATTCTCTATCATTGAACCATGTGGCATGTCCCAAATCACGTTGGGTGATGACACTCATGTGTCAGTTTCCGGTAGTGGATCGGTAGAGATAGAAGGTGGAACATTTAACCAAGTGTTAAGTGTTCCCAATCTCTCTACCAATCTCCTATTGGTTTACCAAATTACCCACCTTGGTGAAGGAATGCGAGTGGAATTTGGTCCTAACTCGGTGATCATTCGTGAGCTTAACTCTGATTGCACTATGGCTAAGGGAAAGGTGGATCACCATTCATGGTTGTATACCTTTTCCCACTTCTCTTATGATTTGACGCCCAATGCCTTGCTCACTCATGCGAATGAGGTTGGCAAGCTATGACATGAGCGTTTTGGGGATCTAAATTATCCTTAGCTTGAACAATTGAGCCAAAATAAAATGGTCAATGGGTTACCCCAAGTTAAGTTTTCTAAAGGTCTTTGTGAGGGTTGTACCCTCAAAAAGCACCCTGAAAAAAAAATTGATAAGGGAAAATCCTGGAGAGCTACTCGTCCCTTGGATCTTGTTCATAGTGATGTTTCTGGCCCATTTCCATCTCCTTCTTTCATTAGAGTTCTATATATACTAACCTTCATTGATGGCTTTTCGCATTGTACTTGGGTATATTTTCTTAAGCTTAAGTTTGAAGTATTTGAGCATTTTCAGAACTTTAAGGCTCTTGCTGAGAAACAAGTGGAACAGTCTATCAAGGTTCTTCGAACTGACAATGAAGGCGAGTATGTGAGCAATAGGTTTGAGGATTTCTGCACTTCTGAGGGGATTTCTTTGTAGCGTATCGCTACTTACATCCCTTCCCAAAATGGAGTTGCAGAAAGAAAGAACCGAACTCTAAAGGAGATGGCTACTTGTATGGTTTACTTGAAGTCCCTTCCTTCGTAGCATTGGGCTAAAGCAGTGAATTGTGCTTGTTATATTCATAATCATGTTCCACACAAAGCAGTAAGAGGGATGACACCCTTTGAAACCTGGTTTGGACACAAGCTTGATGTTGAGCACTTTTGAGTCTTCGGATTCAAGGCTATGGCTTGGATTCCCAAGAAGAAATGTAAGGAATTAGATCCACAATCAAAACCTTATATCTTTGTCAAGTATCCTGATGGCATGAAGGGATATCAATTGTTGAACCGTACAACCCATGAGCTTTATATTGAGAGAAGTGTGAAGTTTGATGAGTCATCCTTGACTTTTACTTCCACTGAGGTTCTTTTGCCCACTGATTCAAATTCTAAGTCATCAGATGATGATGTTGTTGAGTGAGTTCCTCCTTTCCTTGCTCCTCCCGATCCTCAAACTTTTGAGTCTTCTGATTCTGATAGTAGTGATGATGAGGAATATGTCCCTTCTCACTCAAGTGAAGAATATTCCGACTCTGATCTTGATCCTTCGGGACCTCTTTGGGTTAAGAAAACTTTACAGAGTGTTGGATATTTAGTTGGACATCCTTTAGATAAGAGACATACTCGCTCAAATTTTTTTGGACCCCACTCCTTCTTTGCCTCTGCTTCTAAGCCATCATCTTTCTAGGAAGCTTCTGGGATTCCTAAGTGGGATTCTACTATAGATGAGGAGTATTCCTCACTCATAAATAATGACACTTGGGATCTTACCCCTCTTCCAAAAGGAAGAAAAATCTTTTGGTATAGGTGGGTATATCAAACAAAGTATGGAGCCAATAGAGAAGTCAAATAAAGCGTGACTTGTAGCTAAGGGTTTCTCCCAAGTAACTGGGGTTGATTACTTAGAAACCTTTTCTCTGGTTGCAAAGATGACTTCCATTCAACTGACCCTTACCATCACTGCTGCTAACAGATGGGAAGTCCACCAAATGGATGTTAAGAGTGGCTTCCTTCATGCGGACCTAGAGGAAGAGATCTACATGGAACAACCTCTGGGTTATGTCCATGATCCATCCCTTGTGTGTAAGTTAAATAAGTCTCTCTATGGACTTAAACAAGACCCCCAGGCTTGGTATGCCAAGATGGACTCCTTTTTACTTGCATCAGGGTTCACTCGGTGTCACTCTAACCCAAATGTGTATATTCTGTGATAATATGACTCCATGCTTATTCTTGTTCTCTATGTTGATGACTTGTTGATCACGGGTAGCCCTTCCTCTATCATTGATTCTATGAATATCTCCTTGGCCAACAAGTTCTCCATGTCTGACTTAGGATTGCTTTATTACTTTCTTGGGATTCAAATTTCACAATCTGACTCAGGAATTATGATCTCGCAGCCTAAGTACTCTCTTGATTTACTTGCTTGATTTCATATGTCTGATTGCAAGTCCTCACCTACTCCTTTTCTTTCCAGGGTCAAGTTGGTTTTTTATTTCTCTTCCCCCTTGGTTAACGGTACCCTTTATTGGCAGTTAGTGGGGAGCTTGATCTACCTTACTCACACTCGGCCAGATTTATCGTATGTTGTTGGGATCATGTCTAGATTTATGTAGGAGCCTCATGAGTTGCATTTAAAATCAGAAAAGTGGATCCTTCACTATGTTTGTGGCACTCACAGAGATGGCATTCATTACTCAGGAGGGACTGAGATTGACTTGGTTGGATTTACAAACTCAGACTGGGCCGGTAATCTAGATCATCAGAAGTCTACCTCATGCTGCAATTTCACTCTTGGTTCAGGTCCTATCAGTTGGTCTAGCAAGAAGTAAAACACCATTGCCATATCATCGACAAAAGTAGAGTACAAAGGAGTAGTTAACGCTGCCACAAAATTTGTTTGGTTACAAGGTATCTTGACAGAGTTTGGCATCCACTTTCGACATCCTACCATTATCTACTGTGACAACAGGAACACTATCTCGATTTGTAAAAATCCAGTTCAGCATCAACAGACGAAGCACGTTGAGATTCACATGCACTTCATATAGGAGCTGATACATGAAAACATCATTAACATATAATATGTTCAGACAGTTGAACAGGTTACAAACATATTCACCAAGCCCTTCACTGAGGTGAAATTTATTCACTTATGGTCTCTTCTTAGGGTGAGGTCTACTGCAGCCACCCATCTTCTTCGAGCTATATAGATTTTTCTCCTCTTCTTCTTCCTTCTAGAAAGATGGTGTTTGTATATGGGCACCTTATCAGGCCTTTAGTTGTCAGGCCCCATTGGCACATCTTTCTTAGTTGTCTATGGGAGTCTTCTTTTCTATTCTGTCGTGCCATGACCTCTACCTCAACTTCGATAAGGGGGGGTGTTGGTGTGTGTGACCTGCCTTTTCATCGTCCACATTGCATGGTGAGTCATCTTGTCTTGTGAGAGTCATAGGTCATAGGGAGTCAAATGATAAGTGTTATATTATGTCATAGAATTTGTCATTGTCATTTGCGTCAGTGTGTCATAGGAGTTACATTCCTTATTTATAATTATAACTCCTCCTTTAGTGGCATCATATGTGTTAGTCATGTCATATTCATCAGTGGTGTCATAGGGATTCTTTTCTTGTTTAGGCATGGGGCTTACACAACACCCCTATTTGTACTTCCTTTTTTTCGATCTATGAGTATGAGCAGACATGTTTTCTTATTTGCATATTCTTTCCATTGTTCGAATCTTGCTTATTGCGTTGGAGCTATGACTTTACCATCAGAGTGCAACTTCGTCGTGGTGCATTGTTTCGATATCGGTTCTCGCATATCCCTCTTTCGGGGATATGAATGGGATTTTCGTGTAATGTGGAATAAAAATTAGCAAGAACATGAATTTGGTCATGATCAACATTAGTGTCTTCATCATAAGAATGCTCACTATCATAAGATTTAATTTCATTCAAAGGTACATCAACAATTATGAAAAGGATCATGTGTGTATCTTCAATCATAGTTTTGGAAATATTACGAGTATGCAGGAAGGAGTTCAACGTGTTGTGGAGGAACAAATCAACTACTATGGCTAATGGGTATAAAAGAAGAAGCATGCAAAACCTATGACCAGTATAATTTAGAAAAGAATAGATCCAATAAATAACATGCAAGAGTTGGGTTCACCAAATGATTTAACAAAATTAAATCTTAATCAGAGGACTAAGATCAATCAAATAAATATCATAAACACATAAGATATAACATGCAATGATAAGCAAGTACAAGTAACAAGAGGATGAGAGTGACTTAGTCGATTCTTGACTATTTATACTGGATCTAGGTTAGAACAATGATAGAATAGGCTAGACGTAGGCTAAATGTCCTTCATCTAGAGAATAGAGATCTACAAGTCTTTTGGAATCTAGAACCCAGAAGGGGACATGACTGACCTGGTGCTAGTGTTTGTACTAGGTGTTAGTGTCCTAACAATGAGTCTAGATCTGGTCTTTCAGGGTTTGAACATGTTTCCTTTACTTCACTTTATGTCTCTATGAATTTGATGCAGGTTTTTCTTGTCACACATGTCCCTAGAAAACAAACCTTGTATACCCATGCAAGGATCAAGCATACAACATTAGATGGAATAAAATATGCATATGCTTGAGTCAGACTGACCTCGGCAAAAATGCCAAAGTTATTTTCACTGAGCGTTGCACTACATTTCAAACTCAATGTAGTTCTGGTGTGTGTGTGTGTGTGTGTGTGTGTGTGTGTGTGTGTGTGTGTGTGTGTGTGTGTGTGTGTGTGTGTGTGTGTGATAGAATTGTTTCCCTTGAAGCTAGGTTTCCCTTGTGTCATTCGCACCAAGGTAGAAAGCTACAACTACTTTATTTCCAATATGAGTGTGTGATGGAATTTAGAATTTTCCCTTCCTATGCAATGAATAATGCAACACAAATGTAGTCTTCAAGTGTTGTTCTCGGCCCAAATAAGATATAAACTAATAGCCCAATTGTTTATTTGTCCTCTTGCCCCTCTTAATAATTACTAAGCCATGTATATGTATGATTTTTTTCAATGAATTTCATCATTAACAACCCTAAAGACTAACCCAAAGTGATAAATAGAAGTTTAAGAAAACATTAAAAAAAATTGATGTGGCATTTTAAACATAAAAAATAAGGGGAAAGGACATAATTTCCCAAAGGGAATAGTAGTGACTGGTTGCTCCTGTCCCTATTGGGTGTCAGTGTTTGGAGAGATCCAAAGATAAAACAAGAAGTACTGAGCTAGGAAACACATTGTGAAATGTCCAAAAGTAAAGGGATGACTCTAGAAAAGTAGAGAACGAAAGCATGGGAGGATCAAACAATGTCAAAGTAAAGTAAAACAAGTGTTGTCAATGTCTAGTTCTCTTGCTTAAGAATCATGCATATAATGATATACTAGAGGCATGATGTAATAGTACTAAGTGCATAATTTCATGTCAACAACTAAGTCTCTCTCTCCTCTTGTGTATTTGAGAAATTACTTTTCATTTATCAATCATTTCAAGTATGAATGGATTCTTATGATAGTGAATGGTTAATATTGGTACTTAATTTATTGTAATAGTCTACCTATTACAAACCCTTTCATCCTTGTTTGTGTTGTGCATTCCGATAACACTCTATAAAATCAATTAGGGTGAAAACAAAGGACTATTGTGATGATTGTTATTTTCATTATGATGATTATAACGAGAATTAAAGTGATGAAGAAAGTGATGCATACATTTTATACCTTTTCTAAGTCATACAATAAAATTAAATAATAGTAGCACATATTTTTTAGAGAACATTAAGGTTATAAATGATTGTGATGTTCCTCTTTCATATATTGAAGTAAAAAAGGATATAAGTGCTTGTGACATCTCTTGCTATGAAAAATGATATAAACAATTATGATATCTCTCTCCTTTTTTGAATTGGAAAAGGATACAAATGAATGTAGTATCTCTTCGTATTCTTCTCTTGTAATAGAAGAAATTGTGAATGATTGATGTAGACACAAAATCTATGCACTCGGGTACATTTTTAGGTCCTAAAGTATACTAATGTATACATGGTTCCTAAGGAAGAAAACCAGTGGTTGAAAACTCCTTTTGGCTCTTTAATTGCTTTATCTCTTGCATTGTACTGGTCTTACACATCTTATAGCTTTGTCAGAACTCGGCTGATTTATCTTTTATGGCCTCAGACACTAGTGCCCAATTAGGACATAAGCATTCAGGCATTCCCATTTCTCATGAGTGTTCATGCGCTTATTTATCTTTTTCTTACTCTTTTGGGTCCTTTTCGCATTTTTGTCACCTTGTAAAACTTTGAGTCAACCTTTCAGTTGTCAATTATGAAATTCAAAAAAGGGAATCATATATATATATATACACGTAGTTATTGCTCTCAAATAAAGGGCTAAGCATCATAAGCGATATTTATCATCACCTAAGCGTGCACAAAGGAACAAGAGCACTACAAGGCATACATCTAGCACATCAATAAAAGGGACAAGGGTTACATTATTATGTATACAAATCATAGGAGGGGAGTTTATTTTATTCCATCATGCACATTTTACATACTTGGTACAATCTACATCTAGCTCAATATCATCATGCAATTTGCACAATGGAAACCTAGGGCATCATTACACACACAAGCATAGAGAACTACATGGAGTCTAAGATGTAGTGTAGCACCCGGTCATAAGTTCACTCTTCAGGTGACCGATGGGGTTAGTCCGACTCCACATTCTGCATCTTTTTTATTATATTTTATGTGATTTTTGGGCATGTGTAGGCAGTCATCTATTTTACAAGTTACTCGTATGACCGACGACATTATAGTGAAACCATAATGACAAAGAGAGATCAACAACGAAGCTCCTTCAATTTAGAAAAAGACTAAGACCTGAGCATCTGAGCGGACATAGGTACCCATTTCAGTCACTAGCACCTAGGGTGCTCCTGTCCTTCCATGAGTTATTATATCTTGTGCATTTCTAGGGTCCTGAACCCTCATTGAGTATTGATAACACTATTTATAATTTGTTCCAGTAGATACTCAGTCTAGGTCACTCCCAGGTTGTACATAATCAGCTAATTCATCTTCCCTCCTTCATTTGCTTATGGTTTTACATTTTTGAATGCTTATTGTTTGTGCAATAATGTATTGTATTTCCTGCATATCATTAGTTATAGTAAGTTACTATGAAATTAAGATTTAATTCAACTTGGATTAAATCAATTGCAACCTCTCTCTCCATCCTCATGAAATGAAAAATGATACATATGGTTGTAATATTCCCCTATATCTCTTCATCTCTTGAAATGAGAAAGGATACAAATTTCTATAATACTCTTCTTTCTTCCATTGAATTAGGAAAATATGCAAATGAGAGTGATATCTCTTCCAATTCATATCTTGATTCACATGATTTATATGATGTTTACGAGAATGTTTCTCTAGAATATAGATACAATTATAGGCCATTAGATGTTGATCATAGGACTATGCCTACTATTTGTGAATTCCTTCATAGTGTTATTAGTAATGCAATTCCAAATGCAGTACCTCAATATGTGTGCATTGTATCATCTTTCCCTAAACAAAATGATGTTCTAATGGAAACAACTAATACCATAATGCAATCTCTTAACAAATTTTTCAATACTCGTATATTTTCCTGCACAAGAGACCATATCCCTCATACATATTGCAGGTGATTTGCAACACAAAGTACATACATTTTCACTTGAAACTAAAGCTTACCATGCATATATCAACTTTGATACTACATATGGAAACCCAATTGTGCATAATAATCTCAATTTATCATTTCCTAAAGGTTTCACCATACCTATATTTGAATTATTCAATGGAAGTGTTGTTTATCTTTGAAGGAGTTACATAATAATGACTCATTTGTGCAAAAAATTTTTCCAAGAATTTAACCACTAAAGCTATATATTGGTTTCATCATCTCTCTAATGGAGCTTTGATCACATTCTTAGAGTTAGAAAAAGCATTTGTAATCCATGTTAGGAAATAAGTAATTTAATGCTCACATTAATAAGCAAATATATTTATATTGAATGAAATAATTGTAATACGTGAAGTTGTTAATAAACAATTCGCGTAAATAGGATTTTGGTGAGAGATTTAAGAAGAATATGTTGTGATTTGTTAGTGAGTGGTTATATGAGAGGTTATAGTTACCTCCTATATTTTAGGAAAGTTATTTCCTATATAAATGATTGTATGTAATATGAAAGATTTCGTAATTGTTTTATATACTCTACAACTTTGATCCATCCTCTACATCTGGCATCAGAGCTAGGGTCATATAAATGAGAGTCTGAAGTTATTATTATTATTGGCCATGTCCAAAATACTTATGTTTATGTGCACATACGTTTCTGCAAGAGTGTATTCTCGTGTGTGTATAGATCTGACTTGCTAAGTTTTAATTGTTTTTTATGAGTATTCTTGTCATTCACGTGTTGCAATATTTAATTTATTGAGAAACTTGTGTGTGCTTCTCCATCAAAACGTCTAAGAAGGGAGTTATTAATTGTAACTCATCTTGGATATTTGATCATTCAAGAATGTTCTTCATTTTGTTTGGCTCTGTCGCAAACCAGATCTATTCATCTATGTGCAGTTTCAGAGCCTTGGTTTCAAGCAGACAATGTCTTCATCCTATTTTCCATACTTTGCCCATGCATGCCTACCAAACTTTGATGATCAACTCACTAAATGTACACATTGTATTGACTTAACAATGCATTGCAAGCTCACCACGTGGATTAGGCTCATGCATTTCATCCAACTCTTCCATTCTCCTATAAGTAGCTGTATTATCTCTCTATCTAGTAAACTATGATATTTTTAGCTCTTGTAATCACGATTACCATGTGTTTCAGTTTGACATATTTTGCGTTTCCATATGCCATGTGTGTTTGATCTAGAGGAGAATTCTAGTAGAAATTATCTGGTAGTACATATGTCATATGAGATGTGGTTCATTCTATCGTCTTCATTATCTATGCATGTGCTCGTACATTTTATGGAGGTCAATATTTTTTATTTATTACGAGTCAATATTCTAGTAGATATAGGATTAGAAACACCACGTATCTCCTCTTAGGCTCATATTTGATGGTCTTTTATTAAGTTGGTCATGTGTTTATAAATCAAGTTTCTTTTATAATAGTTCATTTTTTAATAAAAATTTATTTGATAGTTGTGAAAGAACTATTTATTTTTCATTCGTGTCAATTTATGTTAAAAGTATTCCATTAAGTGTTTTTTTATGTTTGGTAGTGTCTATCATCAAAAGAGTCAAAATTGTCATTTGTATCATCAATAGAGTCGGTGTCATTGTAAAAATAATTGTGTTGTCAAAATCAAGTATCATTTTGTTTAAAGTATAGTTGTTTTATGAGTTGTCAAAAGTTGTAAAAATAAAAAATAAAAATAAATTGCCTCACGAACGCATTTTCGATGGAATCTGATGTCCGAGTTGTAGTTGAGCTCCATGATCAAATATGGATGAGTTAGCAATTTAGTACTGGAGGATGGAGGACAATCAACGTCCTCTCGTCAATCGCCAATGATGGGGCCACATGAAGGTTTGGTGACATGTGTGTTTGTAGTTTGTGTTGTGTGCTTTCCATTGTGAATTTCAAAGTGCCAGTTTTAGTGTTCATGTTTCTAGTGTTCCTGTTTTAGATAAGTGGAAATTTCACCTTGAGGGGGGAACATGATCCAATGTTCCATTTCCAATTTTCAGTTTGTTTGTATGAGCAGAAGAATTCAATATATTTTCATATGTTATTCCCTGAAGTGAGATAGTGATGAGAGCTGATGATACTATTGCAACAACATGATATTGTGGTTGTTGGATCCACTGGAAAACCATCTATAGTTGTGGTTGTTATTAATCCACTGAAAAAACTATCTATAGTTGTGATTGTTGGTAATCCACTGGGAAAACTATCTTTTGTGTGGTTGTTGGTTAACCACTTGGAAAACCATCCAGAGGTTGTTGGTATTGTCCTAGAAACCATCTAGATTATGAGCAAGCTACAAAGTGGAACGTTGTAGTATAAGGAAGGTTTTCCCCATGTTTGCACTAAGGGGGGAATGTTAGGAAATAATTAATTTAGTGCTCACATTAATGAGAAAATATATTTATATTAAATGTAATAATTGTAATACATGAAGTTGTTAATAAACAACTCATGTAAATAGGAGTTTGGCAAGAGATTTCAGGAGAATATGTTAAATTTGTTAGTGAGTGGTTATAGGAGAGGTTATAGTTACCTCCTATATTTTAGGAAAGTTATTTCCTATATAAATGGTTGTATGTAATATGAAAGATTAATGGAATGTATTGAATATCATTCGTAACTATTTTGTATTCTCTACATCTCTGATCCATCATCTATAATCCAATATATTCATAAAAAGGGTTAAGAAGCTACATAGAGCACTTACAAGCATTGCAATGAGAACGATATAAATCTATACATGCATACATTCTATGATTTAGGACATGTATGCAACAATTAATTTATTGACCATTGTATTTGGAGATATAATACACTTTCTGTTGAAGTCTCAAATTCCCTCTTGAAGAGAATTTATTATACATTGCATTTGATACATTTCACTCCCTTAGAAATAAGAAATTAGACTAGAAAATGTGCTTACTCCTTCAATAGGTCAAGTGTGTGAGCTTGTACATGTATCTTCAACAAGTTCACAATACATAAAAAATCATAGAGATAACACAGGATATATATTTAATACCTCAAGCTAAGTAAAATTACTACATAGAGGCAACATTATTCCTTATACAAGTAATCAATCACAAGTATTGACACAACCACATAAAAAGGCACTACTTTGATTTGATAAGTTTAATGATTAGTTGCATGACATATTAGACACAATAAAAGATAAATGGTTAACAACCTTTCCACCTAATCACCACCATCCTCCTCATTAGATTGGAACGATAAAAGGATGACCCTTTTGTAATTATCATGGCATCAACAGACACTATGATAATGATTGGTACGTTTTACAAAAAAAGTTAAAACAAATTGACCATAAGGGAATTATTTCATTTAATTTAGTCACCACTACATATTCTCAACCCTAGTCCTTGACACACGACTCTATGAAGGCAGAGACATCCCATAACGTACCTTCATAGGAACCATTGGTATATCAGCCTTCTACGAATGATGTATCTCAAAGAAGATCTTATTTCAACATACATCTCATGAAGCTTGATGTACTTAATGCTCAAAGTGTTGAATCTACAAAGCTCATATGGTAACAAATATCCAAAAAACCTAACCACAAAATGAATGCAAAAGTATTTAATCATTTGATAACATCTATATCAATCCAAGAGCTACAACACAACATAACACAAAAATAAAAGCAATAAGTTTCGAATGGATGTGCTAAAATTATATAGTATAACTGGATCATTTGTAAATTATTGTTATAGTGTAATTTTATGTCAAGATGTAAATCAAATTGCAAAATCCATAACAAATTATGCTAATATAATAAATATTACATGCGTATTTAAATTGCTTATCAAGTAAACAAATAACACAATGAGCTCAAATAAATGTACTCATCATATATACGAAAATATATATCATCAATACATTATCAATAAAAATACAAATAGGGCTATCACTTTATCATCATATAATAACAAAATCTAGCAAGAGGACGTCCTCTTTGTCAAGGCTACATCAATATGTACATATAACTATTATATATCCTCTAAATCATCTAAATTATGAATCTTTATATGCGTGCATGAGGTTGAGGCCTAGTATTGAATCTCTCTTTGACCATGGGTGTGAATGTGACATGTAGTGTTGAATCCACTTTAGTAGTTGGCCCATCTCTACCATTTCTCTCAGGAAATCAACCTATAAGAAAGTGTATCTATCAATAATATCCTACATAAGGTCCACAAATGGAGGTAGAATGGGTCATCTATCTAACTCATCTCATAGGTCATCCCTCTAGTTGGCCACCACTATAAACACCCCAACCAATATAGTAAATGGATCAAAGAGGTGTGCATTCTCACCCATGATATCATCAAGCCACTCTACTAATACTACAACCACTATGTTGAAATGTATGTTCCGCATCAAAAGTGTGGATAGACACATCTATAATCAACTACCAATACTTGTCCCCTACAACAAAAAACATGACATCACAACAAAGTTAGCAAAATATACAACATTAATCATCACATGAACTATCAAATCAAATATTAGTTCACAATACTTACGTTGAGCAGTAATGGTAGTTGCATCTACCATTAGAGGCTCAACTCATAAGTCTGTCTCCCCTCCACCTACTTCTCTATCGGGATGTGGGGCTGTCTCTCCTCTTTTATCCCAGCTTGAGGGCACTACCCCAAGAACATCCAATATCACTAGAACACAAAATGGACCTTCTTGTTGCCATCCACCACTCCTATAGGCTTTGGTATATCATGGATCATCCTTTCACATCACCACTATCATAAGAGCAAACTCATTTATTGGTTTAGGAGTAAAATATAACTCAAACTATTGAGTAACCTACTCATACTAAAACAACTCTATGACCCCATGAAATTTGTTATATATCCACATTGTCACATGAATGTGATGCAGATTTGTCTTATCCTCAAATCATTTGGAAAAACCCTTGTACAACTTCTAAATGATCCCACCCAGAGTCAATATATCGAGCATGACCCAATACTCCATCTTTCTCAATGCCTTGCATCATGGTAACACCCACCACTCTATAAATAATCGAGGATGTGCCTAATCATCACAAGGCCCACTAAGTAGATGAATAACCACTATATGATCATATGCCCATACATATAACAAGGCAATGACTCCAAGCCCATCGACATGCTCCTCCTCGACATATATGTATAAATATTTATATGAATGGGCAAGCACCTACTTCCCCTATGCATACCATACACCTCGTTGCTTGATCACCTATACTATGTCCTACATATTATATGAAATGAAAACCCCACCACTATCCATAATAGAAAAAGATGAAAGTAGCACACAAGTATATTTCCATAATCATGGAACACATGATGTGATAATATCACTGAGCATTATAGTAAAGCCAACCCTTCCTCCTCATACCAACTTGTTAGTCATCTACGTCTGCAAGGATATATGTAGTCACATAAATTACATGTCTAGGGCTACTAAGATAAGTAGCATGGTTGCAAGAACATAACAAAAATATCATGATCAAATATAAAAAATGAATTAATTTTTACTTTTCAACTTATCCTATTTATAGGTTGGCTATATTTTCTATAATTACCATTATTATATAAGGCAACTTGTTGTGCCTATTTATATATCACCGTATGTATGCAATATCTCAAGTTATGCATATCCAATTCATGTACCGTTGGTGGTGTTGGAATCATGATAACACTTTCACCCGTACCATGTCATCTTTATTATTACTTGGAAAAAATTCAAATTGGTTACACGCTTCAAGTTCCTACATTGTTTTGAGTATAAAATGGTCATAGATACAAATTTTTCTTCTAACCAATCTTTTAAATTAGCACACACTCTACCCAAACTCTACTACAAATTTCAATCTATTTCCAAACACTATTGTTCTATTTCAAATTGATCTATTCATCACTCTCACACCTCTCATCGAAAGGGGGCATACATTACGGCTTGTGGTACAAGCCAAATATCTAATCAAAGGTAACACATATCAAGATGATTCAAGATAAAATCAAAATCACTTCTAAGAAAAATGATTCAAAATGATATTAAATTTATAATTCAAGGTTGACACAAAGTGAAAAATGTTTACATTCTTTCAAGAAGGTTAAACTACATTTTAGAACCCACTAGAATGTGTAGGGGATAAAATTTCTCTATATTTTTCTACACATGCAGGGGCATTATGATATTGACTTTTAACAGTCATTTCATTAAATTAAATCTCTAATATGTATACAATGCAATTTGGCTTTTTCTTTTTGACATGTCAACTCTTATATATTCTTTTGATTAATTCTATAATGGAATAATTTAAGAAAAATTTAGGCAATGTTTCATAAAACTGACAATGGCGTTCATAATCACTAAATGAAACATCTTAAAATGAAATTTCTATTAGTTACTAATATTATCTTCAAAATGAATAAAATCATAAAATCTATGCACTAAATCGAGATATACTCATTAGTAATAGCAAATTAAACCACCCAATTCCATATAGTTATGTATTATAAGCACCACGTCAAAGATTTGATTAAAAATCTACTAAGCTTTGTACAAATAATATTCCTATCCTAAAGTGTCCAATATCTTCTACAATCAATTGGTATGCAGGGTGCATTATTATTATTAAGAAAAAATGGTCTAATAAGCCTAAAGTGGACTAAATCAAGGACCTAACATTATATTGGGTTGTACCCTGCATCGCTTCGGCACAACTGTTGATCTTTATAACAAAACATCAATGCTCCGCTAATAGTGATAGTGTTTACCTAGAAGTGCGACCTCTCCTTACTACCACAATACATGCGGTAATCGGGCATGAAATTAACATTTATAAAAAAATCTTCTACATAAATTGATGCTTAATGACAATATTCATCCATTTCATAGGGAAGCAAATGCTATAATAGAGTCTAAAGTGGGAATGATGAAGGAATAAATTGTATCCCTGGTTCTCATAGGACTCGTGTCTTTAGTATGGAAGATCACTCTGAGAATTTCTGACGACTATCTGAACGTATTTAAATGGAGGTTTATACATGCCAAATGGTGAATAGTTAAAGTTGAAGTCAACCCTAGATGGGACCAGGTCAACTGGAAAGTCACGACCAAGTGCTGAAATAGAAAAAATTAAGGTGATTAGTGTAGGGTGATGTTTGGGTAATCCTTTGGTCTTTGACACTCGTATTATATCATCTTCGGTTATGATCGAAAGAATATAAAATGCCACATGGTGGGTCCTCAGGCCACCACGTGGCTTACCACCACTTTACTCCATTAGCCAACCCAACAAGTTGGATACTGAGCTATAGAGTGAGTTATGACCCCCAATACATTGGATAATTTGGATATGCTTAGCTGATTTGAGCCAAGGACCATATTTCTATGTGGAGATGTTCCATATATGGACCGAGCTATTGACATCTATGGATGAGATCTAAGTGAGATATGGACATGAGTTGTTCATATTATGTGATAGAAAAAGCATATGAGATGTGGCTCGATGTTATGGCTCAATGAATGGGTCAAAATCTTTTTTAGCCTTATATTATTGGCTCACCTGATCAATGTGGGATAAGCCTTATCCACTTGTCATGGAAAATCATGGCCAAATGACTTGGAGACTCCATCAACACGATGTTTAGTACACCAAACTTGGGATTGGACTCATAGGAAGGTGACTCAGCACCACAAGGGCATGGGTAGATGGGACAACAGGGGTAATGGAAAAAACATGGTAGAATGTAATTGGTGATGTTGATAAGGGACATGAGAGGGCACATTGACAGGTCACAGTGAGGGGGGTCCCAAGTGGAGATAACAAGGCATGAAAGGGTCGGTCCTTCTACATGGCTTCAACCCCACTCAAAGGGTCAATGGGGCAGTCGACCAGTGATCATGGACGACCTAGTGGCATTCATATGAACACTAGCCCAACCAAGTTGGCCAACAAGCTGAGATGGTTATGGGGAAGTCGGAGAGATAAGGCCTTTAAACACACATTTTGGGCCAATTCTGCCAAGCCTTACAAAAGGACTCCTCACCCCTCATCACACACAAGAAGGAAACAGATCTTATTAAGCTCATTTCAAGGAGCCTGAGAAGGAAAGGCAAATATCTTCCAAGGATTTGTAAAGAGCCTTTTTTCAAAGGCATATTTGATGAGTTGTGAAGACCTATTAATTAGGATATTATTGTAAGGGAAATAAGACCTATTTTTTTAATAGGCTTATATTGTTTATTGGAAGTTATTAAAACTATCCAATATGCTCATAGCACCACATAACTTGCAGGTGCACCAAGAAGGTGGAGGACGGTCCCTGACTCGGCATTGGTGTTCTTTAAAGGAATAGAGTACTATTTAGGCAAGTTTAAAGTTCCATTAGGTTTTATTGTAAGAAACTAAATTTTACTTACAAGTTTTGACTAGTGGAACGAATCTATAAGAACCTAAAGACGTAGGCTATTGCCGAACTCCATAATCAACCCGTGTGTAGTGTGTTTTCATTCTTGCATTATTTTGAGTTGATTTACTTAAAAGGAGTAATTTTATCAGCAAATATTAACAAGCCTATAGGGGTCCGTGATCGAGTTTAAAAATTTTGGTCTATTTTCGGATCAAGTTGGTATCAGAGCTGCTTTTAGCTTGATATTTTTCTTCCAGTTTGATCTGATTAACAGTGTGATTTGCTTCAAGTTGGTGCAGTTAGTTCAGTTTGTTGTGAACAGGGTACAGGTGCACTATGGGCAGAATGTCAAAACAAGCTAAGATCGAGGAAATTGAAGCGTATAATCACCATATCCAACAAGAGAACTCTCTTCAGAGATCCATGTATTACTCCCTAGAAAAGGAGAATGTTCGACTAAAACTTGAAATGCAAGACAAGGATA
This sequence comes from Taxus chinensis, assembly GCA_019776745.2. Classification (NCBI taxonomy): domain Eukaryota; kingdom Viridiplantae; phylum Streptophyta; class Pinopsida; order Cupressales; family Taxaceae; genus Taxus; species Taxus chinensis. The sequence goes on along the minus strand of CM034152.1, from coordinate 245,360,966 downwards.
AGCTCTTGGCAAGATTGCAAAATAGTGAGCAGAGAGAGGAGAGACCCTTGACAACAAATGTAAAAATAATGACTGATGAATACACCGTAAGTATGTCACCATCAAATTCCTCATCCCATTCAAATTCAAATTCAGGTAAAATTACTTTTGGTGGTTTTGAAAGACACATTAGAGGCATTTGATCTAAAGTGTTAGATAAAATGGGTTTTAATGGAACCGGCCTTGGTAAGAACAACCAAAGTATGACTAACCCAATACAGGTCAAGGATCATCCTTGTTATGCAGGTTTGGGTTATTCTAGTGTGGACAAAGAAATTAGAGAGACATCTAAGAATGCTAAAGAAAGACAAGATTCCAACAACAAAGTGTATACCCCACTAGCACAACAACAAAATGGGAATGGTAAGAAAGTTCAGAGAAGAGGTAACGAAATTCCACCTCCTATTTCTTATCATAATCATAAGTCTGGGAAACAAGGTAAACCTTTTGAGGATCCACTCTTTATTTTAAAATAATATGGGTTTGATATACAAAAGATGATGAATGCTTTTCCATGCACGTTTTGTGGAGGTACTAATCATTTTGTAGCCTTTTGTTGGAAGAGGAAAACCTTTTTGCAGAAGCATTTTCCAGATGAGATGAAAAACCAATCTCGTAGCTTTCAGGAAAGAAATGGTAAAAATAATTCCTCACCTTAGAAGTAGGAGAAAAAGAGGAATTATTGCACTCATTGTCATATGAGTGGACACAAGATTGATAACTGTTGGAAACTTCACCCAACAAGTCATCCACTACATGGTAAGAAAAAATTGGTATATAAGGTAAAAGAAGTTTTTAAACCATCAGTTAAAAGTGAATCAACCTTTGATCTATCCACAATTGAACCACAGATGAGTCCATTCTATTTTAATATGGAAAATGTAAAATCATGTGAGTTGGATAGATTTACATTTGCATAGTTGTAATTGTTGAAAGCATGCAAAATTATTCAGAGCATTTTGTGGGTTTCTGATGTATGTTGAAAGGAAATATTCACATATTTTATTACTTTGAAATTGGGAAATTGGAGTCCAGATTGGTGGGATAGGTTGAGGGGCAGGTTCATCATACTCAGTATTTTTCTTGCATTTATATTTGGATTACTCCATCATATCTCCTAAATCAGCATTTTGAGTGTCTGTTACAGTTGGATACTCATATCTATAAGCTTGGAGATTTTTCAGCTATTTGTGTATACGATTGAGCTCGCAGGTATCAATTTAGATCTTCATTTTGTGATGTGACATTGTGACCATGCAACAGGATGGTCACTGATCACTCATGGACATGACATCAGGTCAGAATTGTAAGACCCCTAGAGGGCCAAGATGTGGTGATGTTTAAGTATTGTTAAAAGTAAGGATCTAAAGGGAGAGATGTAGCTAGTACATGTTTCTGGTGTTGTCAAAGTGTAAGACCCCTAGATCTAAAGATGTGGATAATATCTAAGTTCCATGTAGAAACTATATGTTTGTCGAAGTGTAAGACCCCTAGAGGGTAGATGTAGCAGTATATTCCTCCTTGTGTTACTTCGAAGAGTAAGACCTTAGCACCGCCTAATGTGGCAATTGAAGTTTTAGAATTGTCAAACTGTAAGACCCCTAGAACAGATATGTGGAATAAGAAAAAGGAAAATATATCAAAGTGGCCATAACCCAGTGTCCCAATTGAACCAAGGTCCTAGAGATTGAAGTAGTAGTAGATTGTGAGACTATGGTATCAACATATTGCGCAGATCTCTTCTCAGCAAGGTGATCCAGGGGTGGAGATATAAGCTTTTTGGGAAAAAAAGCCTTTCCCATTAGGGAGGTGTGATCCGGAGGACAATATAGAGGAAACATTGTTCCCTAAATATCCCAGGATCACTATAGTATGGAAGATCACTCTGAGATATTTCCGGCGACTATCTGAATGTCGAAAATGGAATCCATACGTGCAAATGGTGGTTAGTCAAAGTTAAAGTCAACCCTAGATGGGACCGGGTCAATTGACAAGTCATGACGTGGCAAAAATAAGATCATGTGCTTGAGTCGATGTTTCAATTCTCTGGTCTTTGACACACTATTACGATCATCTTCAGTATGCGATCGAAAAAAATATGCCACATGGTGGGTCCTTAGGACACCACATGGCCTACCACCATTTTGCTCCCATAAGTCAACTCAAAGGACTTATAACGAGCTATGGATCGAGCTATGACTGAGTTCATTGGTGTGTTCGAGTATGCATTGCCGAGTTGACATCAAGTTAGCTCAATCAAGCTATCCACCGAGTTATAGGCAAGTTATTACATTGTTCAAACAATAAGCTATACATAGTGCATTGGCTAGAAAAATGCACGGGAGTATGTGGTTCGATGCCACGATGGAAGAATGGGTCAAAATGCTATTTTAGCCCTTTCTTATTAGCACCCAACCGATGTGGGATAAGCCATATCGCCTCGCCATGGTAAAAGCATGGCCGAATGACTCGGTGACTCCACACACCTCGAGCTCGGCAAAAGACTTGGCTCACGACATGGACGTGGCTAAGTGGTCCAACAACAAGGCATGGGGCATGTGGACGACAAGGATTGTAACGTGAGGCAAAAGGCTCAGCTGAACGACTCGGTGGACAACATAGCGGTCGACATGTGGGCTCGACACATGAAGGGGTCAATGAGGTGGACGAGTTGCGACAAGCGACAGAGGCAGTTGACGTAGGGGTCAGTGACGTGGTGATCAAGGCTCTACACACAGCGAGCGGTCGGGGTCATTGAACCGGCCAACAAAACAACGCAAGCATGATTTGAACCACACCCACCTCCCTCCAAACCAGGTGGTTTAAACGACTTTCCAGCCGAGCTGGCTATGGGGAAGTCAGAGAGATAAGGTGTTTAAACACAAAATTTGGGCCCTTAGTAATATAAAAGGGAACCAACCCCTCTCCTCCAAAGACATAACTTATAAGCTCATTCCAAGAGCTCGAAGGAGGCAACCCGCACTATGAAGGAGAGTTAAAGAGCCTTTTTAAAGGCATATTTGATAGTTGTGAAGACCTAATATTATTTAGGCAAATATTGACCAGTTATTTTTAATAGGCTTATTATTGTTAGTGGAAGTTATTCAAACTATCCAATAGGCCCATAATGCCACATAGCTTGCAGGGGCGCCATGAAGCTGGAGGACAGTCCCCAACTCGTCATTGGTGTTCTTCGAAGGACTGGAGTACTATTTAGGCAAGTTTAAAGTTCCATTAGGTTTTATTATAAGAAAGTATATTATACTTATAAGTTTTGACTAGTGGAATGATTCTATAAGAACCCGGAGATGTAGGCTCTTGCAGAACTCTGTAATAAACCTGTGTGCAGTGTGTTTTCATTCTTGCATTATTTTGAGCTGATTTACTTAAAAGGAGTAATTTTGTTGGCAAATATTAACATCCTATAGGGGTCTGTGATTGAGTTAAAAAATTCGGTCTATTTTCGGATCACTAGGTGATGTCATTGAAAATTATTTTGATTTGTGGAGCAAGGGCCTCCCCATTTAAAAAATTCAACATGTAGCCCATCAATGTTGTGTGCTTTACCACTTTCTAAGTTCTTTATGGCATGTTTGATATCTTCCACCGAGAAGAGCTCGGTGGAAGTTCTAATCATGGGAAGAGTATCCTTTTGTTGGGGCTACTCATAAAGGAGAATTGTATACTCGTGGTATACTCTAACCAATGGACATCTGTGATATTATTCTCTATGTGTTTTTTCTTTTGCTGTAATTCCTTCCAAAAGCCTTTAGGATTGTATTTTCTGAGGAAAATTAATTCTTTCCTTCTTGTGTTCACATAACTTTCTTTTTTGGATTGTACCAATTTCTTATAATTCTTCTTATTTTCCAGTCATCATTTAGGTACATGTGCGTGCCTTTAAAAAACCCATATTCTTTAAGACTACATTCTAGTCTTCTACATTTCTCATGACAACCCTCCCATGTCGGTCCCTTCCTCCATCTATTCTCTTTCCAATCCTATTTTCCCGGTGAATATAACATGTCCATTTCATCTCGTCTTTAAGAAAATCCCTTACCAAAATGTCGGTTCTCTCTTTTTCGCCAAAGTCCTTCAAGCCTTTGATAATGAGGTTTACCGCTTTGTTTTGTTTGTCTCTCTCTTCTTTTATTTGTATTTTAATGTGTTTCTTGATTATCTACTCCTGCTCATTTGATGATCCACTTACCACTTGTGACCAAGATTCAGCTTCGTCTATCTGATCTCTTAGTTTTCTTTTATTTTCATGCTCTCAATTGATGATTGAATCTCTTTACCTGTGCTGTGTCACTTCCTTTTACCATTTATGTGTTTTTTCATTCCAACTATTTTCAGATGTTCTAATTCTTGTTTTACAGTGACTAGCTCTTGTTGTCCTCTTTCCATGTTGTTTTGTAGGTTTAATACTTACTTTTTTAGTATTTTGTTTTCCCTTTCCAACTTACAACTGGATTCTACAAATGCTTTCCTCCCATTGTCTTGTTGTTGTCCCTTTGATTCTAAAGTTTCAATCATCTTCTTCATGTTCATGAGCTCATTTACATATAACCCTGATGACCACAACAACGGCGTATACATGTGGCAATATAGATCTTTAGTGTCTTGAAATACTTCCTCTCTTTCATCCTGCTACGCCCTTAACCTATTGCTTGTATTAGGATATGAGTAGCCGACTTGTGGCTTACCATATCATTTTATTATATCATTTATACTTTCTCATGCTTAATAGGTCGGCCTTGGTGATGGCCATAGCATGTGAATAGTATATATAGGGGATTATAGGTAGTATTTCATTATCATTTGAGCATTTGAGTCTTGTTATATGGTTTGGAGGTTGCCCCCTCGAAGTGGCGAAGCTATTCTAATTGCATATTGAGATCATTATTCTGAAATATGTGTTATTTGGTGCTCTATTGTTTCTCTTAATCTGAATTATACAAGTAATTTCTTTACAAGTGGTATCAGAGCTATGATCTGAGCCGAAATTAGGGTAAAAACCCTAATTTTTTTGTTTCCGCCACATATTGCGAACCAAAGCAAATTGGTGGGAGATATTTTTACCAGAGTTGTGAAGAATTTCAAGTAAGGTTCCCTGAAAATTTCAGACTTTTTTGATTTATTTTTCAAAAGTTATTACAAATTTATGTTTTTTCATAAAATCGCTCCCTAGGGTGCAAATTGTGGAAAAATTTCAAGTTCTTTACATTTTCGGAAAGCTATCAAAAAAAATAGTATTAGTGTCTTCTCTGTGTTTTTTCCTGTTTTACCGAAATTGTATCGAAACCCTAAACCCTAAGATTTGACATCATGGCGGGGCCTTCCACAAGAGCAAAAAAGAATTCGGTTACTCCGGGTAAAACCCCAAATAAAGATGGGGTAGTGATTGAAGAGATGGAGTCAGAAGGGGTAAATATAGATTCCTCAACACTAGGGTTTACCTCAGTTGATCATAAGGTTAGCCAACTTGAGTATGAGTTGCGAAATGTACAATCTGAGATGGCCTCTAAAGGAGACATAGCCCAAATCAATCATCGGTTAGATGATATCATGCAACATGTAAAGGGTAACCAGTATGGCCCAAATCTGGCCCATATCAACCAAGGAGGACCTTCAGTTCAAAATGATGGACAAACTAACCATATTGGATCACTTTTCCAGTCCCATCAAAATCAAACTTATCCGCAACCACGGAACATGATGCCGAAAGTGGATATGCGCAAATTTGATGGTAAGGATCCCTTGAATTGGATAAATCAAATGGATAACTTCTTTGAGTTACATCAAAAACCATCAGGACAAAAGGTGACATTGGCATCCCTATATCTTGAACCCGACCAATTTGTTTGGTATCGTTGGTTATGTGCTCAGAGGCAGAAGAATGGTCTAGGTGTCACTTGGACAGTTTTTACCGAGGAGTTGCAATTGCACTATAGTTCCAGTGTTTCAGAGAACTACTTTAGTCAATTAGCAAAGTTATGGCAAAAAGGATTAGTCAAAGATTATGTGCATCAATTCCAAAACCTATCCTTAAGGGTGGAGAATATTCCAAAAGAGAATCTGAATGACCTGTTTCTTGGGGGTCTTAAGGACCACATCAAGCATGAGGTACGTATGTTTAATCCACTCAAGATTTCTGATTCTATTATCATGGCACATCATGCAGAGGAAAAAATTCTTTGTAGTAGGAGGCCACCTTTCATTAACACCACATACCGTAGTATCTCTTCCCCTTCATTTGCTAGGCCAATTAGACTGACTCCTCAAAAAATGGAAGAAAAGAGAGCAAAAGGATTATGTTTTAACTATGATAGCAAATATGGACCGGGACATAAATGTGCTGAGAAGAAGTTGTTCTATATTGACGGAGGTAATGAGGATGATGAGGAAGCTGAAATTATAGGAGAGGTTGAGGAACCAGTAGAAGATGAAGTAGAGGATCACCAACCTACAATTTCTTGCCATGCATTGTCAGGTATTAGTACTCCTCAAACACTCAAGGTTATTGGCTATCTCAAAAAACAAAAGGTGACGGTGTTGATTGACTCAGGGAGTACTCATAACTTCATAAATAGTAAGTTAGCTGCCCACCTCAATTGTTTTATTTACCCAGCTCCAGAAATGCAAGTTATGATTGCGGATGGTGGGACAATCATTGCACAGGAAAGTGCCATAGTATCAAGCTTTCCATGGTAGACTACATGTTAGACTCACCTATGTTTGCTATTTCTATGGGAAGGGTAGATATTGTTTTGGGGGTCCAATGGCTCACAACCTTAGGTACTATTGAGATGAATTTCCAAGAATTGTTCATGCGATTTCATTCAGATGGAAGGACAATACAATTGAATGGGATGGTAGCTAAGTCTCCACAGATTATTAGCTCTCATCAGATGCAGAAGGTTCTCAGAAAAGGAGTGGATGACTTTATAGCAAAGCTATTTTCCATAGAAGTACAAAATACAGAGTCTTCAATGCCACCCGATCTTTAGAAGATTGTGGATGCTCACTCATTTGTTTTTGATGAAATTTCAAAGGGACTACCACCAGTTAGGGATCATGATCATGTCATTCAGTTTATTCTAGGGAGCCAAACACCTAACATCAGACCATACAAATACCCATATTCCCAGAAAAGTGAGATTGAGAAAATGGTGGAGGAAATGTTGAAGGCAGGTATCATCAGGCATAGCCAGAGTGCATATTCTTCACCAGTGGCCATGGTACGTAAGAAGGATGAAACATGGAGGATGTGTCTAGATTACCAAGAACTCAACAAGTACACCATCAAAGATAAGTTTCCTATTCCAGTAATTAATGATTTACTTGATGAATTACATGGTGTTGTTTATTTCACAAAATTAGATCTTCGTTCGGGGTACCATCAAATTAGGATAAAAGAGGAAGATGTTCATAAAATGGCTTTCAGGACTCATGAGGGCCATTATGAGTTTTTGGTAATGCCTTTTGGTCTTACAAATGTGCCCTCAACCTTTCAAAGCTTGATGAACACTATTTTTAGGCCTTTTTAAAGGAAATTTGTATTAGTTTTCTTTGATGACATATTGATTTACAATAAGACATGGGAAGAACACTTACAACATGTAAATAACATGTTGGAAGTTTTGGAGAAACATATTCTGTATGCAAAGCCATCCAAATGTTCTTTTGGTGTACAAGAGGTAGAGTACTTGGGTCATATTGTATCCCATGAAGGCGTCAAAGTTGATCATCAGAAGATCAAAGCTATGGTGGAATGGCCAAGGCCCAAAAATCTCAAAAATCTTCGTGGGTTCCTAGGACTAACAGGGTACTACAAAAGATTTGTGCAGGGATATGGTAGAATAGCAACCCCACTCACTACATTGCTAAAGAAGGATGCCTTCCATTGGATAGACGTAGCCACTAAATCCTTTGAGCAGCTGAAGGAAGCCATGTGTAACACCCCAGTTTTGGCTACTCCCAACTTCTCAAAAACCTTCATTGTTGAATGTGACGCTTTAGGATCAGGATTGGGAGCAGTTCTAATGCAAGGAGGAAGACCAATTACATTTGAGAGTCACCAATTCAAAGGAAAATATTTGCTCAAACCTGTCTATGAAAAAGAAATGATGGCTATTCTTCATGCAGTCGAGCAATGGAGGCCCTATCTCATGGGTAGACACTCCAAGGTAAAAACTGATCACGATAGTCTCAAATAATTTTTGGAGCAAAGGTTATCATCTGAGGAACAACAAAAGTGGGTAACAAAAATGTTGGGTTATGATTTTGAAATCATATACAAAAAGGGTAAAGAAAATGTAGTAGCTAATGCGTTGTCTAGAAGGGATACATCCGCAGATGCCTTACTATGTGGAATGTCCATGTTGACGGCCGATTGGGTGGATGAAGCAAGATTGGAATGGAATCAAGATAATGATACACAATCTCTAATACAGAATATCAAGCAAGGATCTATGACATCTAACATATTTGAGTGGAAAGGTAATGCCCTATGGTACAAGGATAGGTTATATTTGAGTAAAGATTCTGAGTTGAAGCATAAGATTCTTGTAGAGCTACATGCCTCACTTGTTGGAGGACACTCTGGGTTTTTGAAGACATATCATAGAATAAAAAGAGAATTCTTTTGGGAAGGACTCAAGGGGGATGTACAAAAGTTTGTATCAGAGTGTTTAGTGTGCCAACAGAACAAAGGGGAAACAATTAAGACACCAGGTCTGTTGCAACCCTTACCAATTCCTAGCCAAAGATGGGAGGAGGTCTCCATGGATTTCATCACCGGATTGCCTTGTTCAGAGGGTAAAAATATTATTTTCGTGATTGTGGATAGGCTCACAAAATATGCCCATTTTTGTGCCCTATCACATCCATTTGCAGCCAGTACAGTCGCACCTATTTTTTTGGAGACAGTTCAAAGGCTACATGGAACCCCAAAGATAATTGTAAGTGATCATGATCCTATTTTCACAAGTAATTTTTGGATGGAATTATTTTCATGTTTGGGTACTCAGCTAGCTCACAGTTCATCTTATCATCCTCAAACTGATGGGCAAACAGAAGTGGTCAACAAATGCTTAGAGGGGTATTTATGTTATTTTTTATCAGATAAGCAAGAAAGGTGGATTAAATGGCTACCACTGGCAGAATGGTGGTATAACACATCTTTTCATACCTCTTCTCAAATGACCCCATTTTTAGCATTATATGGTTACCATCCACCTTCTATCACTTCCTCCTCGAGGGTGCAAGCTAAGGTCAGAGATGTTGAGGAACACATTCAACATCAACAATAGGTTTTGGCTAGTTTGAAGGAGAATTTAGCATTAGCACAAAATAGGATGAAACAATAAGCAGATCAACACCGTAGTGAAAGACATTTTGAAATTGGTGACTGGGTTTTTGTACGTCTCTAGCCTTACAAACAGATGTCCCTCAAGCAACAGAAAAAGGAAAACAAACTTGTTCCTAAATATTATGGCCCTTATCAAGTTCTACAGAAAATTGGTAGTGTTGCTTATAAACTAGAGTTACCTCCATCTTCACACATACACCTAGTATTCCATGTTTCATGCCCAAAGAAGGTTATTGGATAGAAATTTGAAGCCCAGACAGAGTTACCAGAACTTGACGAGGAAGGAAGAATCATTTTGGAGCCAGAGAAGATTCTGCAAACACGTACTAAGAGGTTGAGAACTAGAGACATTAAGGAATATCTGATCAAGTGGAAGAATCTGAGCATAGAAGACGCCACCTGGGAGGATGAAGGTTTTCTGCAGCAACATCTAGGATTATTCAATGTTGAGGACAACATTGGTTTGAAGGGGAAGGGCATGCTATGCCCTTAACCTATTGCTTGTATTAGGATATGAGTAGCTGACTTGTGGCTTACCATATCATTTTATTATATCATTTATACTTTCTCATGCTTAATAGGTCGGCCTTGGTGATGGCCATATCATATGAATAGTATATATAGGGGATTATAAGTAGTATTTCATTATCATTTGAGCATTTGAGTCTTGTTATATGGTTTGGAGGTTGCCCCCTCGAAGTGGCAAAGCTATTCTAATTGCATATTGAGATCATTATTCTGAAATATTGTGTTATTTGGTGCTCTATTGTTGCTCTTAATCTGAATTATACAAGTAATTTCTTTACACATCCCTATTTGTTGCGACCAATTTTGTTTTGATCATTTTTGACTCAAATTCACTTGGAAATGGCAAGGCCATTTTCTTATTTCCTTTAGCCCCATCCTGCACTGTTTGATATCCTTCCAGCAAGCATTTTTTGATTAAAAAAACGTTTACCTTCTTGTTAATTGTTTAAAGTAAAATCATAGTGAAATTTTTCTTTTGAGTTTATCTTAGCTTTTTGGCCTGCCTACGTCTTAGGATCCACTTATACTGTTCTGCATTCACAAAGACCATCTTTTTATCTGTGCCCACTGTGTTGGCATGAGAGTTTCCTGCCTTAACTAATCCCCATGACATAGTTGGCTTCTCTATGTGCGAATTAAGATATGAAGATGCAGGCCCACTCGAAAATTGGAGAGTGTGAATCCAGGGGGAGCTCAAACCCTCCTGATACAAAAACCTAATCAATGGATCACTCAACTGCATTTGCGGACCATTTATGGTTTGAATGTTATTCCATGCAAACCTCACCACCTCTAGGGTTTTTGGGAGTTTGTTTTCCATTGATATTTGTGTCTCTGATGTGGTAGACCTCAAAAATCTCAAAGTTAGGTTGCCTTTCAAAGCATCTTGTTTAACAACCATGGTTTGAATTGAAAGATACACAAGTTGTTTTTCCTACTTTTGTTTTGTTTTATCACTGTTTTAAATGTTTTGTGTGCCCCTATTGGCTTGCAACCTAGGGCCTACTCTCGATTCAAAAACCTAATCAATGGATCACTAAACTGCATTTGCAGACCATTTATGGTTTCAATGTTATTCTCTGCAAACCTCGGCGCCTTTAGGGTTTTTGAGAGTTTGTTTTCCATTGAAATCTATGTCTTTGATGTGTTAGACCTCGAAAGGACCAAGAGAGAAAAGAAGTCTCGAAAGAGAGAGAAATGCTTGGCAACATTTAAGAACTAATAAATGCTTAATAATCATTTCTAGGTGTTGACACAACCCTTTCATTATAACCGACCAACGCATTATTCTTAAACCCAAAACCCTAGCTAGCAGCCTACATTCCAATACAAAGTGCCAGGAAGAAAGAAGGATAGGTACTTACCTAAGCAAGAAAAATGAGTTATTCTCCAGAAGAGAGGCTTCTTTCAGAAAAATTGAAGAGATCAGTTGATGAAGTGCAGAAAGCTGTTGAGCAGCAGCTCTCAGGGGTGCAGGACTATGTTAACTTCACTCTTCAGGTACACCCATTTCATATAATTTTCTTCGTCGTCTTCAAACTAATGCCATCCTTTCTTACTTCAATACTCGTGCAAATGCAGCAAGCCTACTTCAAATGCTCTTATGACTGCTTCGATAGGCAAAGAAATCAGCAGGAAATCAGCAACTGTGTAGAATACTGCAGTGTCCCAGTTGTTCAGGCCAATAATGTCATTGAAGAGGAGATGTCAAGATTCCAGGTAAGTCAAACCCAATCTTCTCTGTTTTTTCTTTTATATTTTCCACATGGGTATGAGGGTTAGGTTGCTAATATTATTTTCATGCATGCGAGGTTAGCTGGAGAGGGCGTGACATTGTCATAAGGTGGGGTGTGGCAGTCACAAAATATTAATAGAAATGACTAATTGAATTCAAAGTAGAGCATTATAAATCTATATATATCTGGGTTGACCGCTCTGTACCTCTCATGGGACAACGCCCAATTGGGCAGGAAAAACCCTCGTCTTGCACGCAGAGGTGATACACTTGGGCTTTTAAATATGACAGGGCCGGGGTAATTCTTCCTGGATTAGGTGTGATACCGGGTCTCTGGGATCGCTTAGGATAAAAATTGGTGTATCCCCTATTTGAGATTGAACCACCCACAACTCAAAATCAAAATCACAACAAAAAACATAGATAGGATGTCTTTGGAATCTTGGACTAATTTCATTGACATTAGGGTTTTATCCTATTCAAGATTTATTCTACAAGTATTTGGGGGTTTCAAACAGGAAAATCAAGGTTTATTTGGAGCTCCCATCTCATTTTTTGTGTGTCTAAAGCAGTGCCATTCAATTATGATTTTTTGTACAGATAGGCAGAATAGGTGTATGAGAGCAGGACATTCGCCTTTTAAAGAACAAACAGAAAATAAATATGAAATCAAACTGCTAGAGAGGTGGAAATACTGTTTTGAGTGGGTGGTGTCTATATTCCATATGTCCCATTGTCACCCAAGGCTAGCTCAATTCCTCCATCTGTGAGTTAATCTCTTGAATGTTGTATTTCAGGCACAATTTATCTTAGTTTTTTATCTTTCAGGGGCATATATGTGGAGTTTGCAAGTGTATTTTTTCCCTAGAACAGATCCTTGTCATCAGGAGAATGAGCAACAAGGAATGCAATGATGTTGGAAAAGAAAAATTTAATTGCATCATTTGTCTTTTCATGATTTGGTGTGTTGACATCTCAGTAATATGGTTTACCCTTTCTTTCATGATTGGAAGATCTCTCTTTTGCTCTACTTAGCTCTTTGTTCACTTCCCGGCTCTAAACATGATTGAGGGTCGATAGATACATGCTCACTAGAAAGAGTACCTTAGCTTCTGCCCCATTTGCAGCCCAATGCTTTTAACCTCCCCAATGGATTTTTTTCCAAATTCCCCACACTTTATTTGCTAATACATAATGTATGTAGGCTAAGATGGTCTATAGATTATCCTCTCTCTTTTCAATAATATAGATTAAGATATTGAGAGGACCATTCTAGGGCCAACACACTAGAAGACTTAAAACTAAGGGGTGTAAGAGCCGCGGATTTAGAAGATGTAATGCATTCTCTATCGATGGCATATGGTTCCAAAGTGCAGGTCTAGGATAGGGCCTCGTGTCTTACTAGTATCCTAATTGTAAATATATTGATAGATTGTAAGGAACATAAATATATCTAAGCTAGGGTTGTAAACATGGATTGTAAAGATTGACGGGTTGTAATGCCTTAAGGGTGGACTGTAAGGCAAGGGCTGGCATATTAAAATGCAGTAGACAAGAATATGCTAGTCTATCCTAGTTTATGTATGTAATTGACCAACCAATCATTCAAATCAGAACTGACATAAAGGAAAATGAGAGTCAAGGATACTTGCCTTTGTGCAGGTACCATTGGTGCATTAACTCTGCACCCTCAGGTTAGGAGTACCTTATGAGAAAGTTGTTGTGGGAGACCACAAGACGGATAGTTTAAGACCTAAGTAAACCATAGTTGGGGACTCCAAAGACTTGGTGAACCTTGCTAGCACAACTCCTATTCTTGAGTTTCCTAGACCTAATACTCCAAAAGTAAACCTCCAAAGATAAGCAAGACTTAACTCCTAAACCTTAAAGACCTTAGGAGTAGTTTGGCAAATGCAAGCAAACCGAATATGAATAATGTGATGACGGTAAATGCTCTCAAATGTTGCTTATAAATAGGGAACATGATTGGTCATTACAATTCCCTATAGTCGGCTGCATCCAACCCTGGTCTATTGAAATATCCCCAATGGGATATTACTTAAAATGCACGAAAATATTGAAAACTTGCAGCCACATAAAATACTGATTTTACCAGATTTTTATAGTAAGGACAACAAACTAAATAGAATCAATATCACCCAAGATATCCACTTGAATCACATGAAAACTTAAAGAGATCTTGACATTAATATAAAGGACATAATAAAACTGTTTTTGCGAAATTTACACAGATTAAACTGCTGCCAGAAAAAGTACAGAATGCTCTAGGTGGCTGTAAAACTTCAGATGTTCGTGTCCCTCTAATACAAGAGCAAAAATAAAGGTCTTTGGAAATAACAGTAATAGATACAGGGAATAACGTTTCCACCTTCGGATCTGGAATGACCGACTGGAAAAACCCCAAATAAAGGCTGCAGGTCGCCACGCTTGGTGAAGGGGTCGGAAAATGATGGACGCGCCTTCAGCGTGCTGCCACGCCCAGCCCAAAAGGCTGCCGTGAATCTGATCGGGCCCCTCTACTTGTCTTCCCTAAACGCCCCCAATACCTACGAAATCCTTCACGAGATGCCTCCAACGATTTGTCCCGCTCTGCCCAGATGGCTGCCGTGGATTTGATCTGTTGCCAAGATTCGGATATGGAGCCCACTGATTATCCTCTCCCAATGTCGCCAAATATCTGCAAAAACCTTTCTCCGCGACCTCTGATATTGTCTCTGCCACACAGCTTTGAAAACGGATCCAAAATGACAGACTAGGGTAGATCTCTCACTACCGAAGAATGCCCTGCTAGCTAGGGACGGGTCTCTCACCACTGAAGCTAGGGTCCCTGTGGGATTTGACTCCACAAGCTGTAGATGCGCGACAACAGCAGCTGCATGTGAAGGGGTCAATAAAATGTATGTCCAAAAAAGTGTCTCTCCTTTCTCCCCCGACTCCTTATAAACTTTCCAAGGCAAAAGAGCCCCAATAGACCAAGTCGCGTTTCATTCCATGGAGGGGTCAATAAATTAAAAGTAACTAAAGTTACTTTTTCCCGTTTAAGTCACCAAGGTCCAAAGTGACCCCCAAACGCCAAACATGACTATTAATACCATGCGGCCCCTTCTCAGCAACTCCCAGCGTCCGCAACCCCTTGGGTATGACCCGACTTGAACTCAACTTGACCCTTAGCCTTAGGCATAGAAAAGGGGACATTACATCTATGTAGTTGGCCATGAGGGTCAGGGGATATCAACCATGGTCGATGCCATTGACTCTAGATAATAACATATTATGGGGTCTTAGAGGAAGGCTCAAGAGGGTGGAAGAAGACTCTGGAGCTGATAAAAAGTAATATGACAGAGGTATAAGGTGTTGTAAGTAGATTGTAGGTGATTGTAAGAGGATAGTAGGGTGATGTCGTAGGAGTTCGTAAAAGGATGACTAGGAGATGTATAAGATAAGACATGATATTTAAGGTAACATTGACTGCACATAAAAGCTCTTTTACAAGTACTTTCAATAACTACCCCACCCTACTCCTAGTGATGTCATGCAAGACATCTCTTAGTAGAAGTTAATGTGCCAATGAAGCCTGCAAAGAAGAATTAAGATTGAAAAATAAGGTGTATACATATGCCCCAATTGAAGATCATTGTGTGTCACAAAAAGTGTAACATGAGATGGTTTTTGGGAAAAGAAAATGCATCATCGAAATCATAATGGCCGAAATGAAGCAGCAACAAAAGTGAGAAAATTATGAGCTCAAATGAAACATACTAACCTTATACTTGCCTTCCCACGAGTGTGGCTGCATAATGTGTCACTAGAATGTATAAAGGTTTTTGAGGGAACCCAAGTAATACAAAATTGAAAAGAAATACGATAAGATAAATTTAAAAAATGACTAAACCCTAAGCTAAGGAGAGCTTAGACTAATAAAAGTATGTCATAAAATAGGAGTAAGATTTATAAAGAGGATATAAGGTGTGTCAAAGGGAAGGAACCGATCTATTAGGTCTGGCAGTAGGAAAAAAGGAGAAATGATGATTTAAGGTGTGAACACAAACTAGGGAAGTTAGTATCATGGGTCTGGAAAAAAGATGCTTTTCAATTTTTTTGGGAAAAATGCGTGCAATGTACTGTTGGATTTGTTGTGTCACCTTTAGCGGGGGATCATGCTAGAGCCTTAAGGTTCATGGGAGAGGCTGCTCGATGTTGCAAGAGTAGGGAACAACCATTGCAAGCGTGAAGCGTAAAGATATGGTAGCCTTGGTTTAGTTGTTGGGGAGAAGTAGAGGTCATTAGCAATTGAGCAGGTTGGTAGATTGGCAAATGCTCATGTAGCTATTGAGAGACATCAACGAGATGCAGAGGAAATGGCCGTGTTATGTGTATGGGAGGCTCAAGTAGAGGGAGAGGCACATGGGGCACAATCTAGGGTATCCTTAGCTTGATCCTTATGGGAAGGTGTTTAGACCTCGTTAGATCATAGTTTTGCACCTCCTCCTGTGAGGTGTGAAGGGAATACCTGAATGACAAGTGATCATATATATATACATATGATGTACCTTTTTTTGAGAAACATTGTATATGTTTATGGATATGGCAATATTTGGACACATTGCATACATGGTTTGTATTGATTATATGATTGTATTGATTGGATCTATATTTATCTATGTTTTCACTTCTATCTACACAAATATGACGCCATCTATGGCCATCAAAGAAAAGGAAAACAATAAAGTAATATGTAAAACAAGCATCCACTAAAATTGTCAAATAGTTTGTAAATCAAAAGATGTGTTAAGTAGGTAAAAAATATGTAATAAAGTCTAAGAAAGAAATTACAAGATGTGGCAATAAGGTTGGAATAAACATCAAATGTAATCTAAGAAATGGGCGAAGAAAACACAAAATGATAAACAAGAAAGCACTGAAGTGAAGTGAATAGGATCACAATCAATGCTTGTGTTCGATTTTCTCGCAGGGATAAAACACCACCATTAAATTTCATGACTAGGGTGAATAAAGGTTGTACGGATGTAAAGGATGTATATTTGTGAGGAAGGCCATAAGGTCTTACAATCACACTCACAAATCTTTGGCGAGATGATAAATAGTAAGTAGTTTGTAGTAAGATATCGGGATGTTAAATGTATAGTCATGGTCAACTTCCGACAATATCCATCAAGGGCAATAGAGGGAGTGAACATGAAAGAGAAAGAGTAAGACACCACCATGATGGTGATACAAATTCCTTAGCGGAGATGAGACACTCTAATAATTAGGGTACGACTAAAGGTTTCCTCATCTAAGTATGAAGAAACCCAAGTATGTGGGTCCGGTTTAGGTTAACTAATGAAGTATGGTGTCAACTAATAATGCCAATATAGTAAATGATGTATCTCACCTTCCCATGATATTTTCCTCGTTCCTTAAGACCTCACTTAACGAGTTATTGACCTACTACGAGGATTATGTACTGACGTGAAAAGTAAGGGCACTAAATAATAGATACGTGACCTCCTATCCCAATTGGAAAATCCTATTGCACCCCAAAGGTCCTCAAGCTTTGTAACAAGGCCAACAATGGAGTTTGAGCTTTCAATTAGGATAGGGGGTGTGCCAAATGAAATTATGCCTTTTTTGATTGTGGTTGACTTTTTTTATTGTTGTAATTGCCTTTTGCTTGATTTTTCTTTGATAATATGGATTTTAACTTTACTTTGGCCTTTTCTATTCCTCCTCCATACAAATTTGGAAGGCTGATTAAATGAATATGAAAGATGACTAGCCCAAGAGAGATTACACCTAATCACTTTAAAGGAGAACCTAGAAACCATGATGCTTAGGTACCTCTAGACGTACCCTATAACAAGAGTGCAATTTCATCTCTGACCTAAGTGTGCCTCTAGTGAGAGGATGAGCGAGAAAAGTGAATCTGCAAGGATAAAATTATGATACAGTAATGGATAAAGCTAATATTTGATCATAGGGAGGTATAAGATTTGCTTCATATGGGATGAAGGTTGAAAAGAAGCGAAGTAAGTCGTGTAGGAGTTGTAGATCGCTAGAGATGGCAAAAGATAAAGAGTGTGAACCTATGATAGGTCTAGTACAAGCATAAAAGGGGTCCAAGTGGAACATAAGATCATATAAGGGAAAAAATGCACCAAAAGATCTAATGAGGAAACAAATGGCAGAAATAAACCCAAAGATATCTCAAAGAGGATGTAAAATATAACTGTAATGTAAATTACTGAAGTGGCTCAAACAAGAAAATAATTGCTGTATAAACCGAAGAGGGATAAGATGATGCAAGGAGTTTGTAAGATATAACTAGGATGCAAGGTATTAGATGGGCAATTGTAGGATCCAAATTAACAGGCCCGTGCAAAAGTAGATAATGTAGAATTTTAAGTAATAGCTGAAAAGTTTGTACTAAATGACTGGCACAAATAAGGTAATTGAGGATGTAAAGGGGTAGCCAAAAGCTTTGGACTAATTGTTAGAAGGATCATAAATATATAGTATAGGATATAAAGGGGTAGCCAAAAATTTTGGACTAATTGGCTTAAGGATCATAAATAGATAATACACAATTTAAAGGGGAAGCCAAAAAATTCGGATCTAACTAGCCTAAGGGTGTAACAAAATGTGTAGGTAGTAAATGTAGAAAAGTAAATATAGTATGTAGACAGATAAAGGTGGTCATAGAGGTCATGGAATGAAGTGTAGGTGTCCTCTATAGCCTTGTGAACTTGTTGCCGGATATGGTATCGTGTATGAATGATGTCGTCTTCAATGTCTTCAAGGACACTTGAGACTTTTTGTTAGATCTCATGATGTGCACCCACCAAAGACTCCTCTAGCCTCGTGGAAATTGTGATAGGATCCCTTGGCGCATGTCCACAATAGAGGAAGAGAGGGATGGGATAAAAGGAGGAGGGATCTCCGCCTGAGAAAGATAAAAATGTGGAAGCGGTACCTTGATTGGTCGAAAAGGTGTGTGTAGAGATGGGTGGTCCATGGGATGGGGGATTGGCGTAGATAGTGAAGGGGAAACCAAATCCTCAACTTGAGGTGGAGGAGAAGGTAACCGACATTGCTGCTGGTAGAGTACTTGATAGCTAGCTAATGAAAGGGAGCAAACACCATGATGGGAGCAAAAGTGTTGAGGAAAAGACAGAGGACATGATGGTTGATGACTTTGTTCCTCATGAACTTCAACTTCAAGTTTTTCATGTGTTGTCGATAAGCTCGACAGTCCTCAACATCATACCTCGATGCTTCATGCCATGTGCATAACCGTACATACTCGTCTAGGGAGTTTGTAGTTGCTACGACATAATGTGGGGGTGAAGTTGTTGGGGAAAGCGAGGGAATGTCTATAATAAGAGAGCTAATTGAAGGATTCAACATTGGTTGTGACTTATGCATCGGGTCGCATGAAGAATTGATAATATGAGAGTAGTCAAAGGAAACAAAGGATTTTCGTTCAGGATCTGAGTTGTTCGGAGGTCATGGAACAGGGGACTTGGCCGGAGGACCCATGTTGAGATTAGGCTCACACTTCTCTCAGAAAGGAGCAACTAGTTCCTGATCGTCCATCAAGTCATCATCTTCGGGCTCGAAGTCTTGATTCTTGGAATCTGAAGGGAAGGTGAGATGGGTGATATTAATGTTGTTATTAAAGAAGGATTGCAAGGACTTTGAGGGAGATGCACTAATGGAGAGTCTCCGCTCATCTGAATCATTGGACTCGATGGAAGAGTGTAACGATTGCTGATTTCAAAGGACCCCTGCATTCTTAGGCATAACCAAACAAGAAGTGGTCATCAAGTGTATAGCCATCCTCATTGTTTAAGTCGATGAGGTTAGGTATAATGTTCCTGACAAGCTTGGGGTGACCACAATATTATCGAAGGTAATTGGCGGGTAGTTAAAGTGTTGATATGCTCAGAAGGGGACACAAGGAAGTTCCTCGAGAGAAGGGATTTTGAAGACCCCACATTGCCAAAAGTGTTCAAAATTCCATGGGTTGGTGTAACTTTAAATCATATATACGGAGGCTAGGTAAGGAAATTTGCTGCACCGAGATGTGGATTAGGTGATTATATCTTATGGGTGTGTCCATGGTCGACTGAGAAGAATGTTATATGAAAGAGGAAAGTTGAAGATCATGACTTTCACTTGAACAGTATGAGGAAGCATGGTAATGAGTGGCCAAATGCAACTGATGCAGAGCTAGTCAACAACAACCATATATTCAACTATCAAGGTCTTAATGTTCATTCCTGCAATGTTGCACTTAGTTACAAACAAGTTCAAATTAGGGCTTTAGTATAAGAAATCACTCATTCAATCACTCCTCAAGAAGGTTCATGCAGCTATTTCACCTTAGCCCTGCCTTGAGAATCCAGTCATCTCATTTCCCAAGATAGAACATGCTAAACAAGGTCTTCATCTTCCATTTGTTATGTTTGTACCTTTAAAGAGGTTTATAACACCATCTAGAATGACTCTCAAGGAGCTTGAGTAATGGGGTTCTTACCTTGGATGTAAACTACCATGACTAGTTCTTAAGTGACAAGCTTCTAATGTACCTCTTTTTGACTTCCTCAAACTTGACCTTCCAACCCTGAGTTTCACCTTGATTCCAATTGTCCCTTAGTTTTCAATTGTCCCTAAAACTTTTTGATTCCGTCCTATGGATGAGGTCTTTTAATCATTCTGTTTTATGAAGGTAGATCATTCTAGAATTTGAGTAAGTGCTTCACTGTGGCTCCTTAAGGACTTGAGTCACCTTTATCAGTTCACTATAATGCTAACTAAGTAATCCAATTTCCACCCTTTTTGTAAAGTAATCAATCTTCTAGTCTTGGCATTTTCCTATGTTACCATACAACTCAGTCTGTTCTGATGCATACTGTCATGAAGATCTTACAGTGAGGTTTGGCTCTAGCCTAGTGCTTGATACCTGGAGGGAACATGTTAAAGGAAACTCTTTAAGATTATATTGGCAAGATTCCCTTCACCTTATCCCCTTGCATTGGAGCCTTCAAATATCCATTTATGTCAGCTAATTCTAAACCTTGACTGGACTGTGCACAGTTTGCTAGGATCACTGACAAGATATAACTCCAAGCTAAAACCGTATAGTTTTGAGCTAAATCTTTCTTCACTAACACTTTGAACCAATCCCCTTACATGGAATGCATTACCAATTTTCAAAGCGATTCTAGTGGTTGATCTTCGAGAACGAATCAGCTTTCTGTCTTAGTAAACCCTAGTTTAAGGGTTCTAAGTCCCACTGAGACAGCCTGAGAGGGCAAACTTTAAGTGTTTCTTCGCTATCCTCTAGATCACTTCTATACACCGTCTGCAAGCTTCCAACAAGAACTATAATATCCTTCAACAACTTTCAAAATGCATAAAAGCTATTGAACTCACCTCTTCCTTCAATTGCAATATTGTTTCCATCATAATCTGCTATTTGTGAATGCTCAGGAACAGGGCATATATCCTTTCAAGATCTTTCATCAACCACTGACTCTCCTTCTCCACTGTAGTTATCTCTCTGAGGTCTACAAATACCATTAATTCCCATCTCAATCCCAATGTTATACATGTGTGCTTATACTGGTTCAGTATCCCTGCATGCACTGATTTTGATTGATGAACTCACTGATACAAATCTTATTGGATCTCACAAACTCTAAATCCTTCCCTGAGGTCACTTCTCACTCCAGCATTCTTCACACAACAATGAAAACAACTGTTATAGACATTACTCACTCTTAGTTTGGTTTTACTCATTCGAATGCACTTTTCCAAATAGCTGTGACATACTTGTTAAGTCCTGGGGTATTGCATGCAACCTAGATAATCTACTAAGAATCACTGGAAGTACAATGACAATGTCCCTTCATGATCACTTGTACAAAGGCTCAGATTTTCTCCTGACACAGACACTATTCACTGTTACAAGGTCTCATAACTCTTACCAATATACATTAACACACCAGCAATGAAATCAAATCAAGAACTCACTCACTAGAGTTCCAAATGCTCATATCCAATCTCCAAAATCTCTTTGACTCAACTTTGAGATCAAAATGCACATTAATCAATACAAGATCATACAAGAAATGATTACACAACTGAGTTAATACAGAAAGCAAGCAAAAACCATCAAAAGCCTGAATTCCTCCTTTTTTCTCCTTCTTGAAACATACATCTGATTCTTACCCGGGTAGGAATGGTTGAAGACAGTTACAATATGCACTTTATAGTCTTTACACCCCTCTTGCTCGAGATTCTTCTCCTTGGGTCAGTTACAAAACAGTCTTATATTGAGATTTATTCAAAAAGGGGTTACTTTGCTTGATAGGCCTAAGTTTGGTAACTCCAATTCTTCTTATGTAACGTAGAAGGTTCTAATCACCCCACATTTAACCCCATTCTACCCTTTTTCATGATTTCCAAGTTCTAAGAACACCTTACAATTCTTAAACTAAGCCAAAATAACTAAGTATTCAAATATTGCAAAAATGGAGGGAAAAAAACTCCATTTGAATTTTGAAGAACCTAAGCATTGACTAGCACTTCAAAATGACCTTAATGGACCCCTAGGACCTACAACCACACCTGCAAGCCAAAATTGATGTCATCTTGATCTATTTACAAAGATGGAGTTGATGCTCCTGCATCAGCGACCCACGGGGACATTTTCTTTCGGTCATACCCTTGATGTGCTACGGGTTGATTTGAGGTTATTGGTAACATACCCTAACGATTTGATAAATTCTAGAGAAGCAATACATGTGTCGGAACCGTCATCTATGAGAGCTTGCTTGACTTGCATATTATTGATCTTGACAGAAACGAAAAGAGGAGGATTATCTGCTCAAAAGAGAAGCTGCTCCGGGATTATAGAATTGACAGGAGAGTGAAGAGATAAAGATTGATTTGTTGTTAGATCATTTTGGATAGAAAGTTCTTCACATTGTTGAAGTATGCTTTCATTTGAACCATGCAAGAGGGAGTATTGCATCAATGTTGGTGATGGAGGTATATTCATGTCGAAGAGGGCTTTCATGAGACAGTTATGATGTTTTGGCGAAGTGTAGATAAGTTCGAAGAAGGAATTTTGCTTGTGATGTTGCAAAGTTTTGTGATTGGATCCCATTCCTTTAACCTGTAATGTGAAATACTAGTTTGAACCTAGGAATTCTCAGTTAGAATCCGATCTGAAGTGGCTGAGAGCTTAGGTTGATTTGAGTTTTTTTGGCTTAGATTATTCATCATTGATCATGTAGGATGGCTGATGCATCCTAAACAATGGTATCGACGCTGTAGGAACATGGTGGGCAATGTTGTTGGGGATGACGAGTTCTAAAACAGACATCGGCCCCATAAGTTTAGGATGGCTGGTAGTGTTAATTTGAATAGGTTTTTTAGATTTGGATGTTATTGAACATTGTTTGAGGAAAATTTGACCTGTAGAGTAGGCCTAAACAGTCATGTAGGTTTGAGGGTGATAAGGAGGATATGTGGCATTGATGATGGCAGCCACTCATTTCATGCTATGTGTATTCTCCATGGGTTCTAAATTGAAGTTGTAGGTGGTTTTAATTGTGTTAGTAGAAGAGGTGGATTTTTGCTTCTCATTGTTGGGTTGAGGAGCTATCTCAACCTTAGAATGATTAGGCAAGGGGTCTTTATATATTTTAAGATGTTCATTAGTTTTATGAACGACATTGTGACTATTGTGCTGTCATGCATTGACACGCACCTTGATGGCTTCATTATGCCTCTCTCAAGCCATGACATCATGATTGAAACTATGTTTAAGCAAGAAAGCATAAGTGAAGGTTCTAAGCGCTTTGCAGTTTTCATGGGAATGGCCCCAATTAGTGTGCCACCAACAAAATAGTTACTCCTTCGACCATGGAGGAAGAGGGTGGGAGGTGTCCACAGGGTGCAAAAATGGTCTAGATAGATGCCTTCACAACCCTTCCTTGGTAAGAGGTTGGTGACAATCCTTTTTGGGAGGATGGGGGAGGGAAAGAGCCTCCTTTAGGTTTTGAGCAGGGGCCAAATCAATGTTATGCATGGTTTTATGGAAAGCGTTGCTAGGGTGAGTGTCTGTGACTCCATCATTTGTAGCATTGCAATTCTGAGTTTGCATGAGTGCTTGAAGATTCCTTTGGGATTGTTGTTTATGTTGAGATTTTCCTAATGTTTGCACGAGATAGCCTAGACTCTTAGCTTCCTCCAAAGTGGTTAGAGAGGACCTAACCTTGTATTGAAGGTGAGGTTCCAAAGCCATGAGAAAAACTTGGTAGAGACTATCATTGGATAAAGTATGCTTAGCTTTGTTGCATAAGGTTTCCATTGTTTGATGAAGGATTGGGCTGTTTCATTCTCACCTTGCTTATTATTAACAAAGATGTTAATGTTGTTTTTGGGCAAGTTCTGAGAGTGAAATTCCTCAACCAAAGCATTGACTAATTCCTTAAGTTTGACATGGAGTTGGTGGGAAGAGTATGGTACCAAATTAAAGTATTGCTCACAATGGTCTTAGCTAAGAGCTTGGTAGCAACATTGGAATTGTCTTTGATCCAATCTTTGTAGATATTGCCAAAGGCTTTAATGTGAAGAGTGGGGTCGATTGACCCATTGTAAAAGAGAGATGGGGAATACCTCCAATATCCATAGTGGCTATATGCCAAGGTTCCTTCTGAATAGATTGAAGAACCTTGTTGGCTATAAAGGTTGTAATGTAGGGATCTTGTTGTGTCCGAGAAGGAAGAGTATGGTACCAATCTAAAGCATTGCCCACAACGGTCTTAGCTAAGAGCTTGGTAGTAGCATTGGAATTATCTTTGACCCAATCCTTGTAGACATTGCTAAAGGCTTTAATGTGAAGGGTGGGGTCTATTGACCCATTGTAAAAGAAAGATGGGGTAATACCTCCAATATCCATAGCAGCTATATACCAGATGTTCCCTCTGAATAGATTGAAGAATCTTTTTTGTTAGAGGAGATTGCGGTATAGGAATCCTATTGGGACCGAGAAGGGTTGAGGGGAACATTGATTTGACGTCCCTCACTAATATGTTGAGTTTGATTGTTCATGCCAGTGACGTTTTCTTGCATTTGAAGGTATTGATTGTTGGTAATGTTTTGTTGTTGACTCATTTGGTTGATGAGTTGGATCCATAGGTGGATTGGTTTGATTAGAATTGTTAGGAGGATTTTATGGATTAGATTGAGGAGGTACACCATTGTTGCTACCCGCCATGGTTGAAGAAGAAGGGTTAGAGGTGAAGACGGGGCAAGACATGCTTTGGCTTGCCTCATCAGTTGAAGGGTTGCCCCAAGCATATGTGTTTTCCTTCATGCGTTCTTGGATGATCTTAGGAGCTTGTCTGGTGAAGTGGGGGAAATTTTGGATGAATTCTTGCATAGTGGGTGTATAGTCAACATAGATGTTATCCGTGTCCTCTTGCTCAAATTCTTCCTCTTGAGGGGGGTTGTTTATGTGGGATCTAGTGGACCTCTTATAGAATAATGCAATAGACAAGAATATGCTGCTCTATCGTAGTCTATATACATGATCAATCAATCAAGTCAAAATCGACATAAAGTAAAAAGAGAGAGTTAGGGATACATACTTTTATGCGGGCACCATTGGTGCATTAAATTCCCCCTAGGTTAGCAACACCCAACGAAAGAGTTGATGTGGAGGACCGCAAGACGGATAGAAGAAGAGCTGAGTAAGCCACAATTGGGGAATCTAAAGACTTGGTGAACCTTGCTGCCACAACTCCTATTCTTGAGTGTCCTAGACCCAATGCTCTAAATGTAGACCTCTAAAGATGATCAAAACTAACTCCTTAACCTTTAAGACCTTAAGCGAAGCTTGGCGAGTGCAAGTAAACCGAATGATGAATGATGTAATGATGGTAAATGTTGTCAAACGCTGCTTGTAAATAGGGAATATGATTAGTCATTACAATTCCCTATAGCTGATGACATTTACCACTGTCGATGTAGTTGGCCACGAGGAATAATAGCTAGATGGTATTGAACATGGTTGATGCCGTCAATTCTAGGTAATAACATATTATGGGGTCCTAGAGGAAGGCTCAAAATGGTGGAGGAAGACTCTAGAGCTCATAAAACATGATTTTACGGAGGTATAAGGGGTGTTATATGTAGATGATCGTAAGAGGATGGTAGGGTGATGTTGTAGGAGGCTGTAAAATGATGACTAGGAGATGTATAGAAGAGGATAGGATAGGATATCTAAGGTAACATTGATGTCCTGTAACACATCATTTAGGGGAGGTTGATGTGCCTGCAAAGAAAGAAGTCAGTAAGAGTGAAAAATAAGGTGTATACATATAGGAGATGTTTAACTTTTTTGCAGCCTCCTTTAAGATCATTGTTGCATTTGGCACAGAAAATGGTGTGAACCTCCATCATTTGTTTGTGTAGGGTTGAAATCATAACATATTGAAGTAGGTTCTTTTTTGAATACTAAATTTCTTTCAGTTAGTATTCAAATATTTTCAGGGCATGGGTATATGTTTGCGGTGGTACTTCCACTACCCTACTTCCTCCACCAACACCACTCCCACTCCTTGTTTCTTCAGTTTGGCTAGTTGGTGTTTTAGTTCACTGTTGGAACTTGAAGTGCTACCTCTCATCTTGATTTTGGGGTTTTGTTTTAAATGGTTTTCTTATGCCGTGCACTGAATACTAAAAGAGGGAGGGGAAAGGGACGTAGCTCACTCCAAACATGCTGGCAGCATATGGAACAAGGTTCCTCGAACTGAAACAGGGCTACCGTCCTTTCTCCATTGCTAAATAACCCTACTGCCCATGTCGCCCTTGATATCTTCTCCTTTGGTTGCTGCCTTGAAAAATCTACTGATTACAATCAATCTTAGCGTTTATTTTAATTTTTTATTAAATTAGGAGCACCTCGTGGGGTTCAGCATACTTTTTAAAAATTTTAAATATATGTTTATTGGGGAGGGAAGGGGATGTTTTACAGCATTTGATCCCCATGGAAGATGTCTGGTCATCCCTCCATTCTGAAAACTCCCAGGGGTCTTTCATTTTGCTGTCCCTTCTCTGAATTCAATTTTTGCTGAATGACCCTGCTGCCCATGTCACCCGTGATATCTTCTCCTTTGGTTGCTGCCTTGAAAAATCTACTCATTACAATCAATCTTAGCATTTATTTTAAAGTGTTATTAAAGTAGGAGCACCTCGTGGGGTTCAGCATAATTTTTATAATTTTAAATATATGTTTTTGGGGAGGGAAGGGGACGCTTTACAGCATTTGATCCCTGTGGAAGATGTCTGGTCATCCCTCTGTTCTGAAAACTCCCAGGGGTCGTCCCATGTTTTCCATGCTCACTCAGGTTCATCCAGGGTTGTCTTCCCAGAGAGCCCCACATTCTGTTCATGGCCTAGTACATCCCCATCTTGTCCCCCAGTCCTAGGAAGTGATCGGGAGGAGGTACATAGATCTGGCATTCTATCTTTTATTAGTATTTTCAGTCTCCACAGTTTCCTGCATTCTAGACATCCCAAATTGGGTTCTATTACAACAAACTGTACTATGATTCGTTTGAGATCAACTTGGGATGGTAAAATAGTTGCTACCTCCATCTCCTCGCATATTAGTATATGATATGCTAGTCTCTTTACTTTAGTCTATAATATGCATATTTTTTCTTTTAACATAGTAGTAGGGAATCGGGAGTTTGCATATCCTTTGATATTAATGCATGTATGTACCTTACTAGCCTCAGTGTCTTCTTTTGATCATCTGTGGACATTAATGCAAGAGACTGTGAAGGATATAGTCTACTAGATTACAAGTAAAGGCATCAGGGATTTGAAAACACAATAAAGTATTGAGATTAAATAAAATAAAAATATCATGGCCTTAAGAATATGCTGCCCCTAGGAAGTGGTCAGTGCCTCTATATTGGTATAGCATAGCCCTTGTACAACTTTTACATTTTCAAGCTTGAAAAAGACAAATTTCATAGAGGTGTTTTCAAAGTGATGATTTAGCCTGAAAATTTCTTATCGAGATCAACTTTCCTTCCATAGAAAACTACAATATTTACCCTAAGTTTCTAGCACTTAAGGATGAGGGCAGGATTTATGGGGAGATTACCCAAAATTTCAGGTGATGACGGGG